>CM077645.1:223965755-224013255 GCA_039707465.1 Rhabdophis nuchalis | reverse complement strand
GTCGTAGGAGAGAACAGTTCGCCTTTCTGAAGGTTTTGCTCATTTGGTGCCACAGAGAACTTAATTGGCAGGCTTTTGGCCTTGCGATTACGGCAAGGAACTGATAAGGCCTGTACTGCAGTTAACGCCTTGCATGACTCTTGCCTGGGCTTTTCGGAGGGTGAATGCCATTAATTCACAAGAGGTATATAAAGAGGGGGTTTTCGCAACAAGGGGTCTGTTTCTTGCTTCTGCCAAGGCTGGGTCAGAACACCAGGCCTTGCCTCTTCCAATCCCACCCCCCAAATTTTCTTTTGCAGATGGATTCTCTCTGAAAAAAGACCCCCTACCAGAAGAGGAGGGTCTCCTTACTTCCACCCAGGGAAGGGGGCAGGAGAGCAGACCGCCAAGTCCCTCCTTCCCTGTCCTGGCTTTGCGTCGTCTGAATTTGAACCGCGGCAACAAACCAGAGGTAACTAAAGAGTTGGGGCACGAGAAGGGTCCCAATCAGGGATTTTCGGGGGGGCTGGAGGGATGCTGGCCAGGTTCTCCAGCTGCCTATTTGGGGTGTCGTGTTGCTAAACAGAGGGCATCACAATTGGGATGACTTTGCAATGCAGCCCGAGTGAACGACGGTCTTGTGTGGTTGATTTTGCGATTTGGGGGGTGTCTATTTTTTGTTTACACGAACAAAACCTTGCAAATGTGACAAGGATCGGCCGCTGCAAAAGCTAAACTCACATTAAACCTCCATGTCTATGGAGACTCTCAATTATCCAGGTCACGGCTGTCCCAAAAATGGAGTGGGGCGGTGGCCTCGAGGTGGAGCTCTCGCCCCACAATCCAGCAGCTGGGAGTTCGATCCTAGGTAGAGGCAGATATTTCTCTCTCTGGGCACGATGAGAAGATACCTGCCGAATATAACTCCGCCCTGGCGTCAAGAAGGGCATCTGGCCAGTAAAATACTCTGCTGGTTCTATTCAGTTGCCCAAACTCCCGGCAAGGGATTAGGGGGTCCTTAAATGAAGATGATGATGATGATGATGATGATGATGATGATGATGATGATGATGATGATGATGGCTGATCCAGAGATGTTTTCCCAAAAGGCAACTGGACTTTTTGGGGTTTGTTTTTTTCCTTGAAAATGTCTCCCTTCTCAGCTGAAGAAGAACTGAAGAAGCTTCTTGGATGGGAAGCGAAACGTTTCCAAGGAAAAGCTATAAAAGCCCAGGTGCGCTTTAGAAAAGGAAGAGCTGCGGTGGCGCAGTGGTCAGCGTGCGGTACTGCAGCCTAATTCTGCTGACTGCCAGCTGCCTGCAGTTCGAATCCCACCAGGGTCAAGGTGGACTCAGCCTTCCGTCCTTCCAAGGACGGGAAAATGAGGACCCAGATTGTTGGGGGCACAAGAGGCTGACTCGGTAAAACCACTTAGAGGGGGCCGTAAAACACTGTGAAGCGGTAGGTAATTCTGAAGTACTATTGCAAGGCAGGCAGGTCCCTGGTGATGCAATGGTTAGAATCCAGTATTGCAGGCTAATTCTGCCCACTGCCAGGAGTTCGATCCTGACCGGCTCAAGGTTGACTCAGCCTTCTGTCCTTCCGAGGTGGGTCAAATGATTGTTGGACCCAGATTGTTGGGGGCACAAGAGGCTGACTCTGTAAACCGCATAGAGAGGGTTGTAAAAGAACTGTGAAGCAGTAGATACGTCTATTGCAAGGGAGGGAGGGAGGGAGGGAGGGAGGAAGGAAGGAAGGAAGGAAGGAAGGAAGGAAGGAAGGAAGGAAGGAAGGAAGGAAGGACCGTGATGGCATAGTGGTTAGAATGCAGTATTGCAGGCTTATTCTGCCGACTGCCAGCAGTTCGATCCTGACTCAGCCTTCTGTCCTTCCCAGGTGGGTCAAATGAGGACCCAGATGGTTGGGGGCAAATAGGCTGACTGTGTAAAACCGCTTAGAGGGGGCTATGAAAGCCCTGTGGAGCAGCATATAAGTCTTAAGAGCTGCTATTGCTATTTTAGAGACTCAGGCTGGACAGCGGATTCTTAAGCCTGCTTGGAGAAGCCAGTGAGAACCAGACCACCCTAACAAACCAGCATAGGGTTTGTGTTCTGGGTCTGCTGTCGGTTGCGTGACCATCCCTTGTCTCCATGGAGCTCAGAGGGGCCTTTTGGCCAATGGCCCCTAATGTGGGGAGTGGGGGGGTGCTGCTTCTCTTGATTTGCGTCCCCCCCTCCCCGTGGGCCAGAGCCGAGATGGAGCCTGGCATCCCAGGGGGTGAAAAATGTGTCCTCCTTTATAATACAATACAATAGCAGAGTTGGAAGGGACCTTGGAGGTCATCTAGTCCAGGGGTCCCCAACCTTTACAACTTTAAGTCTGAAGGACTTCAGCTCCCAAACTTCTCCAGCCAGCTTTGCTGAAGTCTGGGAGCTGAAGTCCTTCAGACTTAAAGTTGCAAAGGTTGGAGACCCCTGATCTAGTCCATCTTTGTTCCCCAACAGGCCACCTTGGAGAAACTGTCCAGGCCCCCCCTGGGCTCAGCGTTCAACTCATTCACCAGCCAACAAGTCTCCTCGCTTAACGATTCCCTGCTCAGCGACGTGTAAGTATGGGAGCGGGCAGTGGCCGGTGGGGGAGTCAAAGCTTCGAACGTCCTCTCGCCATCCGTACATCGTATGAAGAAGCCATGATTCCCTCAATCTGACAAGACAGGCAGGCTCACACAATACCTCTGTTTATCCCCGTCCTCTTAATCCCTACACAGCTCAGCCAGTGTGGTCCAGTGGCTAAGGCACCTAGCGAGAAAGCTGGAGTCTGTGAGTTCTAGTCCTGCGTAAGCCACGGAATACAGCTGAGTGACTATGACCCAATCACCAAGAGACTGGGAGTTCTAGTTCTGCCTTAGCCGTGGAAGCCAGTTGGGTGACTCTGAGCCAATCACGAGGAGATGGGGATTTGATTTGTTTTATTGAATTTATACCCCGCCCTTCTCCAAACGGACCCAGGGCGGGTCCTTAGTCGTGGAAGCCAGTTGGGTGACTCTGAGCCAATCACCAGGAGATAGGGAGTTCTAGTTCCGCCTTAGCCATGGAAGCCAGTTGGGTGACTCTGGGTCAATCATCAAGAGACTGGGAGTTCTAGTTCTGCCTTAGCCATGGAAGCCAGCTGGGTGACTCTGGGCCAATCTTCAGGAGACTGGGAGTTCTAGTTCTGCCTTAGCCATGGAAGCCAGCTGGGTGACTCTGGGCCAATCACCAAGAGACTGGGAGTTCTAGTTCTGCCTTAGCCATGGAAGCCAGCTGGGTGACTCTGGGTCAATCATCAGGAGACTGGGAGTTCTAGTTCCGCCTTAGCCATGGAAGCCAGTTGGGTGACTCTGGGCCAATCTTCAGGAGACTGGGAGTTCTAGTTCTGCCTTAGCCGTGGAAGCCAGCTGGGTGACTCTGGGCCAATCACCAAGAGACTGGGAATTCTAGTTCTGCCTTAGCCGTGGAAGCCAGCTGGGTGACTCTGGGCCAATCTTCAGGAGACTGGGAGTTCTAGTTCTGCCTTAGCCATGGAAGCCAGTTGGGTGACTCTGGGCCAATCACCAAGAGACTGGGAGTTCTAGTTCCACCTTAGCCATGGAAGCCAGTTGGGTGACTCTGGGCCAATCACCAAGAGACTGGGAGTTCTAGTTCTGCCTTAGCCGTGGAAGCCAGTTGGGTGACTCTGGGCCAATCACCAAGAGACTGGGAGTTCTAGTTCTGCCTTAGCCGTGGAAGCCAGTTGGGTGACTCTGGGCCAATCACCAAGAGACTGGGAGTTCTAGTTCTGCCTTAGCCATGGAAGCCAGTTGGGTGACTCTGGGTCAATCATCAGGAGACTGGGAGTTCTAGTTCTGCCTTAGCCATGGAAGCCAGTTGGGTGACTCTGGGTCAATCATCAGGAGACTGGGAGTTCTAGTTCTGCCTTAGCCGTGGAAGCCAGCTGGGTGACTCTGGGCCAATCACCAAGAGACTGGGAGTTCTAGTTCTGCCTTAGCCATGGAAGCCAGTTGGGTGACTCTGGGTCAATCATCAGGAGACTGGGAGTTCTAGTCCTGCGTAAGCCATGGAAAACAGCTGAGTGACTATGAGCCAATCACCAGGAGACTGGGAGTTCTAGTTCCGCCTTAGCCGTGGAAGCCAACTGGGTGACTCTGGGCCAATCTTCAGGAGACTGGGAGTTCTAGTTCCGCCTTAGCCGTGGAAGCCAACTGGGTGACTCTGGGCCAATCGCCAGGAGACTGGGAGTTCTAGTTCCACCTTAGCGGAACTGTTGTAGGGAAATTAGGAGGTGGGAGGTGTGTTGATTATGTTGGCCACTTTGAGTTAGTTGTAAAAATAATAAAGGCGGGGTGCAAACAATATAAGTAAACATTGGGTCTGCTCTTTGCCCCCCCCCAAAAAACCAGTTGAGAAACCCTGGTCTACACGGATGATGTTACCTAGCCTGGTAGCGAAACGTTCGAGAACTTAATGGCAAGTTAATGGAGGGCAAACCCCTGCCAAATTCTAGAAACTTGACTGGTGGACTTGGCTGGCTGGGGAATTCTGGGAGTTGAAGTCCACCAGCCTTAAACTGGCCATGTTTAATAATAATAATAATAATAATAATAATAATAATAATAATAATAATAATAATAATAATAATAATAATAATAATAATAATAATAATAATAATAAATTTATTTATAGACCGCTTCCTCTCCCCGAAGGGACTTGGAGCGGTGCACAGGGGAAATTAAAAAAATATCAATAAATATACATAAATAGATTAAATAAAAGGCAAATTAAACAATAATTATCCCTGCGCTAAAATCCCCAATATTAAAATTAACTAAAATCCCTAAACCCTACACCCTAATAAAAGACGGGAGACTAACCTAGGCCGGCCAAGCAGAAAAAGTGTGTTTTGAGTTTTTGAAGGAAGGAGCGGAGGTCCGTAGTTGTTCTAATTTCGGGGGGAAGGTCGTTCCAGAGGGTCGGGCCCGCCACAGAGAAGGCCCTTCCCCTGGGCATCGCCCGCTGGCATAGCCTAGTGGACGGCACCCGGAGAAGTCCCTCTCTGTGGGAGCGAATCGGCCGCAGGGATGTATGGGGCAGAATCCGATCCCGCAAGGGGTTTGGTGAACCCCTTCCCCTAGAGTGCTGATGGAGAAGACTTTGGGAAATCAAGCCAACAGTCAGGGTTCCCAATAGCATCCAACATTACATCAGAGTCCGAGGCAAAGGATTCCTCAAAGTTCCCATTGATGAAGAGAGCCATGTTGGCACATCTGGGTAAACCCCGAATCTGAAAGCTTCCCGGTTTCCCCCACCCAGTTGGAAGTCCAAGATCTCTTCCCGTCCCCCCCACCAATCCATCCCATATTCCAATCTCTCACTGCCACCCTGGCAGCTTCCACCCATCCACTTCCGGTCAGGTGCAGAGATGCAAAGAGAAACGATGACCTTGGCTTTCTAGAAAGAACGTTGTTATGGCTGCCTATCATCTAACTCCCATTTTCCCACCCTAGAAAAGGCAGAGCGGAAAAATAGAAAGTGTGGCAGACCAGAGATCGAAAAGAAAAGAGGGCTCGCAGGCCTGACACCCACGCTTGCTTAAATCCGGAGCAGACGCCCAGACGCCATCCTCAATCTCCCATTTCTCCCCACTTGCAGGTCCAGCTGCTCGGCTTCTCCAAGGCCCTTCTGCCAAGGGGTCACCAGGACCGGTCAGCCGTGCCGAAAGAAAGCCCTGGCCAACCACCTCTTCTGCCACGTTCACGCGGCCGGACAGAGCCAAGTGGCTTGAATCCAATGCCCAAAGCCCATTTCCAGGGGGAGTAACATCAATTCCTCTGGATTGAGCATTTATACACTGCTGAATAATCTATTTTCTACCAATAATGGACAAAAAAAAACCCCACTCCGATCTATTGGGTGGAGAGCAATCAACATTCTGCTCCCATTTTTTTTTTAATGCCTATGTTGGGCTTGGAGGCATTATTTAAAAGCGATGGTTTTTCTTAAGAGCCGACGTGGCAGCTGTCCCAACGCATCGTCCATTTAGTTTTTAAAAAGGAACAGTTTTTTTCCCCTCTTGAAAATGCCACTTTCCGATCTCCTCCCCCCAAAATGAGAGGAACACAAATCCGAATCCGGTTCTGCCCTGAGGACAATTTCGGCTCGCGGTGAAATTGTTTTTTACAGCGATAGAAACAGCTGACCGACCCAAAAATGCTCTGCTAATTAGTCTGTAGTGCCATTTTTTTTTAGAACGGATCATTGCTGTGTGTTTGCTAAATAAAGATGGACTTTTAATCTATAGAAATGCTAATGTGGCCCAGGAAATAATCAAAATTTAAAAATTCGCCTTCATTCGTGAAAATAAAATAAAACGGGATGCAGGCGCGCCTTGACTTACGACCACAATTGAGCTCCAAATTTCCGTTGCTCTGTGAGATGTTGGTTAAGTGAGTTTGGCCTCATTTTACGACCTTTCTTGCCATCGTCGTTAAGTGAATCCCTGCGGTTAAATTAGTGCAAGTCGCCCTTGATGTACAACCACAATTTATGTTGCTAAGAGGCATTTGTTAAGTGAGTTGTGGCCCATTTAATGACCTTTCCTTGCCCCAATTGTTAAGTGGGAGTTAGGTAGTGACACGGTTGTTAAGTGAATCAGCCTTCCCCACTGACTTTGCTTGCCAGAAGGTGGCAAACAAACAGATCGACGTGAAGCATTCAACAGAAAGAAGATTCCGGAATATTATCAAAAACCATGGGTGGGAGAAACGGGTGGAGATTAAGAATGTAAAAATCTGTATTTTTAAGCAAACTAAATGCCCAGACAATACAATGTTCCTTAAGCACTAAATATCTCTTAATCATTTTTTTAAAAGCCAAAAGGAAAAAAAAAAAAGGTCGCAAACAGGGGTCACATGACCTTGGGACCCTGCAACCGTCGTAAATGCGAGTAAGCTGCTGTCTGTCTGTCTATATCCATCTACCTCTCTCATCTTTCTATCTTCCTGATCCATTCTGATTGAAATGGCTTAGGCCTCCTGCTTGAGCAAAGGGGCTGGACTAGAAGACCTCCAAGGTCCCTTCCATCTCCATTCTGATTGAAATGGCATAGGGTCTCCTGCTTGAACAAAGGGGCTGGACTAGAAGTCCTCCAAGGTCCCTTCCATCTCCATTCTGATTGAAATGGCATAGGGTCTCCTGCTTGAGCAGGGAAATGGACTAGAAGACCTCCAAGGTCCCTTCCATCTCCATTCTAACTAAAATGGCACAGGGTCTCCTCCTTGAGCAGGGGGCTGGACTTGAAGACCTCCAAGTATCCCAGCTCCATTCCACTTGTCCTTTGAAAAGGAAGGTATTTTTTTTGCACCATCAGCAAAAGACAAGCTTTTTTTTTTTTTTTTGCAACCCTCCAGCTGTTCTTGCGGGAAGACATCAGCAGCAGCTGTTTGATGCAGGGGAGTTTCTTGGCAACATCTGGCAGGTCCCTTGATTTTCGGATAATGCTAATTGCCATCTTATTACTAAGAAGGCCTGTCTCGTTTTGCTTCAGGCCTCGGCTTTTTCACGCCAAGCAGCATTGAGAGAGAAAGGCTGCCCAAAACTACCACTAAAGGTAGAATTCAGACGCCTGCCATGATTCATACTTATGACCGTTGCTGTGCCCCATGGTCATACAAACCAGTAAACCCAATTATTATTGGGAGCTAGCAATGACACATCCGTCCTTTGAAGTGGACTGAGTCAAAAAGCTGGGTAAGGCTAGCAACAGGGGCGTGTCTTAACTATCTTTAATCAGACTCAGTCCAATCCGATGGCAGACAATGTCAACCCATAGTATGGATGCTCCCTCCATCTCTATTGAGAATTGGTTCATACTTATGACCGTTGCTGTGCCCCAAGGTCATGTGAACCAGTAAACCCAATTATTATTAGGAGCTAGCAATGACACATCCGTCCTTTGAAGTGGACTGAGTCAGAAAGCTGGGTAAGGCTAGCAACAGGGGCGTGTCTTAACTATCTTTAATCAGACTCAGTCCAATCCGAAGGCGGACAATGAAAACCCATAGCATGGATGCTCCCTCCACCTCTATTGAGAACTGGTTCATACTTACGACCGTTGAGTGCCCCAAGTGGACAGTATTCACACGACCTTTGAAGCCTCCCTATGATCGTGTGATCAGAATTCAGACGGTTGGCCACTGATTCATACTTACGACTGTTTCTGTGCCCCAAGGTCATGGGATTCCCTTTGGTGATCTTCTGACGAGCAAAGTCCATGGGGAAGCCGGATTCACTTAACAACGGGGTTACTAAGTTATCGACCGCAGCGATTCACTTAACAACGGTGGCAAGAAAGATCGTAAAATGGGACAAAACTCAATCCCGGTCTTGCTCAACAATGGAATTTTTGGAGTCAGTAATTTGGGGGGTCGTAAATCGAGGGCATACCTGTAATACCCTGTAGTCCTTGACTTATGACCACCATTAGGAGAGGAAACGTGGTTGTTAAAATCATTTCTTTTGTGTGTTGAGGCAACCCCGTGATCAAGAGTAATTTTATGTCCTTGTCCCAGCAGTCTTTAAGCAAATATTGCAGTCATTAAGTGAACCCATTGGTTTAAATGTGTGTTTTTGGCCGGAAACCAACAAAAAAAATGCTGGAAACTGGCAACACAAATAAAAGCATTCCTCAACTTTCAACCACAATACAGCCGAAAATTGTTGTTGTTAAGCGAGACATTTGTCAAGTGAGTTTTGACCCATTTTACAACCTTTCTTGCTCCCGTGATTAAGTGAATCAATGCCGTTGATAAGCGAGTAACATATTCCTTAAGACAATGTGTCTTCCTCATTGATTTTGTTACTCAAAAGGTCGTAAAAGGGTGACCCCGCAACGGTCATAACTATGAATCGATTGCCAACTGTCTGAATTTTGATCACGTGATCCCAGGGATGCTACAAAGTCGTAAGTGTGAATAACGGTCGTAGGTCAGTGCTGTTTCAACTTTGAACCAGAGGTGGGTTCCTACCGGTTTGATCGAACCGGTAGTGCTTTGGCGGCCTAGGTCAGGGGTCTGCAAAGTTGGCTCTTTTAAGACTGGTGGACTTCAACTCCCAGAGTTCCCCAGCCAGCATAGCTGGCTGGGGAATTCTGGGAGTTGAAGTCCACCAGTCTTAAAAGAGCCGACTTTGCAGACCCCTGGCCTAGGTCCCTGGAACGAGCGGCCACCTGGGCCTACCACAACCCCGAACTGGTTCTCTTATGGGGGCCGCCATCTTGATTTTCCATTCTGCGCATGCGCAGACCTATCTTTGTGCAAATGCGCGCGCCCCCCCGAACCGGCAGTAATGCCGGGAGCAACCCACCCCTGCTTTGAACGGTCACTAATTGAAACAGTTGTAAGTTGAGGACTTCCGGGAAATGACATAACGACATGACAATGTTGTGCAGAATGAAAATTTGCTCGCTGGATTGGCTTCCTCTCGCTTGGCGGTCATCGAAGGGGCTCGCTTAAGTACACAACGTCCGTCGTTAAATGGGCTAAAATTTGTTTTTTAAAAAAAACAGGCCGATCCGGTTTTGGTACTCTAAGCGGCTTTCTTTTAATGTTCTTTCTTCTTCTTCAAAAGGCTACCTGAGATTGAGACGAGGGGTGCAGCCGCCGCCCCTAACTTTAAGATGCCGCTATCGTGGGAGGGCGGGGGGGGGGGCTTCGGTCATTTCCGGGCGCTGTCGTAATTGGCGCTGAACCAGTCGCACATTTCCTTCACGGCTGCAGGAGAGAGTAGAAGAGAGGGAGGCTATGAAATCCGAAGGAGGGACGGGGGGACAGTATTTCCACCCCCCTCCCCGCCCCTCCTTGAGCAGGAAATGTTAGGGGCCAGCTTTCCGCAGGGGTGAAATTTTAGCAAATTTGGGGTTTTGTTGCGGGTTTGAAAAATGGGCTTTGGGAAGATCTCAGCTAGAGAAAATTATGTTCTGATTTGCTGAATAGAGAAGAGAAGAGAAGAGAAACAGAGAGAATATGGAATGGAATGGAATGGAATGGAATAGAATGCAGAATGGAATGGAACAAATAGAATAGAACGCAGAATAGTGTAGAATAGAAAATAGAGTACAGAACAGAACAATAGAATAATAAAGAGAAGAATGGAAAGAATAGAGTACAATATAGTGAATATAGAAGAGAAGAGGATATAGGATGGAATGGAATAGAATAGATTGCAGAATAGAATAGAATAGAATAGAGAGTAGAGAGAGAAGACGAGAATATAGAATGGAATGGAATAGGGAATAGAATAGAATAGAATAGAATAATAAATATGGAGTGGAGTGGAATAGAATATAATTTTGAATGGAATGGAATGGAATGGGGTAAGAATAGAATGGAATGGAATAGGGAATAGAATAGAATAGAATAGAATAGAATAGAATGCAGAATGGAATGGAACAAATAAAATAGAATGCAGAATAGTGTAGAATAGAAAATAGAATATAGAACAGAACAATGGAATAATAAAGAGCAGAATGGAAAGAATAGAGTACAGAAGAGGAAGTCAAAGTCAGGCTATTCTCCAAGGCACCTGGGGGCAGAACAAGAAGCAATGGGTGGAAACTAATCAAGGAGAGAAGCAACTTAGAACCGAGGAGGAATTTCCTGACAGTGAGAACAATTAATCAGTGGAACAGAAGTTGCCTCCAGAAGTTGTGAATGCCCCAACACTGCAAGTCTTTAAGAAGATGTTGGATAGCCATTTGACTAAAGGGGTGTAGGGTTTCCTGCCTAGGCAGGGGGTTTGACTAGAAGACCTCCAAGGTCCCTTCTAACTCTGCTATTGTATTGTATTGTATTGTATTGTATTGTATTGTATTGTATTGTATTGTATTATAGAGAAGGGAAGAGAATATAGAAGAGGATATAGAATGGAATGGAACAGAATAGAATAGAATGCAGAATAGTGTAGAATAGAAAATAGAGTACAGAACAGAATAGAATAATAAAAAGAATGGAAAATAAGAGTACAGTATAGAGAATATAGAAGAGAAGAGGATATAGGATGGAATGGAATAGAATAGAATGCAGAAATAGAATAGAATAGAAAGTAGAGAGAGAAGAGCAGATAAAGAAGAGGATGTAGAATAGAATGGAATAGGGACTAGAATAGAATGCAGAACAGAATGCTGGCTGGTGAATTCTGGGAATTAAAGTCCACAGCCATCCCTATGGTTGAGAAGCACTGATCTAGAGCAGGCCTCCTACAACTGGGAGTCCATGAATTACAACCCTTCGTTTAGCTACCGTTTCCAAGTTACAACGGCACTGAAAAAAATGTCTTATGACCGGTATTCACTCTTACGACCATTGCAACATCCCATCAAAATCTGGACCCTTGGCAGCATATTTAGAATGGTTGCATCATGGGAACCACAGAGGTGGCCATTGGAAAACTTCCCAATCGGTTTCCGACAAGCAAAGTCAGCGGTGAAGCCCGATTCACTTAACCACTGCAGGTTTCAGTTAACAACGACAGTGATTCGCTTAACAACCGTGGCCAAAAGGCTGTAAAATGGGGCAAAACTCACCTAACGACTGCCTTGCTTAGCAACGGAAAGGTGGCTGTAAATTGAGGACTACCAGTATTCACAGACTTGTGGGCACGAACGGGTATAAAGAACTATTGCAAGTTTAAGTCTCCTACAAGAATCTGAGCTACTAACGGTCAAGGGATTTGGGCTCCTTTTCCTGACAATGTATTTCTTGATTCTTTCCTGTTTTGAATTTGTGACTAAACAGGCCAACAATACTTTCTTTTTGGGCCATCATTTCATTCTCCGAGGGGGAGATTGCAGTTAAGAAATACGCAACACAGGTAGTCCTCGACTTATGACCAGAATTGAGCCCAAAATTCATGTTGCTAAGCGAGACGGTTATGTGAGTTTTGCTCCATTTATGACCTTTCCTGGCCCGTTTCTTAAGCAAATCACTGCCAGTTGTTAAGGTGGCAATATGGTTGTTAAGTGAATCTAGCTTCCCCATTCATTTGCTTGCCATCACGTGACCCTGGGACACTGCAACCGTCATAACTACGAGTCAGTGGCCAAGCCTCTGAATTTTGATCACGTGACTACAAGGCTGCTGCAACAGTTGTATGAGTGTTTTCCTGTGCCGTTGTAACTTTGAATGGCCATTAAACGAACTCTTATAAGCCAATGACTACCTGTATAGGTGAATGTCACTCTTAGGATTTTTCTTCCAATGTCACCTCTGTGCACGGAGAAGCATAATCAGAGATTCACAGAGTTGGAAGGGACCTTGGAGGTCATCTAGTCCAACCCCCTGCCCAAGCAGGAGACCCTACACCATTTCTGGCCAATGGCAGTCCAATCTCTTCTTGAAAGCCTCCAGGGATGAAGCTCCCACAACTTCCAAATGATCAAATTGTATATAATTGTGAATGAATGAATAAATATATTTCACTCTTAGGATTTTCCATGCAATGCTCTGTGCAATTTTTCCTCCAATGTCACCTCTGTGCCCGGAGAAGCATAATCAGAGATTTTACAGAGTTGGAAGGGACCTTGTCGGTCATCTAGTCCAACCTCCCCGCCCAAGCAGGGGACCCTACACCAGTGGTTCTCAACCTCCCCAATGCTGTGACCCTTTAATACAGTTCCTCATATTGTGGTGACTCCCCCCAACCATAAAATTGGTGTCTCGGTTCCTAAGACCATGGAAGATATGTGTTCCGATGGACCCCTGTGAAAGGGTCATTCGACCCCCCCAAAGGGGTCCCGATCCACAGGTTGAGAACCTCTGGTCTACACCATTTCTGGCCAATGGCAGTCCAATCTCTTCTTGAAAGCCTCCAGGGATGAAGCTCCCACAACTTCCAAATGATCAAATTGTATATAATTGTGAATGAATGAATAAATATATTTCACTCTTAGGATTCTCCATGCAATGCTCTGGGCAATTTTTCCTCCAATGCCACCTCTGTGCACGGAGAAGCATAATCAGAGATTTTACAGAATTGGAAGGGACCTGGTAGGTCATCTAGCCCAAACCCCCGCCCAAGCAGGAGACCCTATACCATTTCTGATCAATGGCAGTCCAATCTCATCTTGAAAGCCTCCAGGGATGAAGCCCATTGTAGCCAATGCACAAAGCAGGACTAGGCAACCATGGAGCCACAGGACATCAAATTGTAACTCTGGTAGCTGTTGAGGGAGATTCAAGTCCCCCAAGGCCGCGTGGAGTTCGGTCTCATTGGATGTGCTGCTCTTACCTTGATCGAACGGCGTGAACTGGAAGTCAGGCAGATATCTCCTCAGCTTGGCGTTGCTGGCCGTTTTCTTGAACTGGCCGTCTGACTTGGATTCGTCAAACTCGAAGTAGGGGATGAGGTTAAAGATCAAAGACGAGCCGATGGAGATGGAGGAGGGGGGGGGCTTTGTTGGCTTGGGAGGAAAATGGGGGTAAGGGCCAGTCATGCCTTTCGGCATTCGAACAGCTTGTAGACAAAGAGGAACAAGGGGCGGGATGAACACGAGAGATTGGGCTCAGGAGTGGAGCAAGGACCACCCCCTCCTGATCCTAGAGCATGGAGAGTGGAGAGAAGGCGAGAACAGCGGGACTGAGCAGGCTACTGAGAAGGAGAGCGCCCTGGCCATCTTCACAAGGGACACCTGGGCAATGAGACTTAAGGAGACACTGTGAGGAGGGCCATTTGTCGGGAAGAAACTCTTTGAGTTCCTGAATTATTGAGTGCCGATGTTTAAACTTTCCAAGAGTCCTTGGACTAATTAACTGGATCTTTTGCTTCCTCAGCTTCTTGATTTGCCCAGCTGGATTTAGATGTATTCTCATTGTGTCCAGAGAGAGAAACAACTGCCTCTACCTAGGATCGAACTCAAAGCCCCCTAGTTGTGAGGCTAGAGCTCCCCCTCTAGGCCACTGCACCACTCCTATAGGCCGAGAAGCAGATGGCTTCCACTTAAGGGGGAACCAATGCTACACGTCCTTGAAGAAGATCTACATATTGCTGCAGGTTGCAACATGCAGGTGGGGTGGGGTCAGTCAGGCCAAGGCAGAAGGAGAGACCGAGCTCAGGCGATGAGCAAGGACCACCTCCTCCTGATCCTCGAGCACGGAGAGTGGAGAGAAGGCGAGAACAGTGCAGATTGAGCAGGCTACTTGGGAAAAGAGCACCTCGCCTCGTCCCGCTTCATACCTGGGGAATGAGAAGTCCATTCCTGAACTTCCAGGTTGCCCCTAGGGCCATTTCTCGACCTCTGGAAGGCCTCCGGGGAAGGGGAGGGGGGCGTTTTCGCCCTCTCCAGGCTCCTAGAGAGTCTTTGGGGCCTGGGGAGGGCGAAAAACGGGTCCATCGTACGCCAAAAACGGGAGCAGGGTGGGGGTCGCGCACATAGAATTATGGGTGAGGGCACGCCCACGCACAACCCCCCTGCGCTCCCCCCACTTTTGCCACGCGATGGGAAAAAGTTTAGCCCTCTCTGCCCTACAGCATTTCATACAGCTTCTTGGATGATGGGGATGGACCAGCTGTCTGCAAGGAGTATCCATCCTTCCGTTCCTCACCATCCAGTCAGAGCGGAAGAAGCTTCTTTGAGGGGAAGGGAAACGCCTTCAATGAACAAAACAGAAAGTCCAGTGACCTCTTAGGAAAAAAAAGTACCTTTGAGACAACCCTGACTTGGAAAACCGAGAATCTCCATAGACTTTCCCTTGCTTAGCAATGGAAATTGTGTCGTAAGTCAAGACTAGCCGTATCGTGGAAAGAACCAGAGGTTTTGGTCTACCCCAATGCCTGGGGAAGCATTGACAAAGGATACCAGAAGTTGTCCCTTGAAATCCATGGCTTTCCCGATGCATTCAGCGGCTTCTCGTATGGACACCTCTTCTTCTTCCCCCACTGGGAGAGAAGAAACAGATGATGATGAAGAAGAAGAAGAAGAAGAGGAGGAGGAAGAGGAGGAGGAGGAGGAAGAAGAAGAAGAAGA
This sequence comes from Rhabdophis nuchalis, assembly GCA_039707465.1. Classification (NCBI taxonomy): domain Eukaryota; kingdom Metazoa; phylum Chordata; class Lepidosauria; order Squamata; family Natricidae; genus Rhabdophis; species Rhabdophis nuchalis. The sequence goes on along the minus strand of CM077645.1, from coordinate 223,998,222 downwards.
GGAAGAAGAGGAGGAAGAAGAGGAAGAAGAGGAGGAAGAAGAGGAGGAGGAAGAAGAAGAAGAAGAAGAGACCAAGTCCAGAGATGCCCCACCATTCCTTCAACCCATCCCATCATTAGGCTGGCCACACCCTCCCTTGCCCTCAACCTCCCTGAGATGAGGAGGGATGGGATGGGCCTGGTCTTGGTAGTGGAATATGGGCTGGGTAGAGGGGGCCCTGGTATTCTCTCAGCTTGGTTGTTTACCTGCAGATGTTTTATTACCCAAGTAGGTAACGCCATCAGTCTAGTTAGCAAGTGAGCTTTGTGGACAGGAGGAGGAGGAAGAGATGGAAGAGGAGGTGGAGAAGGAGGAAGAAGTGGAGGAGGAAGATGAGAAGGAGGAGGAAGAGTAACAGGTGGAGGAGGAGGTGGAGGAAGAGGAGGTGGAGAAGGAGGAAGAGGAGGAGGATGAGAAGAAGGAGGAAGAGGAGGAGGTGGAAGAATAACAGGTGGAGGAAGAAGAGAAGGAAGAAGAGGAGGAGGAGGAGGAGAATAGAAACAGCAGGAGGACAAAGAGAAGGAGATTAAATAGATAACCATTCCTTACTAGCACTGATGATGTTAACTAGTTGGGTAATGAAATGTCTACCCGATAGCAGTCAAGGTCAGAGACCACCAAGGACCTCCTCCTCCTCCTCCTCCTCCTCCTCCTCCTCCTCCTCCTCCTCCTCCATTATGTGGTTGGGAGGAAGAGAGTTAAGATAGCTCCTTCCGTAGAAGTTCTCAGAGGATATCTTTGATAATGCAAACAGTTTACTTCACTCTGGCAAGATTCTGTCTAGAGGCGAGGAACAATAAAGGAAATGGCTTAGAAGTACCGTACTTTTCGGAGTATAAGACACACCTTTTTCCCTCAAAAAAAAGAGGCTGAAAATCTGGGTGCGTCTTATACACTGAATGCAGCATTTGTGCCCTCCAAAACCCCGCCCCCTTCACCAAAAATGGCCGTGCAGAGCCTTTAGGAGGCTTCCAGAGTGCTCCTGGGGGGGGGCTGGAGAGGCAGAAATGAGGAAAAAACGGACTGTTTTTTGCTCGTTTTTGTCCCCCCCCCCCCCAGCCCCCAGGAACACTCTACAAGCCTCCTAAAGGCTATTCATGCCTTTTTTAAAAAAAAAATGGGCCCGCTTTTGCAAAAACTGGGCCATTTTTGGGAGGTTTGCAGAATGCAAAAACTTTTTTTTAAAAATTTTGCCTCTTCAAAACCTTGGCGAGTCTTATATTCTGGTGCGTCTTATACTCCGTAAAATACGGCGACTGTGTGTCTTTCCTGATTTTTGCAGCCTGGCGGTCTCCCTCATTATTCTCCTGGCCCAGCAATGGCGAACCTTTTTAGGCTCATGTGCCATAAGGGGGGGGGGGAGAGTGCAGGGGGGTTGTGCGCTGGAGTGCCACACCCATAACGCTCCCCAGTGCGCATGTGCGCATGACGGGCTCCCCCCCCCACAGGCTCTCCCCCTCCCCGGGTCCTTTTTAGGAGAAGGTGCGGGGTATAAATTTGATAAATAAATAAAAAAAATTTTAATATGCTTTTTTTTGCCCTCCCCAGGCTCCAGAGGCTTTATAGGAGCCTGGGGAGGTCGAAAACAGCACACACACCCCGCCCCTACGAGCAAACTGGAAGTCACTTCTGGTTTGCTGGTAGCGTCATTTTTAGTCCTCCGGAGGTTTCGCGGAAGCTCCTGAAGCCTCCGGAGGGCCTCCAGAGGGGTAGGGGGGTGTTTTTGCCCTCCCCAGGCTCCAGAGGCTTTATAGGAGCCTGGGGAGGTCGAAAACAGCCCCCCCCCCGCCCCTACAAGCAAACTGGAAGTCACTTCTGGTTTGCTGGTAGCGTCATTTTTAGTCCTCCGGAGGCTTTGCGGAAGCTCCTGAAGCCTCCGGAGGGCCTCCAGAGGGGTAGGGGGGGTGTTTTTACCCTCCCCGGGCTCCTATAAAGCCTGGGAAGGGTGAAAAATGACTTTAAAAATGGCTGAATCAGCTAACAGGGCAACGCCCCACGTGCCACCTGTGGCACTTGTGCCATAGGTTCGCCATCACTGTCCTGGCCCTTACCCCTTTTCCGGAAACGTCCAGATTTGGGCGAGAAATATTAAGCCCCTAGTCTCCCTTCGGGTAGAGGAGGCGGTCTAGAAATCTAATAAAACAAAATAAATAAATAATAAGCAAGGGAGACAGCAGATGGCATCATCCCCACCCCCCAAAAAAAATCTGATATTTTTTTTTTTTTAAGGATTCCAGATCTAAAATCCAGTGTTCGCAATGGAGGGCCCATCTTACCGGACAAGATGATGGGTTCTATTTCATTGTACTCCCTTAACACCCAAATGAAGAGCCGGGCCAGGTCCTGAAAGAAGCAAAGAAATTGGCAATAGAAGTAGACCTCAACATACGACAGATTAGTTTATTCGTTTAGTTTATTAAATTTATATACCGCACCCTTTCCCAGAAAGGGACTCGGGGCGGTGCGCAGGCAATTTAAAAAACAAATATAAACATAGCAAAATACAAAATATAAAACCAGATTAAATTAGTATCCCTGTGCTAAAAAAGTTGAATAAGTTAAGACAGTGCCCCTAAAAAACCAGTTTAAAACAATTTGGCTGCAGACTCTAGGCTAGGTGGTGTAAGCTAGGCCAGGCCGGCCTGTTGGAAAAGATAGGTTTTCAGTTTCTTGCGGAAGGAACGGAGGTCCGTGGTCGTTCTCAGTTCGGGGGGTAGGTCGTTCCAGAGAGTTGGGCCCACCACAGAGAAGGCCCTTCCCCTGGGCGTCGCCCGCTGGCATTGCCTAGTGGACGGCACCCGGAGAAGTCCCTCTCTGTGGGAGCAAATCGGCCGAAGGGATGTATGGGGCAGGATGCGATCCCTTAGATAACTAGATAACTAGATTGCTTAGAAACCGTTCCAAGTTATGACCAAGAGCCCTTACGACCCAGATTCAAATACAATTGGGCCTCCTCTGCGCTCCTGCGAGTTCAAGCAATTAGCAACCCAACTGAATTTACTGCTGTTGGCAGCATCCTAGGATCACAATATTGTGTTTTACGATAGCTTTGTGGAAAACTGGCACCTACTTCCACTTTTCGGCAATAACGCAACCAGGAGAAAAGCACTGGTTCGCTTAACGACTGCGGCGTTCGCATAACCGCTGCAAAAAGGGTATTTAAATTGGGTTGGGCACATGACCAACCTGTTTTACGACAGTTACAACCTAGATGTAGAACAGGTCAACTGTCAAACTCCCAGCCTTTGGGCCAGATTGGTCGTGCACTGGTCATGCCCAACGCCCTGTTTTGGAAAAGGAGGGAAAGGTCCCGATACATCATGTGACACCTCTGTGAGTTTGACACCCCTGATGTAGAAGGTGACCATGCTGGGCCTGAGGGAGGGGTCAAATGGACCATCAGTCATGAGTCCCGGCACGTCTGCAAGAGATCTAAGTCCAGTCTACCTTGAATTCCTTCTATTCTTATCTCCTGCTAATTTCCCTTGCCTGCTAGTAGTTGAGATTCTAGAATGGAATGGAATAGAATGGAATAGAACGGAATAGAAATACAGAATAGAATAGAAATACAGAATAGAATAGAAATACAGAATAGAATAGAAATATAGAATAGAAATATAAAATAGAATAGAATATAGAATAGAATAGAAATATAGAATAAAATAGAAATATAGAATAGAATAGAGAATAGAATAGAATAGAAATATAGAACAGAATAGAAATATAGAATAAAATAGAATATAGAATAGAAATATAAAATAGAATAGAATATAGAATAGAATAGAATAGAATAGAAATATAGAATAGAATAGAAATATAGAATAAAATAGAAATATAGAATAGAATAGAAAAAGAAATATAGAATAGAAATATAAAATAGAATAGAATATAGAATAGAATAGAATAGAATAGAAATATAGAATAGAATAGAAATATAGAATAAAATAGAAATATAGAATAGAAATATAAAATAGAATAGAGAATAGAATAGAATAGAATAGAAATATAGAACAGAATAGAAATATAGAATAAAATAGAAATATAGAATAGAAATATAAAATAGAATAGAATAGAATAGAAATATAGAATAGAATAGAAATATAGAATAGAATTGAAACATAGAATGGAATAGGAAAATAGAGTAGAATAGGAATAGAATAGAATAGAATAGCAGAATAGAAATATAAAATAGAATAGGAATAGAATAGAAATAAAGAATAGAAATATAGAATAGAAATATAGAATAGAAATATAGAATGGAATAGGAATATAGAATAGAACAGAACAGAATAGAACACAATAGAAATAGAATAGAATAGAACATAATAGAATAGAACATAATATAGAGTAGAGTAGAGTAGAGTAGAGTAGAGTAGAGTAGAGTAGAGTAGAGTAGAGTAGAGTAGAAAAGAAATATAGAATAGAATAGTAATGAAAAGAGCCTCCATTCCAGTCGTTGGTTGAGCACAAGCTGTATCTAAAGGTCTTGAAGTCTTGTTTCGCACTGGCCACCCTCAGCCTGAACTTGTTGCTTGAAGGTCTCCCTCCATTCCCAGGGACGCCAGGGGGGGGGGGGGGGGCGAGGCTTACCAGAGAGTAAATGAACTGCCTCCGAGGCCTTCCCGTCCCCCAGACGGAGACATCGCTGCCGTTTTCTGGAGGAAAAACACAGAGAGAGTGGGCCGTTAGATACCACGCCTCCCGCCCTCTGCCATTCTTCCTGCGGGAAATGCACGCCTTCCGGCTGCAGAAACCTCCTTTGATGCGGATTGGATTTTTTGAATCCTCAACTTACAACAGTTCGTTTAGTGACGATTTGAAATTTTAATGATGCGTGAAAAAAAGGACCATTTTTCACACTGACGCCAACGTTTTCTGTAGCAATTGATTAAGGGAATCCCTGGAGTTGTTCAATTTTTCACACATTTGTTGAGTGAATCTGGCTCCCTGGTTGATTTTGCTGGCCAGAGATCACGTGATCCCTGCGACCGTCAAAAATACGAATCGGTTACGAAGCCTCTAAATTTGGATCATGTGTTGCAACGGTCGTTAAGTCTGAAAAATGGTCTCAACTCCCTTATGAGGTCATAAGTGTCTCTGTAACTTCAAGTTGTCAGTAAACGGGTGGCTGTAAGTTGAGAACTGCCTGTAAATAAATAAAATAATAAAATAAATAATAACACAAGGTAATCAAATAATAAATAAAATAGAATAATTAAAATAAAATTAAAATAGAATTAAACTAGCTAACTAAATAAAAATAGAAATAGTAAAATTAAAAATAAAATTAAAAACTAGAAAAATTAAAAAATTGAATTAAAATTGAATTAAACCAACTATATAAGTGAAAATAATAAAAATAATAAAAGAAAAATAAAACTAAAATAAAACAATTAAATAATAGAAAATTGATTTTAACTAACTAAATAAGTAACTAAAAAAAATAGGATTAAAATAGAATAAAAATAAAAATAAATTATAATAAAATAAATAAAAATAAAGTAAATCAAATAAAGCAAAGCCAAACAAAAATAATGAAATAAAATACAAAAATAAAATAATGAAATAAAATAAAAACAACAATATAATAAAAAAATAAAATAAAAAATAAATGCAATAAATGAATATATGAAATAAATAAATAAATAAAACAAAAAACAAAAAAAACCAAATAAAATCAAAACGAAAATAAAACAATAAAATTAAATTAAAAAATGAAATAAATGAACACAGGAAATAAAATAAATAAAACTAATAAAAAACAAATAGACAAATAAACAAATCAAGTGCCATAAGGTAAAGCAAAATAAAATCAGTCATGTCATTTTTCTTTCAGCTCTTCCAACAACTTTACTATCTGTATTTCTGAGAATCACGGTTTTTTCCCCACACAGCCCCCCCCCCACCACCACCACTGGGCAGACGTGTTCAAAAGGCCGGCCTGTTCTCGGGAACAGCCGAGAGGGGGCGCTCTCCCCCTGCCCCAATTCCAAAGCCGGCCCATCCCAGCTGGACAGCACAAGGAAGGTTTTGCCAGCCAGCAGCAGCTTCATCCCAAGATGGGAGCAGAGGGAGGCTAAATGCTTAGTAGATGCGCTGGCGATCTTGGCTTGTCGGAGCCCGGATTCTAGCTCAGACAGAGCGTCTGCCAGGACCCCGACCTGCAGCCGCCACAGCTCTGAGAGTCTCTGGTTTATTTATGACCCTTGATGGCTCGGAGGGAAGTGTGTGTGTGTGTGTGGAGTTGAGAAGAAAGACGGAGCCAGGAATCCTGGCTAGTTGCTCTCTTCCGATCTCTGGCCTTCTCCCTTAAACCGCAGAGGTGGTGGGGAATTCACCCCTGTTTTAATGAGCCCTCGCTCCCTCCCACATCTCCCATTTAGCCCAATCGGTATTTATTCATTTGTCTTGATTGCTTTGAGCAGGGGGATGGACTAGAAGACCTCCAAGGGCCCTTCCAACTCTTGTTTTTTTAAAAAATTTGCATCTCCACTTTAACTCAAGGGGGAAAACATATCCGACACGTTCCCTTTTGCTAGTTTGCCCAAAATATTAATCCTGTTAGGTGGGTTGGGTTGAGAGAGAGAGAGAGGAAGAGAAAGAGAGGGAGGGAGAAAAAGAGAAGAGAGGGAGAGAGAGAGAGGGGAGAGACAGAAAGAGGGAGGGAGGGAGGGAGGAAGAGCGAGCAGGGAGAGAGGGGGGAGAGGGGGGGCTGGCCTAAAGTCAGCCAGTCAGTTTTCATGACTAAGGAGTGACTAGAACTCAGAATTTCCTGCTGATTGGCTGAAAGTTACCCATCTGGTTTTGATGCCTGAGGTAGAACTAGATCTCACCATCACCTGGTGATTGGCTGAAAGTTACCCATCTGGTTTTCATGCCTAAGGTGGGACTAGAACTCACAGTCACCTGGTGATTGGCCTAAAGTTACCCAGCTGGTTTTCATGCCTAAGGTGGGACTAGAACTCACAGTCACCTGGTGATTGGCCTAAAGTTACCCAGCTGGTTTTCATGCCTAAGGCTGGACTAGAACTCACAGTCACCTGGTGATTGGCCTAAAGCCGCACAACTAGTTTTCATGCCTAAGAGATGGGACTAGAACTCACCATCTCCCGGTGATTGGCCCAAAGTTAACTGGCAGGGTCTCATGCCAAAGATGGAATTACAATTCACAGTCACCTGGTGATTGGCCCAAAGTCACCCAGATGGCTCTCATGCCTAAGGTGGGACTAGAACTCACCATCTCCTGCTAATTGGCCCAGTCACCGAGTAGCCTTGGTGCCTAAGGCAGAACTAGAACTCATCATCTCCTTCACTGGCCCAAAATCACCCATCTGATTTTCAATCCTAAACCGGGACTAGAACTCCCAGTCTCCTGGTGATTGGCCCAAAGTCATCCAGCCGACTTTGATGCTGAAGGCAGGACTAGAACTCCCAGTCTCCTGGTGATTGGTCCAAGCCACCTTTGATACCTAAGGCAGGACTAGAACTCCCAGTCTCCTGGTGATTGGCCCAAGCCACCTTTGATACCTAAGGCAGGACTAGAACTCCCAGTCTCCGGGTGATTGGCCCAAGCCACCTTTGATACCTAAGGCAGGACTAGAACTCCCAGTCTCCGGGTGATTGGCCCAAGTCAACTTTGATACCTAAGGCAGGACTAGAACTGCCAGTCTCCTGGTGATTGGTCCAAAGTCATCCAGTCGACTTTGATGCTGAAGGCAGGACTAGAACTCCCAGTCTCCTGGTGATTGGCCCAAAGTCATTCAGACGACTTTGATGCCGAAGGCAGGACTAGAACTCCCAGTCTCCTGGTGATTGGCCCAAGACAACTTTGATGCCTACGGCAAGACTAGAACTCCCAGTCTCCTGGTGATTGGCCCAAAGTCATCCAGCCGACATTGATGCTGAAGGCAGGACTAGAACTCCCAGTCTCCGGGTGATTGGCCCAAGACAACTTTGATGCCTACGGCAAGGCTAGAACTTCCAGTGTCCTGGTGATTGGCCCAAAGTCATCCAGCCGACTTTGATGCCAAAGGCAGGACTAGAACTCCCAGTGTCCTGGTGATTGGCCCAAAGTCATCCAGCCGACTTTGATGCCAAAGGCAGGACTAGAACTCCCAGTCTCCTGGTGATTGGCCCAAAGTCATCCAGCCGACTTTGATGCCAAAGGCAGGACTAGAACTCCCAGTCTCCGGGTGATTGGTCCAAAGTCATCCAGCCGACTTTGATGCTGAAGGCAGGACTAGAACTCCCAGTCTCCGGGTGATTGGCCCAAGACAACTTTGATGCCTACGGCAAGACTAGAACTCCCAGTCTCCTGGTGATTGGTCCAAAGTCATCCAGCCGACTTTGATGCCGAAGGCAGGACTAGAACTCCCAGTCTCCTGGTGATTGGCCCCGAGTCCCCTAGCCATCTTTCCTGTTTAAGGTGGGACTAGAACTTACCGTCTCCTGGTTTTTAACCGGGTTCTTTAACCACTAGACTAGACCAAATTGTTGTGTGCAAGTTTTTCTCAACCTGGGCGACTTTTGAGTCCTGTGGACTTTGAGACTGCGTGAGAAGTTAGGCCAAGAGACAGACAGACACCCCCCCCCCCGCAGCCCCCCCAGCCCTCCCGTCCCGCTCTGTGACTCACTCTTGGCCAGGTAGACTTTGTGGATGAGGCCCGGCAGGACGTGCCCGTTGTCGATGCTGAAGTTGTCGTGGGGGCCGAAGATGTTCGTGGGGATGGCGGCCGTGAAGTGGCAGCCATGCTGCTCAAAGTAGGCCCTGTGGGGAGGAGAAGGAATTGGGGAGAGGAGGGTAGAACAATTGGGGCGCTTAACGGCAAAGAAACACCGGGAGTCCTCAATTAATAAGAGTTCATTTAGTGACGTCGCTGAAAAAAAGTGACTTTTTCCTGCTTTACGACCATTATAGCATCTCCGCAGCCATGGGATCAAAACTCAAGAGGCTTGGCAACTGGCATGTACTTATGACGGTTGCAGCATCCCAAGGTCCCCCTGGGCGACCTTCCGACGAGCCAAGTCAACGAGGGAACCCGATTCGCTTAACGGCCGGATGACTCACCTCCCCGCTGCAGTGATTCACTTAACAACGGAGGCCAGGAAAGGTCGCACGACTCACTGAACAAATGCCTCGCTTAAGGACAGACAGGTTGGGCTGAATTGTGATCGAAAGTCATGCCATTCCATTCCATTCCATTCATTATTATTCTATTCTATTCTATCGCTATGACCATCCCTATCCCTATTCTATTCTTCCTTAACCCAATCCGATTCCTGACCGGTCCTAGAACCCCATGGGAATTAATGACCAGGTGAGACTTACCTGTTCTGCACATCAATCATCCTTTTGGCATAGGCGTAACCGAAGTTGGAGCTGTGCGGGGGGCCGTTGTGAATCTGGAAGGGAAATTTTGCACGTTAAGGAAGCCCAAGGGACAAAAATGCTTCTCTTCTGAAGGCCAAAAATGGGCAGGCAGGGAGAGACCTCCAGGGACCAGCCAGAAGACCAAAGACGATGGAGAAGAGCGAAACCTGGACCAACTCCAAATGTAAGGTTAGGAGGAACATTGGAGAAAGAAGTTTGACTTAGAATAATTTCATTGTCGATTTAAATGCCCACTAAGAGAAGCATACATTGAAATGAAATTTCGTTGCACACAGCTCTCCAAGGGCCACCAGCTCCAAGAGTAGTATCCATGTAGTATCAGGGATACTACATGGATACTACTCTTGGAGCTGGTGGCCCTTGGAGAGCTGTGTGCAACGAAATTTCATTTCAATGTATCAGGGATACTACATGGATGTGACAAAAATATAAACAAACAACTAAATAAAAACTTATGCATATGCCCACATATATTCTATGACACTCTGGAACGACCTACCCCCCGAACTATGCACCACCTCGGACCTCCGCCTCTTCCGCCAGCGTCTCAAGACTTATTTATTCCAACAAGCCGGCCTAGCATAACCCCCGTTTTCTGACTTTTAAATGTGTATAAATTTTAAATTCTTAGGGTTTTATTATGGGTTTTAGCACGGGATACAATTTAATAGTTTTTTAATAATATATTTTTGTATTTTGTATGGTTTTTAATATTGCCTGTGCGCCGCCCTGGGTCCTTGCAAGGAGAAGGGCGGGGTATACATTTAATAAAAGAAAAGAAAATAAATAAAATAAACACAGAGAAACGTTAAGCGTAATTTAGAGCAGTCTTTCTCGATCTCAGCAACTTGAATTCCCACCTCTCTTAAAGTCTGTAGAGATTCTCAGCCATCCAAGGTCTCAAAGTTGCTTTTGCAGGAGGCAAGTGGACTTCCTTGGTTTTTTTTTTCTTTCGAAGGCGTTTCGCTTCCCAACCCAGAAGCTTCTTCAGCTCTATCCTGTCAGAGCTGAAGAAGCTTTTTGGATGAGAAGTAAAATGTCTTCAAAAGAAAAAAAGAAAGAAAGAAAGTCCAGTTGCCTCCTGAGAAAAGATACCCCTCTTAAAGTTGCTGAGATCAAGAAAAACTGCCGTAAAGATACATTTGAAAAGCGTAAGGTTCAAGCTGACTGTCTCTAGAATAACAGAATAAGAAAGTATTGGAAGGGACCTCGGAGGTCTTCTAGTCCAACCCTCTGCTCTGACTCTATACCCTACTGGACAAATGGCTCTCCAGTCTCTTGTTGAAAACCTCGAGCGATGAAGCAGACACAACGTCTGGAAGCAAGTCGTTCCCCTGATTAATTCACAGAGTAACAGAGTTGGAAGGGATTTTGGAGGTCTTCTAGTCTAACCCCCTGCTCTGGCTCTATACCATTTCAGACCAACGGTGAGAAATAGGAGGAGAAAAATTCCCATATATCTTGATTGCTTACAATTCATAATATCCCATTGTCAGGCCTGCAGCCCCCTTTTCTTTTGGATCTCTGGCCTGCCACACTTTCTAATATTCTACTATGCATTTTCTATGGTGGGAAAATGGGAGTTAGATGATAGGTAGCCATAACAACATTCTTTCTAGAAAGCCAAGGTCATCGTTTCTCTTTGTATCTCTGCACCTGACCGGAACTAGATGGGTGGAAGCTGCCAGCGTGACAGTGGGAGATTGGACCATGGGATGGACTGGTGGGTGTTGGAGGGGCAAGATCTTGGACTTTCAACTGGGTGGGGAAAACCAGGAAGCTTTCAGATTTGGGTTTCCCCAGATGTGCCAACATGGCTCTCTTCATCAATGGGAACTCTGAGGAATCCTTTGCCTCGGACCCTGATTTAATTTTGGATGCTCTTTGGAAACCTGACACCCTTGGCACATCGCTAGGGAATGCTTCACACTTACGACCACTGTAGCATCCCTGTGGTGATGTGATCAATATTCGGACGTTTGGCAACCAGCTCATATTTATGACGGTCGTAGTGTCCCAGGGTCAGGCGATCCCCTTTTGCGACCTTCCCACAAGTCAACAGGGAAGCCAGATTTATTGAACAACCCTTTTCCTAACTTAAAAACTGACGGGATTCACTTAGCGACCAGGGCAAGAAAGGCGGTAAAATGGGGCAAGACTCACTGAAGAACTCTACAACGCTCTCTACATGGGGCTCCCCTTGAGGTGCACCCGAAGACTACAGCTAGTCCAGAATGCAGCCGCGCGGGCAATATTGGGTACCTCCAGGTATTCCCACGTAACACCGCTCCTGCGTGAGCTGCACTGGCTGCCTGTGGTCTTTCAGATGCGCTTCAAGGTGTTAGTAACCATCTTCAAAGCGCTCCATGGCACGGGACCTAGTTATCTGCGGGATCGCATCCTGCCCCATACATCCCTTCGGCCAATTTGCTCCCACAGAGAGGGACTTCTCCAGGTGCCGTCCACTAGGCAATGCCAGCAGGCGATGCCCAGGGGAAGGGCCTTCTCTGTGGCGGGACCGACCCTCTGGAACGACCTTCCCCCCAAACTTAGATCTACCATGGATCTCCGCTCCTTCCGCCAGCAACTAAAAACCTATTTTTTCCAACAGGCCAGCCTGGCCTAACCTACCGTACCTAGCCTTAGTTTTTAGCAGAGAAATTCATACATTGGTTTGATGAATTAGTTTTAATGGGGTAGATTTTAGCACAGGGTGTTAATTTAATATAGTTTTAAGTATTTATGTATTTATTCTGTGATATATTATGTTTTTTATATTTCCTGTGCACCGCCCTGAGTCCCTTCGGGGAGAGGGGGCGGTTAATAAGTTGAATAAATAATAATAATAAAAAAAGAACTGCCACGCTTAGTGACGAAAATCTTGGGCTCCATTGTGGTCATAAGCCAAGGACTACCTGCAAGGGAAGAAGGAGGGGGGGGGGGTTGGGTCACTGCCCTTACCATGGACTCGTCAATAGGGTAGGTGGTCTTGTCTGGGAATATGCAGGTGGAGAGGCAGGAAACGACTTTCTGGGCGCCGGATTCGAATGCCGCTTGCAAGACATTGTCGTTGATGTGGATATTTTTCCTCTGGGGACACACAAAGGGGGAGACCCACAATCAGGCGTTGCAAAAAACGTTATCAAGGCCAAAATTGGCTATTTGCCCCTCTTGGCTCGGGGCCCTTCGTCCCATCTCTTATTTTATTTATTAAAAAGCATTTATATATTCTGCTGAAGTATAAAATGGAAGAGGAAATTGTGAAAGAACAAATGATAAAATAGGCGCAGAATTGAATTATTGAATTAGACTAATGGGAAAAATTTGGGGGAACGAACTTAAAAATGACATTGTCAGCTGCATACAAGGAAAATCAGTACAAAATGTTTTACAGAGGGCACCTGGCTCCATCAAGGTTGGCAAAAATTTCAACAAATACCTCTCCAAAATGCTGGAAATGTGAATCAATACGTGGGACATATTATACCACCTATGGTGGACCCGTAAGGAGACTAAAAACTTTTGGAAAAGGATCAAAAATTGGCTGGAGGCAACAACAGGAGTTAAAATAGAATGGAAACCGGAAGTCTTCCTATTAGGAACAGTATCTGCGAAATATAAACAAGAAATCCAGTATTTAATAATACATATAATTACGGCGGCAAGGATTGCGTTGGCCCAGAAATGGAAAAATAAACTAATTCCAAGCGAAGATGAAATAATAAGAAAGGTGGTGCTGAAAAGGACAAATGAACTAAAGAAATCCAGGGAAAGAAGAATCAGAATTCTACCAGATACGGGATAAATAATTGGCATAACTGCTAACCATGTTTTATTAGATTTGGGTTTTAAATTAAATCTCTCTTTTTAGCACGGGTTAAATTGTTTAATAATAGTTTTAAATTTTGTAGAATTTGTACTATTTGTATTGTGGGTTTTTAAGTCCCTGTGTGTGTGTGTGTGTGTGTGTGTGTGTGTGTGTGTGTATGCTGGCATAGCTGGCTTCGGGGATTTTCCCGTGTATAAGGCATAGAAAAGTTGTTGCAAAAGTTGTTGCAACGTTTCGACAATCCTCCAATCCATACATGAAGCAAACTGATGCCCACCACGGAGATGTGGACGACCACAAACGCGAAGCCAAACAACAGTAACGCAGCTCACCAGGTCAAATCCCTCTGCAACTCGGACTAACACAAGCGCAACCAGGCCCCCACCCAAACAGAACACGCCCCCATCCAATCAGAGCACAGCCAAACTCCCATCCAATCAGAGCACAGCCAAACCCCCTACCAATCAGAACACACCTCCACCCAATCAGAATGCAGCCAAGTTCCCACCCAATCAGGTCACACCCCCACTGGCAGTTAAAAAGAGGAACCGGCTGAGATCTCACATTGCTCCTGGAAGCACCAAGCCGGAAGCACCAGCCTGAAGATGATGAATGAGATTTCATCGAAACGTCGTGAAGATACTTCCAATTCTACGCGGGAGAAAACCCGAACAACCAAAGACCTACATATATATATATATATGTTAGTTTTATGAGCTGATCAATAAATTAATATATATATATTAATTATATATATATATATATTAGATATATATATATATATTTGTTTTCGTAGATTTTCATATATATAGATAATTGTTTCCACAACTTCCTGTAAGGCCCCCAATTAAGGGAGGAGACATGCTGTTTCCCTCTCTGCCTGTCGGCTCATCACCAGAGACCATCTAGACAGAGAACCATTTTTTAGTTACGTTGTGTAATATTTTTTTAGATATGTGTTAGTTTTTATGAGCTGATCAATATCTTGGTCTCTCAAATTTAAATTTATTGATCAGCTCATAAAAACTAACATATATATATATATATATAAATAAATGGTATAAGTGGATGGAGGGAAGAAACAAGAACTAATGAAGAAATACAGCAAAACCTATGAGTAAAATCAGAGGGTTTAGAAGGGTGAAATCCAAACGAAATATAACAGAAGGGGAAACAATATAAGATGAGCGCCTTCGATTAACAATTGCTATTAGAAAGAACAGGAAGTTCCGGTTCGTATTGCATGGTGTAAATGTAGTGCATGTCTAAGTTTTGAGTGAGTGTATGTTATATTTTATGTTTGTAAATAAAATTTATTAATAAAATAAAAAATAAAAAAACATTTCTATGACCACCTAACCAGTGGTGGGTTTCTGCAGGCTCGCACCTACTCGCGAGAGCCGGTTGGTGAAATTTAGAGAACTGGTGAGAGGGGGTTCCACCGGCGTACCTGGAAGTAAATCTGGCCCGCCGCGGCCAGTCACCCAACGGGAAGGAAAAGAAAGGAAAGGAAGGAAGAAAGGAAAGAAAAAAAGAAAGAAAGAAAGAAAGAAAGAAAGAAAGAAAGAAAGAAAGAAAGAATTTATCATCACAATTGAGTCCAAAATTTTGGTTGCTAAGCAAGAGCGTTGTTAAATGAGTTTCAGCACATTTTTTTATATATTGAAAAAGTTTTATTGGTTTTACAGTTTTTTCCAATAGGGTAGGGTAAGGGATACAAAGAAATTTTGAGAGCTTTCACGTCGAAGTCGTCGGCCCTTCCGGGGATTCATAATAAATCATTAACAAAAAACATTTTTCATAATACTACAAAGTGAAAACAAGTACATATTTCTAAGTTCTCAGTTCTATGCTGTCAGTCATTTGCAAAAATCCAGAACACATGTTATACAATATTACTCAAAAAATCAAAGCAAAGTTATTTTTTAGATCTCTTAGCAATTGTGTCTTCTATCTCTCCTTCCAGGCCCCCAGCGGGCGGGGCCGTGGACCCCCCTGCCCCCCCTGGATCTTCCCCCAGGACAGAGGAATGTTTTTTAAGAAAGGCTTCCGCCTCAGCAACTGTTTTAATCCTCACTCTTCCTCCTTCCCAGAACACCAGCATCCCTTCGGGCATCACCCACTTGAACCAGATCCCGTGATCAAACAATTTTCTGGACAAGAAGGAAAATTTCCTTCTCGCTTCTCTAATCTTTCTTGGGATCTGCTTCAAGATGGCAACCTCCTTTTGTTGGTAAATCAACGGTCCTCCTCTTTGCACTTTCAAGATTTCCTCTCTGGTTGACCTTCTAACAAATTTAACATGTATCTCTCTTGGTACTTCATTTATCCTGGCATATGCAGAGTTTATTCTGTAAGCTAGGTCAATGTCCTCTCTGATCTCATCCTTAGGTTTATGTAAATAATCTGCTATAATTGTACTCATGAGTTCAGGGAGACATTCACCAGGTTCCTCAGAAATGTTCTGAAATCTTAAAAAATATGTCATCCTTTCCATATCAATCCTAGACATATGCCCATTTATTTCTACAACCTCATTAGTAACATTTTTAATCTCTCCCTTAGCCCCAGCCAGCCCCCCTTCCAGCTCTTCATTCTTCTGTGTGTTCTCCAGCACTTGTTTCCGTGTGTCCAGTAGCTCCTTTTTAAAGTTAATGTTTTCTTCTCTCTGGGCCTTGATTTCTTGCACCAAAGTTTGTATAACAGATTCAAGAGAAGCCATCCTTAGTTCCAAGCCTGCCAGATCTGTTTTTTGTGCCATGATTCACTGTTAAAGTCGATGCCACTAAAATGGCGTTTTTTGGGTGGGGCCGTTGAGGCAAATCAGGAGCTAGAAGTTCAAATCAGGATTGTGAAAAGTTCAGGAACCAAAAGAGAAACAGTTTTCCAGATCAAAAATTATAATAACGAAGGCACTCCAGAAAAGAAATCACATAGTCCAAAAAAATTATTCTTTAACAACAAGAGGAAGTCCAAATCACAAAGCGATGCTGGAAATTTTCCATAAGTAAAATAGTCATTCAGGGACAAAGAGAAGCCATCTTCCACCGCCCAGACTCAGAGCCAGAAGGAGAGAGTAGTAAAAAAAAACATTGTTTCAAGCCAGCCGGACCTAGATACTTTGTTGCAAAGCCAACCGCAGATCACTTTCCCTTGCTGCAAACAGTCCGGATTGAAGATATCCGCTTCCTCGCAACGAGGAGCCATTTTCAAGTGCCGCTTTGAGTCCGAGGGGAGGTTTAACAAGCAAACACCCCCCTCCAAGTTCTTTCAGCCCAGGCTGACAGCAGAGAAAAAAAATGTTTAAAAGCACTCACTTTCCCCTTTGCAGCCGAAGCCCCGGGAAGCCTTCCGACTCAGCCGTTTAGCTCTCTCCATGGTAAAAAAGCGATGCCGCCCTCCGTTGGCGAAGGGGAAACCCCCTGCAGCATGTCCTCCTCCACCTGAGCCGAAGACAAGACTTGCTTCCCCACTGCCGCGGGGGGGGCGACCCAGGCAAGCCGGCCCTACGGGAGACCCCCAAACGGGGCGTCTCGCCCCCGCGGGGGGGCAGGAAAAGAAACAAAGCGGCGGACGAACCCTAGGCTCGCCCGTCGCCGCTGGAGCCGGAACCGGAAGTCGAGTTTCACCACATTTTAAAAGGTGGCCACTCCCACCCTGTCACATGACTGCCAAGCCACGCCCACAAAATAGGCCACACCTACAGAGTAGGTTCTAAAAAATTTGAAACCCACTACTGCACCTAACTCACACATAAATGACTCCAGATGGCTTAGAGCAGGGGTGTCAAACTCATTTTCACGGAGGCCCACATCAGGGCTGCGGTTGACCTGGGCGGGGCTGGGTGGGTGGGTGTGGCCAACTGGGTGGGCGTGGCCCAGTGGTGGGTTCCAGCCAATACAGCCTGGTACAGCTCTACCAGTAGTAGCCAGGAGCAGCGGCCAATGTGCCAGTATTCCATACCTGTTTTTAAAGCAAGCGGTCAATTGCGCTCGTGCGCATAGCCTGCGCGACCTCCGACAAGCAGCTGCGTGTCGCAAGGGCAGTGTCGTGAGCACGCATGCACGGCCAGGACACCTGGCCTCGTGCGCAGCGTGCCGGTAGCGACAGGGAAAAGAACCCACCACTGGTGTGGCCAGCTTGTTGCCTGCAGTTGTTAACACGAGTAACACAGTCGTTAAGTGAGTCCTGCTTCCCCACGGACTTTGCTTATCCGAAGGTCGCAAAAGGGGTTCGTGCAACCCCGGGACACTGCAATGGTCATAAACACGAGTCAATTGCCAAGCGTCTAAAATTCTGATCCCGCGACCACGGGGACGGTCGTAAGTGTAAAAAAACCGGCCGTAAGTCACAGGTTGTTTTTTTCAGGGCTGTCGTCACTTTGGCCACTAAACCAATGGTTGTACGTCAAGGACCGCCTGTCCTGTGGCCCTTGGGGAGGTTTGAAGAGCCGGCTCTTCGTTCTTCTCCGCATCCAACCATTTTCCGACACGCAAAATTCAACCCCAAAGAATCCTCTTTTTTATGCACGCTATAAATTATGCATCGCGCTTGGAAAGAAGCACTCAATGTTATCTCCGTCACACAGCTCCTCCATGCTGCGATTTTTTCCATGCTCCTTTGCCAGGGCCGTTTGTTTAGCCTCCCATAAATCTTGAAAAATATAGGAGAACGAGCAGCAGAAGGCTTTCAAAGAAAGGAACCTTCTCTGAAGAAGGAAGAGGTAAGGAGAGGAGGATGGGAGGGAGAGGAAGCGAAGGAGAGAGAGTAGGAAGAGGAAAAGTAGGAGAGAGGGAAGGGAAGAAGGAAGGGGAAGGAGAGGAGGGAGGAAGGAAGTAGGGAAGGGAGGGAGGGAGAAAGGAAAGAGAAAGGAGAGGAGGATGGGAGGGCGAGGAAGAGAAGGAGAGAGAGTAGGAAGAGGAAAAGTAGGAGAGAGGGAAGGGAAGAAGGAAGGGGAAGGAGAGGAGGAAGGAAGTAGGGAAGGGAGGGAGGGAGAAAGGAAAGAGAAAGGAGAGGAGGATGGGAGGGCGAGGAAGAGAAGGAGAGAGAGTAGGAAGAGGAAAAGTAGGAGAGAGGGAAGGGAAGAAGGAAGGGGAAGGAGAGGAGGAAGGAAGTAGGGAAGGGAGGGAGGGAGAAAGGAAAGAGAAAGGAGAGGAGGATGGGAGGGAGAGGAAGCGAAGGAGAGAGAGTAGGAAGAGGAAAAGTAGGAGAGAGGGAAGGGAAGAAGGAAGGGGAAGGAGAGGAGGGAGGAAGGAAGTAGGGAAGGGAGGGAGGGAGAAAGGAAAGAGAAAGGAGAGGAGGATGGGAGGGAGAGGAAGAGAAGGAGAGAGAGTAGGAAGAGGAAAAGTAGGAGAGAGGGAAGGGAAGAAGGAAGGGGAAGGAGAGGAGGAAGGAAGGAAGTAGGGAAGGGAGGGAGGGAGAAAGGAAAGAGAAAGGAGAGGAGGATGGGAGGGCGAGGAAGAGAAGGAGAGAGAGTAGGAAGAGGAAAAGTAGGAGAGAGGGAAGGGAAGAAGGAAGGGGAAGGAGAGGAGGAAGGAAGTAGGGAAGGGAGGGAGGGAGAAAGGAAAGAGAAAGGAGAGGAGGATGGGAGGGAGAGGAAGAGAAGGAGAGAGAGTAGGAAGAGGAAAAGTAGGAGAGAGGGAAGGGAAGAAGGAAGGGGAAGGAGAGGAGAAAGGAAGGAAGTAGGGAAGGGAGGGAGGGAGAAAGGAAAGAGAAAGGAGAGGAGGGTGGAAGGGAGAGGAAGAGAAGGAGAGAGAGTAGGAAGAGGAAAAGTAGGAGAGAGGGAAGGGAAGAAGGAAGGGGAAGGAGAGGAGGAAGGAAGGAAGTAGGGAAGGGAGGGAGGGAGAAAGGAAAGAGAAAGGAGAGGAGGGTGGAAGGGAGAGGAAGAGAAGGAGAGAGAAGGGGAAGAGGAAGAGTAGGAGTAGGAGAGAGGGAAGGGAAGAAGGAAGGGGAAGGGGAGGAGGGTGGGAGAGAAAGAGAAGGAATGAGGTGTAGAAAGGGGAAGAGTAGGAGTAGGAGAAAGGGAAGGAAGAGGAAGGGGAAGTAGAGAAGGAAGGGAGGAAAAAGGAAAAGGAGAGGAGAGTGGGAGAGGAAGAGAAGGAGAGAGAGTAGGAAGGGGAAGGGGAAGAGTAGGAGTAGGAGAAAGGGAAGGGAAGAAGGAAGGGGAGGAGGGTGGGAAGGGAGAGGAAGAGAAGGAGAGAGAAGGGGAAGAGTAGGGTAGGGGAGAGGTAAGGGAAGAAGGAAAGGAAGGAGAGGAGGATGGAAGGGAGAGGAAGAGGAAGAGAGAGGTAAGGGAAGAAGGGAGGGGGAGGAAAGAAGGGAGGGAGGAAGAAAGGAAAGAGAAAAGAGAGGAGGATGGAAGAGAGAGAAAGAGGGAGAAGAGTAGGAGTAGGGGAGAGGTAAAGGAAGAAGGAAAGGGAAGGAGAGGAGGAGGGAAGGAAGTAGAGAAGGGAGGGAGAAAAGAAAGGGAAAAGAAGGTGGGGTTACCACAGGCGGAAGGGATGGTAAATAAAGCAACCCCAAACTGTATATTATAACCTATTAAATGCAATAATAAAAGTATAAGAATGACAAATGTACAGAAGAATAACAATTACGTGAATGCATACTTAAAATGGTATGTAAGAAAATAAAAAAAAGAATAAAAATTCTTTTAAAAAAGAAAGGAAAGAACCTTGCAGAAGGCTGGGTGGGATTGACCGACTTCTCAGCAGCTCAAATTCTCTTGAAACAATAGATTTACCCAAATTGGGGGGCCAGAAATGCAGCTCCCATCATCCCCAGCTAGCTGGGATGTTCCTCCTCAACCACGGTGGGCTCTGCAGTCTTGTTTGCATTGGGAAGAAGCTAATTCTCGATTTCCAATAACGTTCGGAGTTACGACGACACCAACTTATTTTCACACTTTGATGGAAGCATTCGTATCGCCGTGCGATCAAAATTCAGACGCTTGGCAACTGACTCACACTTACGACGCTGTTCTGACCCGGGCTTGCTTAGAAAGCAAGAAGCAAAGTCTTGGTCCCTGCAAAAATCTCTTTTTATTTACACGACTGTGAATTCCTTTAGCAAACAGTCTTTCAAAGGAATATTTATCCACCCGCACCTTATCTCATGTGGAGGGCTGCCAGATGGGGTGAGGCCCCATCTGGAGTATTGTGTCCAGTTCTGGTCCCCATATCTTAAGAAGGACATTATGGAAATGGAAAAGGGGCAGAGGAGGGCAACCAGAAGGATTAGGGGGCTGGAACACCTTCCTTACCATCGGAGGCTGCAACGGCTGGGCCTCTTCACTCTAGAACGACGGCGCCTGAGAGGTGACCTGATTGAAGTCTATCAAATCATGCATGGTGTGGACTAAGTAGAAAAGGAAAAACTGTTTTCCCTATCGCACAACACTAGAACTAGGGGGCACTCCATGAAACTTTTGGAAGCTAGACCTCAAACAAATAAGAGGAAGGACTTTTTCACCCAGAGGATCACTGGTCTATGGAACTCCCTGCCAGAAGAAGTGGTGGAAGAAGCTGTCAGCCTCGACACCTTTAAGAAAGGATGAGAGGAGTTCATGGAGAACAAGGGTATCCATGGCTATCATGATGGATGCCTAAGGACACCCTCCGGGATAGAGAGATAGGCAGGATGTCTCTCAATGCCATTTGCAGCGAATCATAAGCAGGTGAAGACCTCTGCTTGGGAAGACCCTGAAGCAAATGGGGAGCCACTGTGGGAGACAGAAGGCTGGACTGGATGGGCTGTGGCCTCTTCCGGCAAG
Source organism: Rhabdophis nuchalis (assembly GCA_039707465.1). NCBI lineage: Eukaryota > Metazoa > Chordata > Lepidosauria > Squamata > Natricidae > Rhabdophis > Rhabdophis nuchalis. Next base: position 223,977,192 of record CM077645.1, on the reverse strand, counting down.
GCTGTTCTTAGGTTCTGAAAGAAAGAAAGAAGGAAAGAAAGAAAGAAAGAAAGGAAAGGGAGGGAGGGAGGGAGGGAGGGAGGGAGGGGAAGGAAGGAAGGAAGGAAGGAAGGATTAGAGGAGTTCATGGAGAACAAGGGTATCCATGGCTATCATGATGGATGCCTAAGGACACCCTCTGGGATGGAGAGATGGGCAGGATGTCTCTCAATGCCATTTGCAGGGAATCACAAGCAGGTGAAGACATCTGCTTGGGAAGACCCTGAAGCAAATGGGGAGCCACTGTGGGAGACAGAAGGCTGGACTGGATGGGCTGTGGCCTCTTCCAGCAAGGCTGTTCTTATGTTAAGAAAGAAAGAAAGAAAGAAAGAAAGGAAGGAAGGAAGGAAGGAAGGAAGGAAGGAAGGAAGGAAGGAAGGAAGGAAGGAAGGAAGGAAGGAGGGAAGGATTAGAGGAGTTCCTGGAGAACAAGGGTATCCATGGCTATCATGATGGATGCCTAAGGACACCCTCCGGGTTGGAGAGAGAGGCAGGATGTCTCTCAATGCCATTTGCAGGGAATCACAAGCAGGTGAAGACATCTGCTTGGGAAGACTCTGAAGCAAATGGGGAGCCACTGTGGGAGACAGAAGGCTGGACTGGATGGGCTGTGGCCTCTTCCACCAAGGCTGTTCTTATGTTAAGAAAGAAAGAAAGAAAGAAAGAAAGAAAGAAAGAAAGGAAGGAAGGAAGGAAGGAAGGAAGGAAGGAAGGAAGGAAGGAAGGAAGGAAGGAAGGAAGGAAGGATGAGAGGAGTTCATGGAGAACAAGGGTATCCATGGCTATCATGATGGATGCCTAAGGACACCCTCTGGGATGGAGAGATAGGCAGGATGTCTCTCAAGGCCATTTGCAGGGAATCACAAGCAGGTGAAGACATCTGCTTGGGAAGACCCTGAAGCAAATGGGGAGCCACTGTGGGAGACAGAAGGCTGGACTGGATGGGCTGTGGCCTCTTCCAGCAAGGCTGTTCTTATGTTAAGAAAGAAGAAAGAAAAGAAAGAAAGAAAGAAAGAAAGAAAGAAAGAAAGAAAGAAAGAAAGAAAGAAAGAAAGAAAGAAAGAAAGAAAGAAAGAAAGAAAGAAAGAAAGAAAGAAAGAAAGAAAGAAAGAAAGAAAGAAAGAAAGAAAGAAAGAAAGAAAGAAAGGATGAGAGGAGTTCATGGAGAACAAGGGTATCCATGGCTATCATTATGGATGCCTAAGGACACCCTCCGGGTTGGAGAGATAGGTAGGATGTCTCTCAATGCAATTTGCAGGGAATCATAAGCAGGTGAAGACATCTGCTTGGGAAGACCCTGAAGCAAATGGGGAGCCACTGTGGGAGACAGAAGGCTGGACTGGATGGGCTGTGGCCTCTTCTGGCAAGGCTGTTCTTATGTTAAGAAAGAAAGAAAGAAAGAAAGGAAGGAAGGAAGGAAGGAAGGAAGGAAGGAAGGAAGGAAGGAAGGAAGGATTAGAGGAGTTCATGGAGAACAAGGGTATCCATGGCTATCATGATAGATGCCTAAGGACACCCTCCGGGATGGAGAGATAGGCAGGATCTCTTTCAATGTCATTTGCAGGGAATCACAAGCAGGTGAAGACATCTGCTTGGGGAGACCCTGAAGCAAATGTGGAGCCACTGTGGGAGACAGAAGGCTGGACTGGATGGGCTGTGGCCTCTTCCGGCAAGGCTGTTCTTAGGTTCTTATAACTAGTTTCCAAACACAGGGCAAAGTAAAACTTGGCACAGAGTCTCTTACAATCCCAAACAGAACTTTCCAGACTGAAATGAACTAATTGTTTCCAGGAAAAGCCCCCTCAACAAACACTCCAATCCCCTCCAAGGGGTGGCTTTACTCTTAAGTCAACCCTGCTTTTTTAGTTGTTCTGGCAACTCTGTGCACGCACACAATAGGAAAAGGCTCCAGCTGTTCTTCTGCCTCATTGTTGTCTCGCTCCTTCAACCCCCAAGACTGGCCCATGTTCCTCCCCAACCTCCTTATTGTTCGACTCTGCGGCCAGCTCTGCTGGCCACTAGCAGGCCACAACCGACGATCTTGTGTCCCCGGGTTATGTGGTTCTCTTTCGCGACCTTCTGCCAAGCAATGGCAATGGGGAAGCCAGATTCACTTAACAGCCGTGTGACTCACTTAAGCACTGCAGCAAGTCAGTTAAACAATGTGGCAAAACTGTTGTAAATGAAATGCACAGTACAGTACAGGTGGTACCTTGCTCAATAGTAGCAACTGTGAAAGGGATCTTGGAGTCCTAGTGGACGACCATTGAAATGTGAGCCAGCCGTGGGCAGCAGCTGCCAAAAAAGCCAACACAGTTCTAGGCTGCATCAACAGAGGGAGAGAATCAAGATCACGTGAAGGGTTAAAACCACTTTTGTAATCCCTGGGAAGGCCACACTTGGAATACTTGCATCCAGTTTTGGTCACCACGATGTAGAAAAGATGTGGAGACTCTAGAAAGAGTGCAGAGAAGAGCAAGAAAGAGGATGAGGGGACTGGAGGCTCAAACATATCAAGAACGGTTGCAGGAACTGGACATGTCTAGTTTAATGAAAAGAAGGACCAGGGGAGACATGATAGCAGTCTTCCGATATCTCAGCGGTTGCCCCAAAGAAAAGGGAGTCAAGCTATTCTCCAAAGCACCTGAAGGCAGGACAAGAAGCAATGGGTGGAAACTAATCAAGGAGAGAAGCAACTTAGAACTGAGGAGAAATTTCCTGACAGTGAGTACAATTAACCAGTGGAACAGAAGTTGCCTCCAGAAGTTGTGAATGCCCCAACACTGCAAGTCTTTAAGAAGATGTTGGAGAGCCATTTGTCTGAAATGGTATAAGGTTTCCTGCCTAGGCAGGGGGTTGGACTAGAAGACCTCCAAGGCCCTTTCCATCTCTGCTATTGTATTGTATTGTATAAAATGGGGCAAAACTCACTTACCAACTGTGAAATGTGGGACTCAATTGTGGTTGGAAATTGAGGACTATCTGTAGTTCGTTTCCGGAGAGGGTGTGGGGGAAATGGCAGACTGAACGCTTCTGAAAATGGGGAGCTCTCCAAGAGGATTTTTAAAAGAAGGGATTTCCATCCACATGGAGACTTCCTAGAAATGTCACCTATCAGATCCAACCTTTAGGTTGAGCAAATTCATCAGAGTCCCATTCCAGGGCCACTTTTTTGGAAGGTTTTTTTTTTGCAGAATAATTTTACAATTTACTAGCCGTTCCCAGCCACGCGTTGCTGTGGCCCAGTCTGGTTAAATGGCCAACCAATCTGTGTGTAGATCTACACCTGCACACACAAAGATGTACACACAACCACCGTATAACCCCCAACCTACCTACCTACTCCCTTTCTCCCCTCTCTCCCTCTACCTCCCTCCCTACCGTATTTCTCCCTCTCCCTCTCTAGCCCTCTACCTACCTACCTACCGTATTTCTCCCTCTCCCTCTCTAGCCCTCTCCCTACCTACCTACCTTATTTCTCTCTCTCTCTCTCTCTCTACCTACCTACCTACCGTATTTCTCCCTCTCTCTCTCTACCTACCTACCTACCGTATTTCTCCCTCTGCCTACCTACGGTATTTCTCCCTCTCTCTACCTACCTACCGTATTTTCCCACTCTCTCTCTACCTACCTACCTACCGTATTTCTCCCTCTCTCTCTCTACCTACCTACCTACCGTATTTCTCCCTCTACCTACCTACCGTATTTCTCCCTCTCTCTACCTACCTACCGTATTTCTCCCACTCTCTCTCTACCTACCTACCTACCGTATTTCTCCCTCTCTACCTACCTACCGTATTTCTCCCTCTCTCTACCTACCTACCATATTTCTCCCTCTCTCTACCTACCTACCTACCTACCTACCGTATTTCTCCCTCCATCCATCTATCTATCTATCTATCTATCTATCTATCTACCTACCTACCTACCTACCTACCTACCTACCTACCTACCTACCTACCTACCTACCTACCTACCTACCTACCTACCGTATTTCTCCCTCTACCTACCTACCTACCTACCTACCTACCTACCTACCTACCTACCTACCGCGTTTCTCCCTCCCTCTCTATCCCTATAGCTGCCTACCTACCTACCTACTGTATTTCTCCTTGAATCTTATGGACAGAGTATTTTACGTCATAAAGGATGACATAATACCTGTGGCCCACTGCTCTCTCTGTATCCATCTACCTACCCTTTTTACATTTTTTTACATTTCCATTGCGTGTATCTGGCACAGGTGTGACATCTACACAATCTATCTATATATAGATCATTGGTGCCGTATTTGAAAGGAACGTTGTGTGAAAATTTGGAAGCGATCGGTGCAGGAGATTAGCGGTTTTGAACAAACTCATAGTTAGATTTTTATTTAGATAGATTTTTAAATGTAGACAGAAGGAAAGGAAGGAAGGGGAGAAAAGGGAAGGCAAGGAATGAAGGGAGGGAAGGAGGGAAAGGAAGGGAAGGGAAGGAAGAAAGGAAGGAACATAAAAAGAAAGGGGAGGGAAGAATATAAAAAGAAAGGGAAAAAGAAAGAGAAGGGAAAAACATCAAAATGAAGAAGAAGAGAGATGGAAAGGAGGGTGAGACAGAAGGAGGGAAGGAAGGGAGAGGAGGAGGAACAGAAAAAAGAAAGAAAGAAAGGAACATCGAAAGGAAGGAAAGAAGGAAGCGAGGAAGCAAGGAAGGAGAGAGAGAAAATGAAAGAAAAAAAGGAAGGAATGTAAAAAAGGAAAGAAGGAAGATAAAATCAGCTTCCATTGACTTTTCTTCCCTTCGGACAGGCAGTCAAAGGGTTGGGGGAGCCCTTACAATGAGGATTCACGAGGCCCGTCTTGTCTTCGTACCAAAAGAAAGGAATTTTCTGTTTTGTTCTGGATGCAAAACAAACCCGGTTTCTTCCAAGCAAAGATGGTTTGGGAGCATGGAGGGTTACACCAACCGAGCAAAGGGCCTTCCTGGGAGTTACGGTGTGGCTACTGGGTGCCCAGTCCAGCAGCCGTGCCCACTGACCTTGCAAAAGCACCCCACATTTTGTTTGGGACCAAGCCTGAAACAACCAAACAATCAAAGTTTCCTTCCAGTCAAAACCCAGCCAGATAGAAATGGCTGGGCCCAATGTCCAGAAGTCGGTGGCTTGTTTGGGGTTCGAAACAAAGCCCTTCCCTGTTTAGGGAAGGTCGCCCAGCCCCACACCATCCTCACCCAGAACTCCAGGTTGTGGTTGAGGTTCCTGAAGAGTCCCCCGACTATGGCCGCCAGGTGGATGACGTGGGTGGGCTTGTGGGTCTCAAAGAGGGCTGAAGTCTCCGCAGCATTCCTGGAGGAGAGAAGAGAAGTGTGATGGAAGGCAGAAGAGGGCACATTTCCCCTGGACGTGCCACATGGGTCCCAGGCAGGGCGAGGATACTTCAACTCCCAGAATTCCACGATGTTTTAAGATGGGTGTACTCTACTTCTGCAATTCCGCATCCAAAATGCTTTAACTCCCAGAATTCGGCATTAATGTCCTTAATGTCCTAGAGGCACATGTAGGGACTCCTGCTTGAGCAGGGGGTTGGACTAGATGACCTGCAAGGTCCCTTCCAACTCTGTTAACCTGTTAAAGTGGACTTTTAGAATTCTAAATCTGTGCTTTTTAGATGGGTGGACTTCAACTCCCAGAATTCCTCAGCCATCATGTTTTAAGATGGGTGGACTTCCTTCAACTCCCAGAATTCCCCAGCTACTATGATTTAAGATAAGATGGATTCAATTTCTGGAATTTTAAATCTTTTAAATGAGTCCCGGAAGGGGGAAGGGAGGTATAAAAATTTAATAAATAATAAATAAAATAAATCTGTGCTTTTTAGATGGGTGGACTTCAATTCCCAGAATTCTCCAGCCACTATGATTTAACATAAGATGGATTCAACTTCTGGGATTTTAAATCTGTGCTTTTTAGATGGGTGGACTTCCACTCCCAGAATTCCCCAGCCACTATAATAATAATAAATTTTATTTATAACCCGCTCTCTCTCCCCGAAGGGACTCGAGGCGGGGTACAGGGAATTAAAAACAATTAAAACAGAGTTAAATACAAAGTTAAAATCAAATTAAACTTACCCTGCGCTAAAAACTCCTATGAAACTAAAAACTATCCCTAAAAAACCCCTTAATAATTTAAAATTTAAATTACCCTAGGCCAGCCAAGCGGAAGAAGTGAGTTTTTAATAGCTGTCGGAAGGAGCGAAGGTCCGTGGTTGTTCTGATTTCGGGGGGAAGGTCGTTCCAGAGGGTCGGGCCCGCCACAGAGAAGGCCCTTCCCCTGGGCGTCGCCCGCTGGCACAGCCTAGTGGACGGCACCCAGAGAAGTCCCTCTCTGTGGGAGCGAATCAGCCGCAGGGATGTATGGGGCAGAATGCGATCCCGCAGATAGCTAGGTCCCGTGCCATGATTTAAGATGGGTGGATTCAACTTCCACCTTGCTGGCTGGGGAATTCTGGGAGTTGAAGTCCACCCATCTTAAAGTGACCAAGGCTGAAAAACCTTTTCGCAAGCTTCAGGAACCCAGCTTAGACCTCAGCCAAAGGTCTTCTCCAGATGTTCCCAGGTCCTGCAACTGCTACAAACCCAAATCAGAACTTCCATTAAGTCCAGCAGAAAAACTCACGCACTCACGTTAAGTCGGCGTCTTTGGAGGACACAAAAATCCACTTCTCATCCGGCCGCTGTTCCCCGTCGGCAATCACCTTCTGAATGGCCTTCCCCACCAGGCCGGAGCCCCCGGTCACCAGAATCCGTTTCTGCTTTTCCGGCTCAGCCATCAATACGAGTTCTGCAGAGAGATAGACAGGTAGGTAGGTAGGTAAATGGAGATAGAGAGATGATAGGTAGGTAGGTATGTAGGTAGATAGATGATATATATAGAGATATATAGATGTTAGATTTTTAAGGGCTGAAAATAAAAAACTAACACATATCTAAAAAATGTCACACAGCAGTAATCTAATTGGTTCTCTGTCTGGATGATCTCTAGGTTGAGTCGAAGGGCAGAGAGGGATGACGTTAAGTCTCCTCCCCTTAAAGGGACCCTTGAACAGGAGCTGTGATAATATTCTCTCAGATATATAGATATATATATAGAGAGAGAGAGAGAGAGACAGACAGACAGACAGACAGACGGATATAGACATGGAGATAGGTAGAGATAGAGATAGAGATAGATAGACAGACAGACAGAGATGATAGGGAGGGAGGGAGGGAGGGAACCGTGTTTCCCCCAAAATAAGACAGGGTCTTATTTTCTTTTGACCCCTGAAATAAGCACTTGGCCTTATTTTCAGGGAGGTCTTATTATTTTTGAGGTGCAGGAGGCAGCGAGTGTGGTCACCTCATGGCTGCTGCTATGTGGCAATATTTTTGGGGAGGGCTTATTTTAGCACATGTGCTCAAAAGCTCAATTGGGCTTATTATCCAGGGAGGTCTTATTTTAGGGGGAAACAGGGTATCTATCTATCTATCTATCTATCTCTATGTACCCAACTATCTATCTATCTATCTCTATGTACCCATCTATCTATCTATCTCTATCCATCTGTCTGTCTGTCTGTCCCTCTCTCTCTATATCAGGGGTGTCCAAACTGGGAAACTTTAAGACTTGTGGACTTCAACTCCCAGAATTCTCCAGCCAGCTATGCTGGCTGGGGAATTCTAGGAGTTGAAGTCCACAAGTCTTAAAGTTTCCCAGTTTGGACACCCCTGCTCTCTATATATATATCCATCTACCCATCTATCTACCTACCTACCTATCATCTCCATCTCTCTCTCTCCATCCATCCATCAACCCTGTTTTCCCAAAAAATAAGACCTCCCCAGATAATAAGCCCTCCCCGAAAATACTGCAGCACAGCAGCTGCCATGAGGGGTTGGGGGTGAGGGGCACCGTATTACGGTGGTTCTCCTCCTACCTCTCCGGTCGATCGCAATTTGTGTTGACAGGAGGGCAGAGGTCGACCTCTAGGCCCCTCCCTTGTGGGGTGCCTCAGGGGTCGGTCCTCTCGCCTCTCCTGTTCAACACATATATGAAGCCGCTGGGCGAGATCATCCGTGGTTTTGGGGTAGAGTACCATCTCTACGCTGATGATACGCAGCTGTATATATCTACCCCAAACCACCCCAACGATGCCATAGCAGTGATGTGCCAGTGCCTGGAAGCCGTGCGGGCCTGGATGGGAAGGAACAGACTCAAGTTCAACCCGTCCAAGACCGAGTGGCTGTGGTTCCCAGCATCCCAGTACAGCCAGTTGACTCCATCACTGCCCATAGGGGGCGAACATCTAGCCCCTGTGGATGGGGCACGCAACTTGGGCATCCTCCTTGATGTACGGCTGTCCATGGAAGATCAAGTGACAGCCGTAGCCAGGAGGGCGTTTTACCAAGTTCGCCTGGTCCGCCAGTTGCGTCCCCTACTGGACCGGGGTGCCCTTTGCACAGTCACTCATGCCCTCGTGACATCCCGACTGGACTACTGCAATGCTCTCTACATGGGGCTCCCCTTGAGGTGCACCCGAAGGCTTCAGCTTGTCCAGAATGCAGCCGCGCGGGTGATTATGGGAACCTCTAGGTTTTCCCATGTAACACCGCTCCTGCGCGAGCTGCATTGGCTGCCTGTCGTCTTTCGGGTGCGCTTCAAGGTGTTAGTTATCATCTTTAAAGCGCTCCATGGCACGGGACCTAGTTATCTGCGGGATCGCATCCTGCCCCATACATCCCTGCGGCCAATTCGCTCCCACAGAGAGGGACTTCTCCGGGTGCCGTCCACTAGGCTGTGCCAGCGGGTGATGCCCAGGGGAAGGGCCTTCTCTGTGGCGGGCCCGAACCTCTGGAACGACCTTCCCCCCGATATTAGAACAACGACGGACCTCCGCTCCTTCCATCAAAAGTTAAAAACACATTTCTTTTGCTTGGCCGGCTTGGGATGACTTAACTGTTTTAGGGGTTTTTAGGGGTTTGTTTTAGCTCTGGGATTTTAGCACAGGGTTTTGTTTAATTCCTTTTAATATTGTATTGTCTGTAATTTATATGCATTTTTAATTTCCCTGTGCCCCGCCTCGAGTCCCTTTGGGGAGAGATAAATTAAATTATTTATTTATTTATTTATTTATTTATTATTTATGAGGTGACCATGCGCGCCACCTCCTGCCCCTCAAAATAAGACCTCCCAAAAAATAAGGCCAAGGGCTAATTTGGGGATGGTCAAAAGAAAATAACCCTGTCTTATTTTCAGGGAAACACGGTAGTTAGGTAGGTAGGTAGAGGGATAGAGAGAGAGAAATAGAGAGAGTAGGTAGGTTGGTATAGATGGATATATATATATATAGAGAGAGAGAGAGAGAAAGACTGACAGATGGAGATAGCGTTAGGTAGATGGAGATAGATAGATAGATAGATAGATAGATAGATAGATAGATAGATAGATAGATAGATAGATAGATAGATAGATAGGTAGAGAAAGAGAGATAGGGAGATAGATAGATAGATAGATAGATAGATAGATAGATAGATAGATAGATAGATAGATAGATAGATAGATAGATAGATAGAAATAAATTAATAGATGCAGAGATAGATAGTAGATAGAAATAAATTAATAGATAGATGCAGAGATAGATAGAAGATAGATAGATAGATAGATAGATAGAAATAAATTAATAGATAGATGCAGAGATAGATAGATAGATAGATAGATAGATAGATAGATAGATAGATAGATAGATAGATAGATAGAAGATAGATAGATGGGTGGGTGGGTGGGTGATAGGTACTTCTTGGCCCACGCACGTCGACGAGAGCTGCTCAGTGTGGTATGATGGCATTTCACTCGCTTGGCTATCTCGGTGCAGGAGTGACCCTCCTCATGGAGCGCCACGATGCGATGCCGCTGCTCAGTGCTGGTGAAAGCGAAGGCCTTCATCCTTGTCCGCAGCCGGAGCCAAATGCAACCTCTCCATGCTTTCCATGCCCATTTATAGTCAGAGAGCATGACGGCATTGATTGGCTCCTAGATTTAGCTTCTGTGCATTTGGATTGGTCGGCCAAAGCGCGCTGCTGATTGGCTTCTCTCCATCCTACCCTTCTCGGGGGGGAAATTCAAGGTGTGCTTGTTTTAGCACATAAACTCACCCCAAACCTTAAAAAGACTCTGGTTATATTACTAAAAATTATGCACCTCCTTCCGACTACAGACATGTTCATCAAAGTGCTAATTTCGCATGGTTTCCAGGAGTGAAAAATTGATTGAACATGTAAATACAGCTTACAGCTTAGCTCGGCGCCTAGTTACATGCGAGACCGTCTCCTGCCCCATACATCCCTCAGACCGATACGCTCCCACAGAGAGGGCCTTCTCAGGGTGCCGTCGGCCGGACAATGCCGACTGGCGACACCCAGGGGAAGAGCCTTCTCTGTGGCGGGCCCAGCCCTCTGGAACAACTTACCCCCTGAATTTCGCACCATTTCCGACCTCCGCCTCTTCCGCAAGTGTCTTAAGACACATCTGTTCCATCTAGCCGGCCTAGCGTAACCTCTATTACTGACTTTTAGATAGTTTTAAATTTGGGGATTTTAATTTGGTTTTTAGCGCAGGATTTCATTGAATAAGTTTTTTAAATTTTATATGGTTTTGTATGTATTTTTAATATTCCTGTGCGCCGCCCTGGGTCCGTTTGGAGAAGGGCAGGGTATAAATTTAATAAATTAATAAATTAATAAATTAATAAATTAATAAATTAATAAATTAATAAATTAATAAATTAATAAATTAATAAATTAATAAATTAATAAATTAATAAATTAATAAATTTAATAAATTTAATAAATTAATAAATTAATAAATTAATAAATTAATAAATTAATAAATAAAACTGAAAGCGTGCAGGACTTTTTCACACAGCTGTAGATAGATAGATGGATGGATGGATGGATGGATGGATGGATGGAGGCAGTTAGGTAGATGGATATAGAGAGAGAGAGACAGAGACAGAAAGGTAGGTAGGTACGTACTATCCCACAACTTTTGTGGTTTGTCCACATGACTTTTGGCATACTGCAGTCGACTCTTCTTATTCTTTGGAGACAGCAAGGGCGTGCGCCTGGGAGTTCTGGCATGGAGACCTTCATTACGCAGTGTGCGCCTTATTGTCTGAGCTGAAACTTCAGTACCCACATCTGACAAATCTTTTCTCAGTTCCGCAGCAGTCACACGGGGACTTTTCTCCACTCTACGCTTCAGGTAGCGCACAGCAGTCGAAGTCAGCATCTTCTTTCTGCCACGGCCAGGTTGCGTTTCAACAGTGCCCTTTGCCTTGAATTTGCGAATGATGCTTCCTACGGTGTCTCTTGGTATGTTTAA
>CM077645.1:223648255-223960755 GCA_039707465.1 Rhabdophis nuchalis | reverse complement strand
ACCTGAGGGCAGAACAAGAAGCAATGGGTGGAAACTAATCAAGGAGAGATCCTTCCTTCTCTCCTTCCTTCTTTCCTTCTCTTCTCCTTCCCTCCCTTCTCTCCTTCCTTCCCATCTTCCTTCCTTCCTTCCCATCTTCCTTCCTTCCTTCCAATATATCAGGGGCTGCCCCAAAGAAGAGGAAGTCAAGCTATTCTCCAAGGCACCTGAGGGCAGGACAAGAAGCAATGGGTGGAAACTAATCAAGGAGAGAAGCAACTTGGAACTGAGAAGAAATTTCCTGACAGTGAAAACAATTAATCAGTGGAACAGAAGTTGCCTCCAGAAGTGGTGAAGGCCCCAACACTGGAAATAACTAGGTCCTCTCGGAGAAGGGCGGGATATAAATTGAATAAAATAAAATAAAATAAATAAATAAGATGTTGGATAGCCATTTGTCTGAAATGGCACAGGGTTTCCTGGGGGTTGGACTAGAAGACCTCCAAGGTCCCTTCCAACTCTGTTATTGTATTGTATTGTATTGAATGGTCAATCGGGGCTGTCAGTTCCATCCTAGGTAGACAGAGCCTTGGGGGGTGGGAGGTTATTGCAGGCTACTTCTGCTGCCTGCAACTTGGCACTTCAAAGCTCGCCAGGCTCAAGGTCGAATCAAGCTTTCCATCCTTGGTGGGTAAAATAAGGACCCAGATTGTTGGGGGGGTCAGAGGGGGGGGCAAGAGGCTGACTCTGTAAACCGCTTAGGGGCACGTAAGCTTAAGTGCTATTGCTAGAGGCAGATATTTCTCTCTCTCTGGGCACAATGAGAATGTATCGGCTGAACAAAACTCCACATTGGCGACAGGAAGGGCAACCAGCCATTAAAACACTCTGCTAGCTCCATTGAGTGGCCCAGACTCCAGCCCACAAGGATTAAGGGGCCATTAAATGGTGAGGATGAGGATGATTTAGCTTCCTCTCCGGTAATATTGTACCGCTAAGTAAGGCATACTAGACTAGATCAGTCCTTGAATACAGCTCATCTGCCTGGAACCCACACTGTCTAAAAGGATGTGAATGCAAAGCTGGCTGGAGAAGTCTGGGAGCTGAAGTCCTTCAGACTTAAAGTTGCAAAGGTTGGAGACCCCTGCTCTAAAACGATGCGAATGCAAAGCTGGCTGGAGAATTCTGGGAGCTGAAGTCCTTCAGACTTAAAGTTGCAAAGGTTGGAGACCCCTGCTCTAAAAGGATGTGAATGCAAAGCTGGCTGGAGAAGTCTGGGAGCTGAAGTCCTTCAGACTTAAAGTTGCAAAGGTTGGAGACCCCTGGTATAACAGACATGAACATAACTGAGTGAGTCCAGAGGCATTTCCCGAGAAGAGTCTACCACTCCTCTGCTCACAATCAAATCCATGAAATTTTGGGCTTGGAGAACCTGGAACCGTGATGGCGAACCTATGGCATGCCTGCCACAGGTGGCACGTGGAGCCGTTTGATAGGGCACGCGAGGCGTTGCCCTGTCAACTCCAGCATGCATGCGCGCGCTGGCCAAGCTGGCCTTCTTTGGATGCTGTTTTTCGCCCTCCGGAGGTCGAAAACCAGCCCATTCTTGAACTCCCCTGAATTCTCCATAGGTCCATTTTTCACCTGAAGCTCCTGAAGCCACTGGGGTGGGGGAGTATTTTCGCCCTCCCCAGGCTCCTAGAAAGCCTCTGGAGGGCGAAAAAACCAGCAGCAAAAGGGTGTGGGTGTGCTGCGGATGGCATGCATGCTGGGTTGCACGCATAGCATTATGGGTGTGGCACACCTGCACATGACCCCCTCCTGCATTCCCCCCGCTTTTGGCACAGGAGCCAAAAAAAGGTTAGTCATCACCAGTGGTGGGTTTCTGCAGGCTCGCACCTACTCGCGAGAGCCGGTTGGTGAAATTTAGAGAACCAGTGAGAGGGGGTTCCACCGGAAGATTTACCTGGAAGTAAATCTGGCCCACCACTGCCAGTGACCCAACAGGAAGGAAAGGAAAGGAAAGGAAAGGAAAGGAAAGGAAAGGAAAGGAAAGGAAGGAAGGAAGGAAGGAAGGAAGGAAGGAAGGAAGGAAGGAAGGAAGGAAGGAAGGAAGGAAGAATTTATCATCACAATTGAGTCCAAAATTTTGGTTGCTAAGCAAGAGCGTTGTTAAATGAGCTTCACCACATTTTAAAAGGTGACCACTCCCACCCTGTCACATGACTGCCAAGCCACGCCCACAAAATAGGCCACACCTACAGAGTAGGTTCTAAAAAATTTGAAACCTACCACTGGTCATCACTGACCTGGAGCTACATCGCCTATGGTCTGACCTGCGCATAGTATACAAAATTGTCTGCTACAAGCTCCTACCTGTCAATGACTACTTCAGCTTCAACCGCAATAATACAGGGGCAAACAATAGATACAAACTCAAGATTAACTGCTCCAAACACGATGGCAGAAAATACGACTTCGGCAACAGAAGGGTCAACGCCTGGAATGCTCTACTGGGTGCCATTGTTGCATCCTCAAACCCCCAAAACTTCAACTTTAAACTATCTACTGTGAACCTCACCTCGTTCCTAAGAAGTCCATAAAGGGGGCATAAGCACACTAGCGTGCCTACCATCCCCGTCCTACGGTTCCCATTTATTCGTACCCATTTTCCTGCGTTCTTATTCAAGTTTATTCTTCTTCCTGTTATCTTGTATACAAGTGACTAAATCTATATAAATAAAAATCTAACTATGAGTTTGTTCAAAACAGGTAATCTCAGAAAGTCCTGCACCGATCACTTCCAAATTTTCACACAACGTTCCTTTTGAATACAGCACCAATGATATATATAGATAGATTGTGTAGATGTCACACCTGTGCCAGGTACACGCAACGGAAATGTAAAAAAGGTAGGTAGATGGATACAGAGAGAGCAGTGGGCCACAGGTATTATGTCATCCTTTAGGACATAAAATACTCTGTCCATAAGATTAAAGGAGAAATACAGTAGGTAGGTAGGTAGGTAGATAGGTAGGTAGAGGGATAGAAAGAGGGAGAAATACAGTAGGTAGGCAGGTAGAGGGAAAGAGAGAGGGAGAAATACGGTAGGTAGGTAGGTAGAGGGATAGAAAGAGGGAGAAATACAGTAGGTAGGTAGAGGGATAGAAAGAGGGAGAAATACAGTAGGTAGGTAGGTAGAGGTAAAGAGAGGGAGAAATATGGTAGGTAGGTAGGTAGAGGGATAGAAAGAGGGAGAAATACAGTAGGTAGGTAGAGGGATAGAAAGAGGGAGAAATATAGTAGGTAGGTAGGTAGAGGGATAGAAAGGGAGAAATACAGTAGGTAGGTAGGTAGGTAGATAGAAAGAGGGAGAAATACAGTAGGTAAGTAGGTAGGTAGGTAGATAGAAAGGGCGAAATACAGTAGGTAGATAGGTAGGTAGGTAGGTAGGTAGATAGAAAGAGGGAGAAATACAGTAGGTAGGTAGGTAGGTAGAGGGATAGAAAGGGAGAAATACAGTAGGTAGGTAGGTAGGTAGGTAGGTAGGTAGGTAGGTAGGTAGGTAGGTAGGTAGAGGGAAAGAGAGAGGGAGAAATATGGTAGGTAGGTAGGTAGAGGGATAGAAAGAGGGAGAAATACAGTAGGTAGGTAGAGGGATAGAAAGAGGGAGAAATACAGTAGGTAGGTAGGTAGGTAGAGGGATAGAAAGGGAGAAATACAGTAGGTAGGTATTTAGGGTGATAGAGAGGGAGAAATACAGTAGGTAGGTAGGTAGGTAGATAGAAAGAGGGAGAAATACAGTAGGTAAGTAGGTAGGTAGGTAGATAGAAAGAGGGCGAAATACAGTAGGTAGGTAGGTAGGTAGAGGGATAGAAAGGGAGAAATACAGTAGGTAGGTAGGTAGGTAGGTAGGTAGGTAGGTAGGTAGGTAGGTAGAGGGAAAGAGAGAGGGAGAAATATGGTAGGTAGGTAGGTAGAGGGATAGAAAGAGGGAGAAATACAGTAGGTAGGTAGAGGGATAGAAAGAGGGAGAAATACAGTAGGTAGGTAGGTAGGTAGAGGGATAGAAAGGGAGAAATACAGTAGGTAGGTATTTAGGGTGATAGAGAGGGAGAAATACAGTAGGTAGGTAGGTAGGTAGATAGAAAGAGGGAGAAATACAGTAGGTAAGTAGGTAGGTAGGTAGATAGAAAGAGGGCGAAATACAGTAGGTAGGTAGGTAGGTAGATAGAAAGAGGGAGAAATACAGTAGGTAAGTAGGTAGGTAGGTAGATAGAAAGAGGGCGAAATACAGTAGGTAGGTAGGTAGATAAGTAGAGAGATAGAAAGGGAGAAATACAGTAGGTAGGTAGGTAGGGTGATAGAGAGGGAGAAATACAGTAGGTAGGTAGGTAGATAAGTAGAGGGATAGAAAGGGAGAAATACAGTAGGTAGGTAGGTAGGGTGATAGAGAGGGAGAAATACAGTAGGTAGGTAGGTAGGTAGATAGAAAGAGGGAGAAATACAGTAGGTAAGTAGGTAGGTAGGTAGATAGAAAGAGGGCGAAATACAGTAGGTAGGTAGGTAGGTAGATAGAAAGAGGGAGAAATACAGTAGGTAGGTAGGTAGGTAGGTAGGTAGGTAGGTAGGTAGGTAGAGGGATAGAAAGGGAGAAATACAGTAGGTAGGTAGGTAGATAGAAAGAGGGAGAAATACAGTAAGTAGGTAGGTAGATAAGTAGAGAGAAAGAATAGAAAGGAGAGAAATACAGTAAGCAGGTAGGTAGGTAGGTAGGTAGGTAGGTAGATAGAAAGGGAGAAATACAGTAGGTAGGTAGGTAGGTAGGTAGGTAGGGGGATAGAGAGGGAGAAATACAGTAGGTAGGTAGGTAGGTAGGTAGGTAGGTAGGTAGGTAGGTAGAAAGGGAGAAATACAGTAGGTAGGTAGGTAGGGGGATAGAGAGGGAGAAAGGGAGTAGGTAGGTAGGTTGGGGGTTATATGGTGGTTGTGTGTACGTGTTTGTGTGTGCAGGTGTAGATCTACACACAGATCGGTTGGCCATTTAACCAGACTGGGCCAAAGCAACGCGTGGCTGGGAATGGCTAGTAAACAAATAAATAAATAAACATTGACTCTTCCAGCTCCCAACATTCCTGCAAAAATTGACTCTGCCCCTCTGATAGGTCCATGCCCAGTATCCAACTTTCAGAAATCCGGTTGGAAATGAAATGAATTTTATTTTTGTTAAATAAAATTGTTAAAGCTGGTGGCAAGCCAGAAAGCATTTCGCACCGAATTCCTGGCTCTGCAAAATAATTAGCGAACAAGTAAGCAAATTAAAACCCGGCGACACAATTCCGCAAATGGTGTGTGGGTGATGAAAGGTTCCTAGCACTCCGGAGATGCGTGTTGGCCAACAGCTTTCGGAGTTTAGGATTGCAGGATAGCAGCGAATCTGGAAGCAAATCCCTAGAACGGCCGTGCTTTGGATTCAGGCAGCGTTTCAAAACTTCGAAAACTTTTCAAGTCCATTTTATATTATATTATATCTATGTGTTGTGGTTTTTACTTTTTCTGCGCACCGCCCTGAGTCCTACTAAGGCAAGACGTAAAGTGAGAATTGGACATTAAACATGAAACCTACTGGGTCAGGCTACACAGCCTCTTAGGGCCCCTTTTACGTCTATATTAAAAGGCGACATAGGCCGTTACTCCTTGCAAAATAAGGGGAATGTGTGCCTAACCACAGAGTTCAATAGTTCTTACAAAACCACAAGGTTCGGCTAAAGTTCACTTAAGAAACATGTATGGCTTAAGACAAAAGGAGAAGTAAAGATCCCAACTCTTTACAGCCTTGGTCCTCAAGGTAACCAATAGGAATGGTTTAGGTATTTTCATGTTCAAAACTGCTCTTTGAAAGATATATAAGAACCTGCTTTTTCTATGGATCTTCGTCTGGATGTTAGCAAAACTTATTTCTGCTCGGACCTTTGGCCAAAATAAAAGACTTATCTCGATCTCGTTCTCTGAGTCTCCTAATTTTCTGCAACACTACCACGGAGAATAGGGCGGTATATAAATTTGAAAATAAAAATAAAAATAAATAAAGTCTATGGACTCCCAACTCCCAGAATTCCCCAGCCAGCAAGGGAATTTCTGCTGGCTGGAAAATTCTGGGAATTGAAGTCCAGACATCTTAAAATTGCCAAGGTTGAAAAACATTAGGCTAGAATGATCTTTATTTTTTTTTTAAATTAAATTAAATTTATATGTTACCCATTTGGCTATTAAATGATTCTGGGTGGATTACAGTATGATTAAAAACAACAATATAAAACATTAAATATTAGCATGTTAAGAAAAATTAGCTAAGGTGGGAAGCAGTATGCAGAAGGTAGATGTAGAAGGAAGGGTGAGGTGCCTGTTATCATTCAGTGATTCTATGAAATCCAGTTTGGGCCAGTGGTTAAGGCACCAGGTTGGAACCGGGAGACGGTGAGTTTTAGTCCCACCAAGGGTACGAACGCTGACTGGGTGACTGGGCCAATCACCAGAAGATGATGAGTTCTAGTCCTGCTTTATGCATCAAAGCTGGCTAGGAGAGTTTGGGTCAATCACCAGGAGACTGTGAGTTCTAGTTCTGTCTTACACATTAAAATCAGTTTTTAGGCACAGAAGCAGGCTAAGTGACCTGGCCAGTCTCTCTCTCCCCAGCTCAGTCCACCTCACAAGGTTGTTAAGGAGGAAAAAGTAGGGCGAAAGAGGATTGCCAAATTTACTGCCTTAAGTTGGTTATCAAGACAATAAAAGGTTTTTATTGTTTTCAACTGTTTGTACCATTTTAACCAGAATCTGTCTGTCTGTCTGTCTGTCTATCTATCATCATCCATCCATCCATCCATCCATCTATCTATCATTCATATTCATCTATCTATCATCTATCATCCATATCCATCCATCCATCTATCTTATTATCTCTATCTATCTATCTATCTATCTATCTATCTATCTATCTATCTATCTATCTATCTATCTATCTATCAATCTATCATCCATATCCATCCATCCATCCATCCATCCATCCATCCATCCATCCATCCATCCATCCATCCATCCATCTATCTATCTATCTATCTATCTATCTATCTATCATCATCTATCATCCATATTCATCTATCTATCATATCTATCTATCTATCCATCCATCCATCCATCCATTTATCATCCATATTCATCTATCTATCTATCTATCTATCTATCTATCTATCCATCCATCCATCCATCCATCCATCCATCCATCCATCCATCTATCATCCATATTCATCTATCTATCTATCATCTATCATCCATATCCATCCATCCATCATCTATCTATCTATCTATCTATCTATCTATCTATCTATCTATCTATCTATCTATCTATCTATCTATCTATCTATCATCTATCTATCTATCTATCATCTATCATCCATATCCATCTATCTATCTATCTATCTATCTATCATCATCCATATCCATCTATCTATCTATCCATCCATCCATCCATCCATCCATCCATCCATCCATCCATCCATCATCCATATTCATCTATCTATCTATCATCTATCATCCATATCCATCCATCCATCCATCCATCCATCCATCTATCTTATTATCTCTATCTATCTATCTATCTATCTATCTATCTATCTATCTATCTATCTATCTATCTATCTATCTATCATCCATATCTATCTATCTATCTATCTATCTATCTATCTATCTATCTATCTATCTATCTATCTATCTATCTATCTATCTAACTATCTATCTATCTATCTATCTATCTATCATCCATATCTATCTATCTATCTATCTATCTATCTATCTATCTATCTATCTATCATCATCTATCAGCCATATTCATCTATCTATCATATCTATCTATCCATCCATCCATCCATCCATCCATCCATCCATCCATCCATCCATCCACATCTATCTATCTATCATCCATATTCATCTATCTATCTATCATCTATCATCCATATCCATCCATCCATCCATCCATCCATCCATCCATCCATCCATCCATCCATCCATCCATCCATCCATCCATCCATCTATCTATCTATCTATCTATCTATCTATCTATCTATCTATCATCTATCATCCACAGCCATCCCTCTATCATATCTATCTATCTATCTATCTATCTATCTATCTATCTATCTATCTATCTATCTATCTATCTATCTATCTATCTATCTATCATCCATATCCATCCATCCATCTATCTATCTATCTATCTATCTATCTATCTATCTATCTATCTATCTATCTATCTATCTATCTATCTATCTATCTATCTATCTATCTATCATCTATCATCCATATTCATCTATCTATCATATCTATCCATCCATCCATCCATCCATCCATCCATCCATCCATCCATCCATCTATCTATCTATCATCCATATTCATCTATCTATCTATCATCTATCATCCATATCCATCCATCCATCCATCCATCCATCCATCCATCCATCTATCTATCTATCATCTATCATCCACAGCCATCCATCTATCATATCTATCTATCTATCTATCTATCTATCTATCTATCTATCCTTCCTTCCTTCCTTCCTTCCTTCCTTCCTTCCTTCCTTCCTTCCTTCCTCCTATCCCTAGATATACAGATACATAAACATAAAAGGCAAATACCACTCACTCATCACGAAATCTCCAGAACCGTAAAACATACAAACTTGAAATTTGGCACGAATGTTCCTCTTGGCTTCTAAGTGCTCGCTATGAAAGGATTTTTCAAAATGACCATCAGATCATTAGTATTTCTTATTTAGTAATTAACACACTCTGATGCTAAGGAGTTCTACTCCCCCTCCCCACCTGAAAAGAACTCTGTTCCAACTGCCGGTTGCCTTATATGGCCGTGGGCAGCGCGTGACCCATCTGGCCTGCAGGCTGGCCTAATCACATGGTTTCGTAGTGAAGCACGGGTATCCAGGTAGTATATCAGTGGTGGGTTTCTGCAGGCTCGCACTTACTCGCGAGAGCCGGTTGGTGAAATTTAGAGAACCGGTGAGAGTTTTGAGGGTTTTTTTAAATGTTATTTGATTTATATCCCGCCCTTCTCCAAAAGGACCCAGGGCGGCGCACAGGAATTTAAAATAACATATAAATAATACAAAATACAAAATTTAAAAAGCTATTAAATTTTCAAACCTGCGCTAAAACCAATTAAAATCCCCATTTTAAAACTATCTAATACTAGTCACAGCTATGTGAGGCTATGTTAGGCCAGCTTGATGAAACAGGTGTGTTTTTAAACACTGGCGGAAGAGGCGGAGGTCGGTGATAGTACGGAGTTCAGGGGGTAGGTCGTTCCACAGGGCAGGGACCGCCACAGAGAAGGCTCTTCCCCTGGGTGTCGCCAGTCGGCATTGTCCGGCCGATGACACCCTGAGGAGGCCCTCTCTGTGGGAGCGTATCGGTCGAAGGGATGTATGGGGCAGGAGACGGTCTCGCATGTAACTAGGTCCCGAGCCATGGAGCGCTTTGAAGATGGTCGTCAGGACCTTGAAGTGCACCTGAAAGGCCACAGGAAGCCAGTGCAGCTCGCGCAGGATCGGTGTTATATGGGAGCATCTAGAGGCTCCTGTAATCACCCGCGCGGCTGCATTCTGCACTAACTGTAGCTTTCGAGTGCACCTCAAGGGAAGCCCCATGTAGAGAGCATTGCAGTAGTCGAGTCGGGATGTCGAGAGGGGTTTCCACCAGTGTACCTGGAAATAAATCTGGCCCGCCGCTGCCAGTGACCCAACGGGAAGGAAAGGAAAGGAAAATAATAATAATAATAATAATAATTTAATTTTATATCCCGCTCTCTCTCCCCAAGGGGACTCGAGGCGGGGCACAGGCAATTAAAAATACAAATAAGACCATCGACAAATACAAAATACAAAATTAAAAGTGAATTAAATTGATCCTGCGCTAAAACCCATAAACTAAACTAAAAATTACCCCTAAAACCCCTAACCTAAAAAGAGACTACCCAAGGCCCGCCAGGCGAAAAAAGTGTGTCTTTAATTTTAAGCGGAAGGAGCGGAGGTCCGTGGTTGTCCTGATATCGGGGGGAAGGTCGTTCCAGAGGGCTGGGCCCGCCACAGAGAAGGCCCTTCCCCTGGGCGTCGCCCGCTGACAAAGTCTAGTGGACGGCAACCGGAGAAGTCCCTCTCTGTGGGAGCGAATCGGCCGTGAGGATGTATGGGGCAGGATCCGATCCCGCAGGTAGCTAGGTCCCGAGCCATGGAGCGCTTTGAAGATGATAATTAACACCTTGAAGCGCACCCGGAAGACGACAGGTAGTCAGTGCAGCTCGCGCAAGAGCGGTGTTACGTGGGCAAACCTAGAGGTGCCCATAATTGCTCGCGCGGCTGCGTTCTGGACCAACTGAAGCCTCCGGGTGCACCTCAAGGGGAGCCCCATGTAGAGAGAGTTGCAATAATCCAGTCGGGATGTCACGAGAGCATGAGTGACTGTGCGCAGGGCGTCCCGATCCAATAGGGGGCGCAACTGGCGTACCAGGCGAACCTGGTAAAACACCCTCCTGGCCACGGCTGTCACTTGATCTTCCATGGACAGCCGGGTATCCAGGAGGACACCCAAGTTGCGCGCCCCATCCACAGGGGCAAGATGTTCGCCCCCTATGGCCAGAGATGGAATCATCTGGTTGAATCGGGCAGCCGGAAACCACAGCCACTCGGTCTTGGTCGGGTTGAGCCTGAGTCCGTTACTTCCCATCCAGATCCGCACGGCTTCCAGGCACTGGCACATCACCGCTACGGCATCGTTGGGGTGGTTTGGGGTAGATATATACAGCTGAGTATCATCAGCGTAGAGATGATACTCTACCCCAAAACCACGGATGATCTCGCCCAGCGGCTTCATATATGTGTTGAACAGGAGGGGCGAGAGGACCGACCCCTGAGGCACCCCACATGTGAGGGGTCTCGAGGTCGACCTCTGCCCTCCTGCCAACACAAATTGCGATCGGCCAGAGAGGTAGGAGGAGAACCACCGTAAAACGGTGCCTCCCACCCCCAACCCCCCCAGCCGATGCAATAGGATACCATGGTCGATGGTATCGAAAGCCGCCGAGAGGTCTAATAGGACCAGGATGGAGGAACAACCCCCATCTCTGGCCCTCCAGAGATCATCGACCAACGCGACCAATGCCGTCTCGGTGCTATGCCCGGGCCGAAAGCCGGACTGGCGCGGGTCTAGATAATCAACTTCCTCCAAGTGACGGGGAAACTGTTGTGCCACCACACTCTCAACAACCTTCGCCAAAAAGGGAAGGTTGGAGACTGGACGGTAGTTGTTTAAAAGAGCTGGATCCAAAGAGGGCTTCTTAAGGAGGGGCCTCACCATGGCCTCTTTTAGGGAAGCAGGCAAGGAACCCTCACTTAAGGATGCGTTGATAACCTCTTGGAGCCAGCCTTGTGTCACCTCCCAGGATGCCAGTACAAGCCAGGAGGGACACGGGTCCAATAAACATGTGGTGGCTCGCAGTCGCCCACGTAACCTGTCCATATCCTCGGAAGCAACGGAGTCAAACTCCTCCCAAACAAGATCCGCCTCGTGGTATTCCACTGGACCAGCAGTGGGGGCTAACTCATTCTGTATCTGAGCGGTTTTCTCCTGCAGATAAGACACAAATTCCTCTGCTCTACCCTGTAACGGGGCTTCCCGCACCCTCTGTTGAAGGAGGGAGCGGGTCACCCTAAACAGGGCGGCAGGGCGGTTATCTGCGGATGCTATGAGAGTGGCAAAATGATGGCGTTTGGCCACTCTCAGCGCCACAATGTAAGTCCGTAAATGGGCTCTTACCTGTGTCTGGTCAGATTCAGAGCGGGTAGCCCTCCATCTTCTCTCTAGGCATCTCTTGTGGCGTTTCATCACCCTTAGCTCCTCGGTAAACCAAAGAGCCAGGGTGGCTCGACGCCACACGAGAGGCCGCAAGGGCGCGACCCGATCCAAGGCTCCCGTGGTCGCAATATTCCATGCGGCCACGAGGTCCTCCATTGGGGCGCGGGTCAGGGGTACAGGAAGTGGCCCAAGCGCCGCCTGGAACCCATCTGGGTCCATCAGGCGCCTGGGGCGGAACCAGATTGGTGACTCAGGTTCCGCCTCCCCGCGGAGGGGAGCAGCGGTCGGAAAGTCGAGCTGGAGAAGTGAGTGGTCTGACCATGACAAGGGCGTGATGACTATATCCCCTATACCCAGATCACTCGTCCATTGGCCAGAGACAAAGATGAGATCCGGTGTGTGTCCACCCTCGTGGGTGGGGCCTTGAATTACTTGGGTCAGGTCCATGGCCGTCATGGAAGCCATGAACTCCCGAGCTACCTCGGATGATACGCCAACCGTTGGCAAGTTGAAGTCCCCCATGACTAAAAGTCTGGGGGTCTCAATTGCCACCGTAGCGATCACCTCTAGGAGCTCGGGCAGGGCTGCTGCTGCATAGCGAGGAGCCAGGTATACAACCAGCAAGCCCAACTGCCTCCCTAATAATAATAATAATAATAATAATTTAATTTTATATCCCGCTCTCTCTCCCCAAGGGGACTCGAGGCGGGGCACAGGCAATTAAAAATACAAATAAGACCACAGACAAAATACAAAATACAAAATTAAAAATGGATTAAATTGATCCTGCGCTAAAACCCATAAACTAAACTAAAAATTACCCCTAAAACCCCTAACCTAAAAAGAGACTACCCAAGGCCGGCCAGGCGAAAAAAGTGTGTCTTTAATTTTAAGCGGAAGGAGCGGAGGTCCGTGGTTGTCCTGATATCGGGGGGAAGGTCGTTCCAGAGGGCTGGGCCCGCCACAGAGAAGGCCCTTCCCCTGGGCGTCGCCCGCTGACAAAGTCTAGTGGACGGCACCCGGAGAAGTCCCTCTCTGTGGGAGCGAATCGGCCGTGAGGATGTATGGGGCAGGATCCGATCCCGCAGGTAGCTAGGCCCCACTTCACGCAGAGGGACTCACAACCGGTGGTCTGTGGCACAATGGTTTCAAAAAAGAAGGAAGAAAGGAAAGAAAGAAAGAAAGAAAGAAAGAAAGAAAGAAAGAAAGAAAGAAAGAATGAATTTATCATCACAATTGAGTCCAAAATTTTGATTGCTAAGCAAGAGCGTTGTTAAATGAGTTTCACCACATTTTAAAAGGTGGCCACTCCCACCCTGTCACATGACTGCCAAGGCCAAAATAGGCCACACCTACAGAGTAGGTTCTAAAAAAATTGAAACCCACCACTGTAGTATATCCATATATATTCTCACTTAAGACTTATCTTTTCCATCAAGGCGGTCTAGCTTAGCCAATGAGTAAATGTATTTTGGAATTTTAATGGGATGTTTTAGCACAGGTTTTTTAGTTTAATCCATTTTAGCTACTCTGTATTTATTGTTATTTATTGATTTTAACTTCCTGTGCACCGCCCTGGGTTCATTTCGATGGAGAAGGGCGGTTCTACAAATCGAAATAAATTAATATTGAACCGTAAGAAGCTCAGAGTGGTGCTTTGAGATGGGTTACTATGAAACTTGCGTAAAGAAAAGTCAGAATAAATAGAATAAAAGCAGGAGATCAAGCCCCCATTTCTGACTTTTTAAGAAAATAATTTATAATTGGCAAGGGTTTTAACATTGGGTTTTAGCACGGGTTTATTAATTTAATACTTTTTAATAGATATTTATTGTATTTTGTGTTTTTAAATAATGCCTGTGCGCCGCCCTGGGTCCTAACAAGGAGAAGGGCGGGGTATAAAGTTGATAAAATAAATAAATAAATAAATAAACCGAATAAACCGAACAAGACAGATTGGCGGACAGGCAGTTCTGAGAGGCCTTTCTTTGCTCCAAGGAGAACATAACATTCTTTCGGATGCCACTGCCCAGTCAGAAGGCAGCAACCAGTCAGCGGCCAACTCTCCACCAGCTGGGCAGTGCATCCTATTAACTCCACACAATGGATGCGAGAGAGAGAGAGAGAGAGAGAGAGAGAGAGAGAGAGAGAGAGAGAGAGGGGTGGGGAAGAGAGAGAGAGAGAGAGATGGTCCTCAAAGGACCCATTCTTGCTGAGACAAAGCCGGCTTGAGCCGGCCGCCCCCTCCCTCCCTGCCTGCCTCCAAAGACTCCCTTGCATTCCAGGCTCGGTCACCGAGAGTGGGAGGGGGGAGTTTGGCAAGGGAAGCCAGCCCTAAAATGCCGGATTTTTTCCATCGGATCTGGAACAGGGGAGAAGGGCTTCGTCAGGTTTAGCTCAATGGGCAGGAGGGCTATCTTGGGGGTGGGGGTGGGGGGCTGACAGAATACAGGACGACAGAGTTGGAAGGGACCTCGGAGGTCTTCTAGTCCCACCCCCTGCCTAGGCAGGAAGCCCTATACCATTTCAGACCAATGTCTATCCAACCTCTTCTTAAAGACTTCCAGTGTTGGGGCATTCACAACTTCTGGAGGCAAGGAGTTCCACTGATTCATTGTTCTCACTGTCAGGAAATTCCTCCTCAGTTCTAAGTTGCTTCTCTCCTTGATTAGTTTCCACCCACTGCTTCTTGTCCTGCCCTCAGGGGCCTTGGAGAATAGCTTGACTCCCTCTTCTTTGGGGCAACCCCTGAGATATTGGAAGGCTGCTATCATGTCTCCCCTGGTCCTTCTTTTCATTAAACTAGACCTACCAGTTCCTGCAACCGTTCTTCATATGTTTCAGCCTCCAGCCTCCCAATCCTCTTTGTTGCTCTTCTCTGCTCTCTTTCTACAGTCTCCACGTCTTTTCTATATCTTGCCGACCAAAACTGGATGCAAATATTCCATGTGTGGCCTTACCAAGGTCTTGTAAAGTGGTATTAACCCTTCCTGTGATCTTGATTCTCTCCCTCTGTTGATGCAGCCTAGAACTGGGTTGGCTTTTTTGGCTGCTGCTGCCCACGGCTGGCTCCTACTTCAATGGTTATCCCCTAGGACTCTCCTCTTCCCCATCCATCCCCCATCTCAGTCATAACCCATGGGGCTTTGGGGGATCCCAGCCCTCTTGCTGCAGGGAGAAGGGGAGAAGCCCCGAGGGGTCAGAGAATAGTTGGCACCATTAAGTAGCAGCCATTGGGGGCCTGTTGAGGATCTAAGGACCTCAAGAGCCTCAAAGTCAACCGGGTCATTTCCCTCCCCCCAAATTAACTTTGACAAACCAACGGCTTTCTGTGACCCCCCCTCCCACCCCCACAGGTTCCATCTTGGCCCTCTTTGGGCAGGGAGGGTGGTGAGGGGGAATTCCCCCCCCTTTGGTGGTTTTAAGTTGAAAAGATTAATTGAGCTTCTGCAGAGTTCACATACTAAGAGTGTTTGGAAACATTGGATAACTCCCCTCCCCACCCCAGCCTTCCACTTCCTTCTCCTCTCCTCTCCTCTCCCCTCCCCTGCCCTCTCCTCCCTTCTCCCTCCCCTTCCCTCCCTTCCCTCTCCTCCCCTTCCCTTCCCTTCTCCATTCTCTCCCTTTCATGTCCCTCTCCTTCCCCTCCCTCTCCTCCCCTCCCCTCTCCTTCCCTCCATTCCTTCTCCCTCCCTTCCCCTTGACTCTCTCCCCTCTCCTTCCCTCCCTCCCCTCTCTTCTTCCTCCCCTTCCCCTCCCTTCTCCCTTCTCTTCCCTCCCCTCCATGCCCCACCCCTCCCTCCCCTCTCCCTCCCTCCCCTCTCCTCCCCTCCCCTCCATGCCCCACCCCTCCCCTTTTCCTCTCCCCCCTCTCCCCTTCCCTTCCCTTCCTCTGTTCCCTTCCCCTCTCCTTTCCTTTCCTCCTCCCCCTCCTGCTCCCCTTTCTCCTCCCTCTTCCCCTATCCCTTCCTCCTTTCCCTCCCCTTCTCTCCCTTCCATTTCCCTTCTTCGTCCTTTCCCTTCCCATCCTCCCCTTCCCCTCATGCCAGGGCCTCACACCTCTTTTGACTGCGCTGGATAAGCTGGTGGGAGCTCTAATCCAAGACGTTTGAGGGCACCAGATGGGCAAAGTCTTTGAGCGTCTTCATCCTCCTCTCAAGGCACCAGTTGCAGGAAGAGGAGAGTTGCATGGAATGACAGGGAGCCTTCCCTTCCCTTCGCCTTCCTCCTCCCCGCCCTCAATAATCCCTGGTGGGTCAAGCCACCCTTGGCCCATGAGAATATTCTCTTCTCTCCCCCCACAGCCCTGAGTCTTATGCCCAAGGGCACCTTCACCCTGCAGAAGGACGGCATTGTCCTTCTCACCTCTCCTTCCACCTACTCCCATCTTACGTCTCTCCCTTTGTCGGTGGTATCTTATGAGTCACCGTGTATAGCTTTTTTGTTTGCATGTAGACTGGGAGCTTCTGCCCTGCAGACAAATTCCTTGTGTGTCCAATCACACTTGGCCAATAAAGAATATTCTATGTCATTCCCTTCCCTTCTATTCCACCCCATCCCACCCTACCCCACTCCATTCCATATTTTCTATTCTATTCCATTCCATTCCATTCCTTCTCTCTTCTCTTCTCTTCTCTTCCCCCCCTTCCATATTTTCTATCCTATCCTATCCTGCATTTCTATTCCATTCCATTCCATTCCATTCCTTCTCTTCTCTTCTCTTCTCTTCTCTTCTCTTCTCTTCTCTTCTCTTCTCTTCTCTCTCTTCCCTTCCCTTCCATATTTTCTATCCTATCCTATCCTGCATTTCTATTCTATTCTATTCCATTCCATTCCATTCCTTATTCTATTCCTTTTTATTCTATTCTCTATTCTACTCTATATTTTCTCTATTCTATTCCATTCTATTCCACTCCATTCTATCTGTTCTGTTCTGTTCCATTCCATTGCATTCCATATTTTCTATTCTATTCTATTCTATTCTATTCTATTCTATTCTATTCTATTCTATTCTATTTCTACTCTACTCTACTCTATTCCATTCCATTCCATTCCTCTCTTTTCTTCTCTTCTCTTCTCTCTTCCCTCCCTTCCATATTTCCTATTCTATTCTATTCTCGTCTTTTCTGTTCCGTTCTGTCCCATCCAATCCCTTCCCATCCTATCCTGTCCTATCCCCTCCCCTCCCCTCCCATTCCATTCTCTTCTTTATTCTTCTCTCCTCCCCCCTCCCATTTTATTTCATTCTCTCCATTCTTCTCTTCTCTTCTCTCCTCTCCTCTCCTCTCCCCTCCTATCCTATCCTATCCTATCATCACACGTCCAACTCCCCCATGTGTAAAGGAGAGACGTACCAAGCAGCCAGGAGGAACAGAAGCCGCCGTCCTGCTTTAAGGCTTCCAGCCACACTGGGATATTTATCCAAAGGCAAAGATTGATGGCCCCACATCTTGCTAACCTGCTGGAGCTTCAAGGGCAGTGTTGGCACCTGTGCCACCATCAGCCATCTCGCATTGGCACCCTTCCTTGGATTCTGCAGCCTCTGCATCTTCCACATCTGTGCAAGCAAAAAAAAAAAAACACCTGCTGGTTGTCTCAATTATTTAGGAACAAACAGCTGGACTGATGGTTCCAACTTCTGAGTTATAATTGGTTTGTTCGCTGCTGGTTTAATGCCACTTTTAAAGGGACAAAAGGAATGGGGCACTTTTGCTGAGACAGAATAGAATAGAATAACAAAATATGAAATAGAATAGAATTCAGAGCAGAATAGAATAGAATAATAAAATAAGAAATAGAATAGAATAGAATAGAATTCAGAATAGAATAATAAAATATGGAATAGAATAGAGAACTGAATAGAATTCAGAGTAGAATAGAATAATAAAATATGAAATAGAATAGAATAGAATTCAGAATAAAATAGAATAATAAAATATGGAATAGAATAGAGAACAGAATAGGATTCAGAATAGAATAGAATTCAGAATAGAATAATAAAATATGGAATAGAATAGAGAACAGAATAGGATTCAGAATAGAATAGAATAATAAAATATGAAAGAGTAGAATAGGAATTCATAATAGAATAGAATAATAAAATATGGAATAGAATAGAGAACAGAATAGGATTCAGAGTAGAATAGAATAGAATAATAAAATATGAAAAATAATAGAATAGAATAGAATTCAGAATAGAATAGAATTCAGAAGAGAAGAGAATAATAAAATATGAAATAGAATAGAATTCAGAGTAGAATAGAATAGAATAATAAAATATGAAAAAGAATAGAATAGAATAGAATTCAGAATAGAATAGAATTCAGAAGAGAAGAGAATAATAAAATATGAAATAGAATAGAATTCAGAGTAGAATAGAATAGAATAATAAAATATGAAAAAGAATAGAATAGAATTCAGAATAGAACAGAATTCAGAAGAGAATAGAATAATAAAATATGAAATAGAATAGAATTTAGAATAGAATAGAATAATAAAATATGGAATAGAATAGAGAACAGAATAGGATTCAGAGTAGAATAGAATAGAATAATAAAATATGAAATAGAATAGAATTCAGAATAGAATAGAATAATAAAATATGGAATAGAAAAGAATAGAATAGAATAGAAAAGAGAAGAAAAGAATAATAGAGTTGGTGGGACCTTGGAGGTCTTCTAGTCCAACCTCCTGCTTAGGCTGGAAACCCCATACCATCAGCTGAAAAGGACCATAATATAGGTGTGAGACAGAATTAGCCATGAGTAAGCCAGGATCCCTCTGATTTTGGTGTTCTCTTGGACTTTAGACTCTTCCAGCAAGTGAAAAAATGGGCTCAATAAAATAACTAGGACAACTTGTGGGCATCAACTCCCAGAACTCCCAGCCAGGACTACCTATATCCTCTGCAAGCTACTGGACATTCTTCACACCAGCCCTGCAGGGTAGATCAGTCTTTGGATCTCTCTGATTGGAAGACCAGAGACTGTGTTTCCAAATGGTTAAATAGAGAACCCCTCATTCTTAACACAGAAGCCCATGGAAGCAAGGTTAATTGATTTCATTTTATTTACAATTTGGTCCTGGGGCCAAAAACCCAGGAATGAGACAGGACGATGAAAACATGGATAAAAGTTATGGGTGCTTCATCGCTGGATTTTTTAAAAGAAGAGATTGGACAAGCATTTGTCTGAAATGGTCCAGGGTTTCTTGCCTGAGCAGGGGGTTGGACTAGAAGACCTCAAAGGTACCTTCCAATTGTTGTTCTGTTATGCTGTTATCCTTCCTTCCTTCCTTCCTTCCTTCCTTCCTTCCTTCCTTCCTTCCTTCCTTCCTCCCTCCCTCCCTCCCTCCTTCCCTTCCCCTTCCTTCCTCCCTCCCTCCCTCCCTCCCTCCCTCCCTTCTTCCCTTCCCCTTCCTTCCTTCCTTCCTTCCTTCCTTCCTTCCTTCCTTTGCTTCCTTCTCCATCACTGGAACTTTCTAAAGAAGAGACCGGTCAGCCACTTGTCTGAAATGGTCCAGAGTTTCCTGCCTGAGCAGGGGGTTGGACTAGAAGACCTCAAAGGTACCTTCCAATTGTTGTTCTGTTATGCTGTTATCCTTCCTTCCTTCCTTCCTTCCTTCCTTCCTTCCTTCCTTCCTCCCTCCCTCCCTCCCTCCTTCCCTTCCCCTTCCTTCCTCCCTCCCTCCCTCCCTCCCTTCTTCCCTTCCCCTTCCTTCCTTCCTTCCTTCCTTCCTTCCTTCCTTCCTTCCTTCCTTCCTTCCTTTGCTTCCTTCTCCATCACTGGAACTTTCTAAAGAAGAGACCGGTCAGCCACTTGTCTGAAATGGTCCAGAGTTTCCTGCCTGAGCAGGGGGTTGGACTAGAAGACCTCAAAGGTCCCTTTCAACTGTTGTTCTGTTATGCTGTTATCCTTCCTTCCTTCCTTCCTCCCTCCCTTCCCCCCTCCCTCCTTCCCTTCCCTTCCCTTCTCCTTCCTTCCTTCCTTCCTCCCTCCCTCCCTCCCTCCCTCCTTCCCTTCCCCTTCCTTCCTTCCTTCCTTCCTTCCTTCCTTCCTTTCTTCGCTTCCTTCTCCATCACTGGAACTTTCTAAAGAAGAGACCGGTCAGCCACTTGTCTGAAATGGTCCAGAGTTTCCTGCCTGAGCAGGGGGTTGGACTAGAAGACCTCAAAGGTCCCTTTCAACTGTTGTTCTGTTATGCTGTTATCCTTCCTTCCTTCCTTCCTCCCTCCCTCCCTCCCTCCCTCCCTCCCTCCCTCCCTCCTTCCCTTCCCTTCCCTTCCCTTCCCTTCTCCTTCCTTCCTTCCTTCCTCCCTCCCTCCCTCCCTCCCTCCCTCCCTCCTTCCCTTCCCCTTCCTTCCTTCCTTCCTTTCTTCGCTTCCTTCTCCATCACTGGAACTTTCTAAAGAAGAGACCGGTCAGCCACTTGTCTGAAATGGTCCAGAGTTTCCTGCCTGAGCAGGGGGTTGGACTAGAAGACCTCAAAGGTCCCTTTCAACTGTTGTTCTGTTATGCTGTTATCCTTGCTTCCTTGCTTCCTTGCTTCCTTGCTTCCTTGCTTCCTTCCTTCCTTCCTTCCTTCCTTCCTTCCTTCCTCCCTCTCCCCCTCCTTCCCTTCCCTTCCCTTCCCCTTCCTTCCTTCCTTCCTCCCTCCCTCCCTCCTTCCCTTCCCCTTCCTTCCTTCCTTCCTTTCTTCGCTTCCTTCTCCATCACTGGAACTTTCTAAAGAAGAGACCGGTCAGCCACTTGTCTGAAATGGTCCAGAGTTTCCTGCCTGAGCAGGGGGTTGGACTAGAAGACCTCCAGGGTCCCTTCCAGCTCTATTCTGATTGAAAAACCCGAGCGAAACCCTCAGGACGACATCTTGCCAATAATTGTCTCTATTGAAAAGGTGATTAAACATTTATTCAGCTACTCCAATGGAAGGGACCCAATTCTCTCCCCCCCCCCCCACGGCCTGCTTCCATGGCAACGCCGATACCGGTTGTCGTGGCGAGAGATGCAGGCATCTCCTGATTAGTCACTGATCTGCATCACAGCCCCCAAAGGCCTGGGTGGCCTCACCGGCCTTTAGCCAAGCCTTTGAAAAGCCCCACGGAGAATGAATTTAGGCTGGGTTCTGGCAAGAGAAGGGGAGGCTCCCTGAAATTGGGTGGGGGGCATAAACAACCGGACAGCCTAGGGATGTCCTTGGGGTCCCCATAGACCTCCCACTGCAAAAGGCAGCTTGAAAAAAATGGGGGCTAATAGGAACATTGGTTGGTGGCATTGCAGGGGCATCGCGAGGTCATGTAGTCTCACGCCCCGTTCCTCGTCCCTACTGGGAAATCTAAGGCTTGGATAAGCCCTTTCGAAGCTGCCGAGGTGAATGAGCCGATTCGCTTCTCTAGATGTTTTGCCCCACTGCGAATTTTTTTTATTTTGCATATTTATTTATTAAATTTGGACTTCGATTCCCAGAATTCCCCAGGCGGTTTTCAGACGCCAAATCCCAGGTCCAAATGTGAAGATTCAACTAAACTGATTAGGGATAGAATCAAGATGATGTGAAGGGTTAATACCACTTTTGTAATCCCTTGGGAAGGCCACACTGGGAATATTTGCATCCAGTTTTGGTCGCCACGATGTAGAAAAGATGTGGAGACTCTGGAAAGAGTGCAGAGAAGAGCAAGAAAGAGGATGAGGGGACTGGAGACTAAAACATATGAAGAACGGTTGCAGGAACTGGACATGTCTGGTTTAATGAAAAGAAGGACCAGGGGAGATAGGATAGCAGCCTTCCAAGATCTCAGGGGTTGCCCCAAAGAAGAGGGAGCCAAACTATTCTCCAAGGCACCTGAAGGCAGCATAGGTGGTACCTTGCTCAATAGTAGCAACTGTGAGAGGGATCTTGGAGTCCTAGTGGACATCCATTGAAATAGGAGCCAGCCGTGGGCAGCAGCTGCCAAAAAAGCCAACACAGTTCTAGGCTTCATAAACAGAGGGATAGAATCAAGATCACGTGAAGGGTTGATGCCACTTTACAAGGCCTTGGGAAGGCCACACTTGGAATATTTGCATCCAGTTTTGGTCCCCACAATGTAAAAGAGACGTGGAGACTCCAGAAAGAGTGCAGAGAAGAGCAACAAAGAGGATTAGGGGACTGGAGACTAAAACATAGGAAGAACGGTTGCAGGAACTGGGTGTATCTTTTTTAATGAAAAGAAGGACTAGAGGAGACATGACAGCAGTCTTCCAATATCTCAGGAGTTGCCCCAAAGAAGAGGGAGTCAAGCTATTCTCCAAAGCACCTGAGGGCAGAACAAGAAGCAATGCGTGGAAACTAATCCAGGAGAGAAGCAACCTAGAGCTAAGGACAGAACAATGAATCCGTGGAACAGAAGTTGCCTCCAGAAGTTGTGAATGCCCCAACACTGCAAGTCTTTAAGAAGATGTTGGATAGCCATTAGTCTGAAATGGTTTAGGGCTTCCTGTCTAGGCAGGCGGTTGGACTAGATGACCTCCAAGGTCCCTTCCAACTCTGCTGTTGTATTGTATTGTATTGTATTGTATTGTATTGTATTGTATTGTAATGTTTTGTATTGATTTATTGCTATCCACAATCTGTGCACAGGAACCTTCTAAACTATAGATAGTCCTTGGCTTCTGATCATGATCTCCAAATTTTCTGTTGCTAAGCAAGGCAGTCGTCGTGAGTTTTACCCCATTTTCTGACCTTTCTTGCCACAAGAGAGGTCTGTTTCTGTGTTAAGCGAATCACGAGAGTCCTTAAGTGAGTCACACAGTTGTTAAGTGAATCTGGCTCCCCCCCATTGCCGTTGCTTATAAGAAGGCCGCAAAAGGGGACCACATAACCCTGGGACTCTACAACCATCATAAATATGAGCCAGTTGCTGAGTGTCCAAATTTTGATCCCAAGTGCATGGGGATGCTGCAATGGTCATAAGTGTGAAGAACAGTCATATGTCATGTCCCAAAGGTGCTTTTTGTAGGAGGCAACTGGTCTTTCTTGGGGGTTTTTTCTTGGAAGACATTTCACTTCTCATCCAAGGAGCTTCTTCAGCTTTGACAGAATAGTGGGGAATGGAAGGATTGATGCTCCTTGCAGACAGCTGGTCCTTTGCATCAGGGGTCTCCAACCTTTGCAACTTTAAGTCTGAAGGACTTCAGCTCCCAGAATTCTCCAGCCAGCTTTGCATTCGCATCCTTTTAGAGCAGGGGTCTCCAACCTTTGCAACTTTAAGTCTGAAGGACTTCAGCTCCCAGAATTCTCCAGCCAGCTTTGCATTCGCATCCTTTTAGAACAGGGGTCCCCAACCTTTGCAACTTTAAGTCTGAAGGACTTCAGCTCCCAGAATTCTCCAGCCAGCTTTGCATTCGCATCCTTTTAGAACAGGGGTCTCCAACGTTTGCAACTTTAAGTCTGAAGGACTTCAGCTCCCAGAATTCTCCAGCCAGCTTTGCATTCGCATCCTTTTAGAGCAGGGGTCTCCAACCTTTGCAACTTTAAGTCTGAAGGACTTCAGCTCCCAGAATTCTCCAGCCAGCTTTGCATTCGCATCCTTTTAGAGCAGGGGTCTCCAACCTTTGCAACTTTAAGTCTCAAGGACTTCAGCTCCCAGAATTCTCCAGTCAGCTTTGCATTCGCATCCTTTTAGAGCAGGGGTCTCCAACCTTTGCAACTTTAAGTCTCAAGGACTTCAGCTCCCAGACTTCTCCAGCCAGCTTTGCATTCGCATCCTTTTAGAGCAGGGGTCTCCAACCTTTGCAACTTTAAGTCTCAAGGACTTCAGCTCCCAGACTTCTCCAGCCAGCTTTGCATTCACATCCTTTTAGAGCAGGGGTCACCAACCTTTGCAACTTTAAGTCTGAAGGACTTCAGCTCCCAGACTTCTCCAGCCAGCTTTGCATTCGCATCCTTTTAGAGCAGGGGTCTCCAACCTTTGCAACTTTAAGTCTGAAGGACTTCAGCTCCCAGACTTCTCCAGCCAGCTTTGCATTCGCATCCTTTTAGAGCAGGGGTCTCCAACCTTTGCAACTTTAAGTCTCAAGGACTTCAGCTCCCAGAATTCTCCAGCCAGCTTTGCATTCGCATCCTTTTAGAGCAGGGGTCTCCAACCTTTGCAACTTTAAGTCTCAAGGACTTCAGCTCCCAGACTTCTCCAGCCAGCTTTGCATTCGCATCCTTTTAGAGCAGGGGTCTCCAACCTTTGCAACTTTAAGTCTCAAGGACTTCAGCTCCCAGAATTCTCCAGCCAGCTTTGCATTCGCATCCTTTTAGAGCAGGGATCTCCAACCTTTGCAACTTTATAAGTCTGAAGGACTTCAGCTCCCAGAATTCTCCAGACAGCTTTGCATTCGCATCCTTTTAGAGCAGGGGTCTCCAACCTTTGCAACTTTAAGTCTGAAGGACTTCAGCTCCCAGAATTCTCCAGCCAGCTTTGCATTCGCATCCTTTTAGAGCAGGGGTCTCCAAGCTTTGCAACTTTAACTCTGAAGGACTTCAGCTCCCAGAATTCTCCAGCCAGCTTTGCATTCGCATCCTTTTAGAGCAGGGGTCTCCGACCTTTGCAACTTTAACCCTGAAGGACTTCAGCTCCCAGAATTCTCCAGCCAGCTTTGCATTCGCATCCTTTTAGAGCAGGGGTCTCCAACCTTTGCAACTTTAAGTCTGAAGGACTTCAGCTCCCAGACTTCTCCAGCCAGCTTTGCATTCGCATCCTTTTAGAGCAGGGGTCTCCAACCTTTGCAACTTTAAGTCTGAAGGACTTCAGCTCCCAGACTTCTCCAGCCAGCTTTGCATTCGCATCCTTTTAGAGCAGGGGTCTCCAACCTTTGCAACTTTAAGTCTGAAGGACTTCAGCTCCCAGACTTCTCCAGCCAGCTTTGCATTCGCATCCTTTTAGAGCAGGGGTCTCCAACCTTTGCAACTTTAAGTCTGAAGGACTTCAGCTCCCAGAATTCTCCAGCCAGCTTTGCATTCGCATCATTTTAGAGCAGGGGTCTCCAAGCTTTGCAACTTTAAGTCTGAAGGACTTCAGCTCCCAGAATTCTCCAGCCAGCTTTGCATTTGCATCCTTTTAGAGCAGGGGTCTCCAACCTTTGCTTTGCTGGCTGGAGAATTCTGGGAGCTGAAGTCCTTCAGACTTAAAGTTGCAAAGCTTGGGGATCCCTGCTTTGCATCCTTTCTAGAGGATCGTTGAGGCCACCTGGAGGTTTACCTGTGTCCTCAGGGTCACCTGAGCAGCGCTCCTGGTGCCTGTGGTCTGCATTTTTTGCCTCTGGAAATCTCTGGCTAGGGAATTCTGGGAATTGAAACCCACGCGTCTTAAAATTGCCGTTTCACTGAGAAACGCAGCTCTTTTAAAACAGGAACGAGAGGGACATTCTTTTTCCAAAGAGGCATTCAAATGCAGAATATTCTATTACTCTTCCTCATTCTGCACCGAAAGGAAATCTATGGAGAATGAATGCCAACTTGCAATTGATTTGTCCTGGCGCATTTCTTCTGTTTGGAAAAAGTCCAGGCGTTGGGGATGAAATCCTCCTGCAGGACAAAAGACATCTCAATACCTATTTTTATGTCAGGTTTTGAATTCCAGGGGTCATCCAGATGGGTTTCCAGTAATTTTTATGAACAGGTCGCAGCGCTGATCCTCATTTTCGCACCCCTGCCTGGTGAAACTTGTGAATTGACTCCTGTTCTTATCGATTCTAGGAGAAAATTGGACCTGTAGCTCCACAGTTGTGGCTTGCTCAGGAGCAATCAAGAGCACGAAACAATCTCCTAGTCCCAACAAAAACCCCTTTTATGCATTGACTGTGAATTCTGCTCCTTCCCATCCACCAAAGTCTTTCAAGGGAGGATTTACAGTCACAGACCTTATCTGGCTTGGAGAGTTGCCAGGCCAAGATCTTCAAACATTGGCCAGGAGTCTCAGAGAGTCACGAACCAATGAAACCAATGAATGAGGCGGTTCTATAAGTCTAAATAAATTAAAATTAAATTAAATTAAGTGCACTAATGGTCTCCTGCAAGCTCCACTCCCCTGTTGCTCTTCTTTTTATTTCCTCTGGGAGGGGCCCTTCATCGTCCACCTGTGGCCTTCCTCCCAAGTCGACCCCTGTTCCTTAGCTGCTCTCTTTGTCTGGCCACTCTGCGCATGCGCACACTGGGAACAGGCTCCAGCTGTTCTTCTGCCTCACTGATTTCCGACTCCGAAGGCAGCTGATAACTGTCTGATGGCCCTGGCCCCCTCTCTGCCTCCAACACAGAGCCCTCCTCCGAGCCTTTCCCCAGACTCCAGGACTGGCCCATCTTCCTCCCCAACCTCCTCACTGTCCAAGCCTCCTGCCAGCTCTGCAGGCCGCTGGCGGGGCACAACAAAGAGTGGCTTATCACAGGGGTCTCCAACCTTGGCCACTGTAAGACTTGAGGACTTCAATTCCCAGAGTTCTTCAGCCAGCTGGCTGAGGAACTCTGGGAGTTGAAGTCCACAAGTCGAAGTCTTACAGTTGCCAAGGTTGGAGGCCCTGGCTTATCAGTATCCAGGATTGATCGGATCATACCTATGAGGTGGTTGGGTTCATAGAATAGAATCTTAGGGCTGGAAGGAAACTTGGAGGTCTTCTAGTCCAACCCCCTGGCCATGGCAGGAGTCCATATTCCATTGTGGGAAGTTAGCACCCTCCCCTCTCCAAGGGAAATGAGATATTTAGGAAATATTAAAAGGACAGAATAATTCCCCTAAAAGGGGGGGCTGAAATCCACACACACCCCGCCCCGCTTTGTCAACGGGCCATGAAGGCCTGGGTCAGTCTATTCTACATAACAAAGATGTACCTCCTTCAGGCAGAGCCCTAATAGCAATCCCAAAGAAAGAGAGACAGAGAGAAAGAAAGAAACAGAGAGGGACAGAGAGAGAGAAAGGAAGAGAAAAAGAGAGAGAAAGGAAGGAAAAAAGAGAGAGAAAGAGAAAGAGAGACAGAGAGAGAGACAGAGAGAGTGAAAGAGAGAGAAAGAGAGAGAGAGGGAGGGAGAACAAACTTCATTGGAGTTGCAGGCCTGTTGATGAATTCACCTCCATCTACTCTTCCATTCCTAGTCCCAGAATTTGCTCACACTTCCCTTGGTGGAGTAATTAAGATGGATTCTTTAACCAGGCTATTAAAGTTTAATGTTTTTAGGCTGGTTTGTTGATGTCCCTTTCACATCTGTACAAATGACATTATTCTATCGAATAAAAGTCAACTAATTGATTGATCATCAATTGGTCGATAATCCTGTTCTGAAATTGTTCCCGTTTCCTCTAGCCAAGATCTTTCTGTCCTTCAGACATGGGTGCCTGGGTATTTATTGCTCTATCTGTTCTGTATCATTGATCGATCGATTGATTACATGCCTTAAAAGTTAGTCTTACCAATCACATTAAGTAGATTTTTCATAAGGATGATTTGTCCCTAACCTGGTCTTTCAAGTCTTCCAATGGTTCACTGACGCTGACTTCATCTACCTCTTCCTCCTCCTCCTCTTCCTCCCTCTTCTCTTTCTCCACTTCTTCCTCCCTCCCTCTTCTCCTTCTCCTTCCCTCCTCCTCCTCTTCTTCCTCCCTCTTCTCCTTCTCCTCCTCCTTCCCTCCTCCTCCACTTCTTCCTCCCTCCCTCTTCTCCTCCTCCTCCTCCCCTCCTCCTCCTCCTCTTCTTCCTCCCTCTTCTCCTCCTCCTCCTTCTTCTTTCCTCTTCCTCCTCCTCTCCCCCCCCTCCTCCTCTTCATTTGTGGGGTCCTTGGTGTTCTCTGACCTTAGTAATTTGTAGACTACCTACCTACCTACCTACCTACCTACCTACCTCTATCTACCTTCCTACCTACCTACCTACCTCCATCCATCCACCCACCCACATCTATCTGTCTGTCTGTCTGTCTGTCTGTCTGTCTGTCTGTCTGTCTATCTATCTATCTATCTATCTATCTATCTATCTATCTATCTATCTATCTATCTATCTATCTATCTATCTATCTATCTATCTATCTATCTATCTATCTATCATCTATCATCTACCTACATCCCTACCTACATCTATCCATCTGTCTGTCTATCATCTACCTCCCTACCTCCTTATCTGTCTGTCTGTCTGTCTATCATCTACCTACCTACCTACCTACCTACCTACTACCCACCCACATACATACATACATACATACGTTTTTCTGCATGTCCTTGGGGAAAACATTATTGCTAAACATGCACAAAATTGGATAATCAAGAAGGGCTTTTCATTCATTAGCAAAGATCAAACCACCAATATGGATTTTTGCTTTTAACTGCACAAACCTAGCTAAATATGGCTTATTTAAACAAACTGTGGTTTAATGTACGCGGAGATTCTCAATGATCCAGACCATGGTTGTCCCAAAAGTGCTTTTTCAAAAGGCAACTGGACTTTTTCCTCCCCTTCAAATCATGGTTTAACACAAACAGAGGAAAATCACACTGAATAGGGCCACTAGAACACCCTACCAGCCCATCCCAGAAGCCTTCAAAGCAATGGCAGACTAACGGAGGGGCTTCTGGGCATGGGCAGAGCGCCTCTATCTTAGCAACCTCCAGGCCCAACATGGCCGTCGGGCCCTAGAGGCGACGGAGACTACACCTCCCGTGAGGCCTCGGGCGAGGGGAGGGGGGCCGCGCAGCGGAGGGCGGAGTGGCGAGGGCGGTCCCGGTGCCGCTCGGCCCCGCCCCCCGCCGAGCGCGATTGGCCGCAGCCGGTTGTCGGTGGTGACGGCGGGACGCGGCGGGGGCGGAGCCTGTGTGCCGGCGGCGCTGTGGTCAGTCGGTGGCCGGGAGGCGGCGGCGGCGGAGCGGGAGCCGCAAAGCTGCCGGGGCCATGGGCTGCCGGGCGGGGGCCGCCGCCCCTCGCCGCGCCCGGTGACCACCCCGCCGGCCCGGGGCGAAGATGGCGGAGAGGTAGGAAGGAGACCCCCCCTCTCTCTCCCCTCTCCCCCCCTCTTTTCCCGCCTGACTCCCTTATGGGGGGGGGGGTCCAGCTGCAGCCCCCTCCCCTCCCCGCGCATCCTTGAGGGGAGGGGGTCCCCTCCCGCAGCAGCCATGTCCCCCCCCACCTTTGCCCTGCTCCCATCATCCGCAGCCTTGGCTCCTGGTAGGGATCCCATCTCTCTCTCTCTCTCTCTCCCTTCTCCAATTTGGGGAGGGGGCGTCCAAATCCTCCTCCCCCTTTGGGACGAGGCTCCCCCCCCCAGTCAGTGCCCCACCCAGGATTGGGAGGGAGGGGGACACCGTCTCCCTCCCTTGCACCCCGATCTTTCTCCTCTAACACCCCCCCCCCCCCCACTCCCTTCCTGCAAAAGGGGAGGGGGCGACAGGACCTTCTCCATGCCCCATTTTTTTCCTGCTTGTATGTGTGTGTAGGGGGGGGGGAGTCCATATATTACTTCCCTATAGGAAAACCAGCCCCCCCCCCCACCTCTTCCACTCCATCTTACTCCCTGGGGGTCATTCGGCAGCCCCCTCCCCTCTTCTGGCCCTTGCCTTCTCCTCCTCCTCCTCCTCCTCCATCTGACCTTAACCCCCCCTCCCCCTTCGCCACCCTTCCCTTTCTCTGGGGAGGGGGCTCTTTGGAAGGACCCCCTCCTCCCCTTGGCACAGCACCTGCTTCCCCCCCATCCTTTTGCAGCAGGTGTCGCTTCCTCCCTCTGACCCCCCCCCCCACATTCCCAAATTGCTTTGCTGTAGTCTCTTTTGGGGGGTGGGGGGAGAGGAGAAGAAGAATCTGGCTTCCAAGGGGGTGGTGGAGGGTGCTATTTAAGGGGTGTCTTTCTCTCCCCCCTCCCCATGAGAAATAGATTTTGGAGAGGCGAATTGCAAAACCTGGCATGCATTGATTGCTCCTGCGGGCCTGGGGTTGTTTTTTAAAAAAATAATCTTTATTTTTGGGCTGCTGGGGTGTGGGGGGAAGAGCATGGGGCTGCAGCCCCCTATGCAGGTCGTTGGGTTATTGCATGTGGGGGGGATTTGTCTTTTTCCTTGGGCCCCCCAGCCCGTGGGGCTGAGGGGTGTGTAGGGCGGATGGGAGCTTTGGCAGAGATGTGCAAAGCATGGAGGCTGCAGGGTGGCGGAAGGCGGGGAAGATGGAGAGGGGGGGGGGAGGAAGGGGCTTGGGGAGGGGGGGCCCTCCTTGCTCGGATTCCCCCCCCCCCCTTTCCCCGTATTGTGGGAAGGAGTTCTGAAGGACGAGAGCGGGCACAGCCGTGCGTGACAACGGACCTCCGCCAAGGTGGCGAATGTGGGCACCTGCCTTCTGCGGCTCGGGTGGGCTGCAGCGGCCTGGTGGTGGTGCAGTGAGAGGGCAAAGGTTGGCATTCGGGTGGGGTGTGCGTGTGCGTGTCAAGGCCGGGGCGTGTGTGCGAGCACCCAAGGGTGAGGATTGGTATGCAGCTGGCACCTTCCTGCCCGTTTTCCTTCCAAGGCTACGGCTTTGCAAATCCCTCGCTTCCTCTCGCTCTCTTCCCCCTCCCTTCCAATCTCCCTAGATTTTTGGGGGTGGGGTGGGGGTAGGGATTGTGTGCTTGGCCCTCTTAAG
The DNA here is from genome assembly GCA_039707465.1 of Rhabdophis nuchalis. NCBI lineage: Eukaryota > Metazoa > Chordata > Lepidosauria > Squamata > Natricidae > Rhabdophis > Rhabdophis nuchalis. Next base: position 223,930,261 of record CM077645.1, on the reverse strand, counting down.
CCCCCCCCCCATGCCCCCCCTCCCTCCTCCCAAACAGACGGGATCTTGGCTTGGGTGCGAAAGGTTCCAGGTGGCTTCGCTTTCGCGAAGTTGATGGCCGTTATTGCCTCTGGCCTGGGAGAGGAGCTTCGGACGGTGCCAGCTGGACTGACAGCCCTTGTTGGCTCTCGGATGTGGTGGGTTGTGTGGTCCTGTTGGTTGTTGCTTTGAGTGCGAACACAGAGCAAGATGTTGCCTCCTTCTGTGCTGTCGGATGCTAATTGAAGGGATTGGAGGGGAGGGGGCTGCGAAAAACGACACCCCTGCAGTTTGCATAGCGAGGGCTTAAATTTAACACAGTTGGAAGGGACCTTGCAGGTCATCTAGTCCAGCCCAAGCAGGAGACCCGACATCTAGGATCGAACTCACAACCTCCTGATTGGGAGGCGAGAGCCCCACCTCTAGGCTACAGCAGCTCTTGGCAAGAAGCGGCTGATTTTAGGCATTTGGGTGGGTGGGTTTGAGGTGGGGGGGGGGAGAATCTGTCCCCAGTCCAACTTTTCTCTTTGCTGCATCCATTATTCAAAAACGCCTTGCTGCCTCTGAACCCCGGAGAATCCTTTTACAAGTAGTCCTCGACTTTACGACGGTTCACTCAGTGACCGAAGGGACAGCGGCACCCCAAAACGTTGACTTGTGGCCGTTTTTCACTCTTACGACCGTGGCAGCACACAATCACGGGATTTACATTGGCAGCTGACTCACACGGATGGCGGTTCAACATTTTTTCACAGTTACGACCGTTCCAACGTCCCCAGGGTCACGGGATTAAAATAGACAAAACCGTGGCAACTGGTTCATATTTACGACGGTTTGCCGCGTGTGTCGCACAATCCCCTTTCGGCGACCTTCTGACAAGGGCATTCAACCGGGGAGCCAGATTCACTTAACGTCCGAGGCCAGAAAGGTTGTAAAATGGGGCAAGGTTCACTTAGTGGCTGTCTTGCTTAAAAGCGGAAATTTGGGGCTCAATTGTGGTCATAATTAGAGGACTACCTGAATTCAAGCCAGGATTTGGATGGATCTTTAACAATTTTTATTTTTATTTTTATTTTTTACTCTCTGGATGAGATTGGAGCAAAAGGGACTTTGTGCTGTGGCGAGAATGGTTGTAAAAAGGGAGCCAAACTCACTTAGCAACTGTCTCGCTTAGCATCCAAGACATTTTGGGCTCAATTGTGGTTGTAACTCGAGGGACACCGGTACTATGTCTATACAGGTGGCCCTCGATTTACAGTGGTTCATTTAGCAACCGTTTGAAGTTACAACGCCACTGAAAAGAGTGGGGAGGGGGCCGCGGCCCACCGAAAGGTTTCCTCCCCATGTTTTCGGTCTTGGTGCAAAGCAGAAGGTCAAAGGTGCCTGGACTGGGGAGTTGGTGGTCTGTGAATTTGATTAAAAGTTTTGATTAAAATTTTTGATTAAAATTTAAATTACAATAATACAATACAATAGCGGATATTACAATACAAGACAATTGGGCGGACATTCTATGCCATTTCATCAGGATGGAACAAATGTGTCTCCTACAGATAGTCCTCGAGTTACAATGGTGCGTTTAGTGACCGTTCAGATTTACAACGGCACTGAAAAAAGTGACCCGTGATCATTTTTCACACTTAGCGACCGTTGCAGCCTCCCCCACGGTCAAAATTCAAGCCAATTTGGAATACTGACTCGTATTTATGACGGTTGTAATGTGCTGGTGGGGGGGGGGAAGAGGTCATGAAATTCTCCTTTTGTGACCTTTGGCCCACGGAGAAGCCGGATTTACTTAACAACCATCTTGCTCACTTAACAACGGCAGGGATTCACTTAACTGTGGCGAGACTGGTTGTAAAATGGGGCAAAACTCATTTAACAACCATCTCGCTTAGCAGCCAAGACATTTTGGCCTCAGTTGTGATTGTAAGTCAAGGAACACCAGTACTCACTCTCTCTCTTTCTCTCTCTCTCTCTCTCTCTCTCTCTCTCTCTCTCTCTCTCTCTCTCTCTCTCTCTCTCCATCCATATCTCTCTCTCTCTCTTTCACTCTCTCTCTCTTTCTTTCTTTCTTTCTTTCTTTCTATCTATCTATCTATCTATCTATCTACATCCATTTCTTTCTTTCTTTCTTTCTTTCTTTCTTTCTTTCTTTCTTTCTTTCTTTCTTTCTTTCTTTCTTTCTTTCTTTCTTTCTTTCTTTCTTTCTACATCCATTTCTATCTATCTATCTATCTATCTATCTATCTATCTATCTATCTATCTATCTATCTATCTATCTATCTATCAATCATCTATCTATCCATCCATCCATCCCCCTCCATCTCTTTCTCTCTCTCTCTCTCTCTCTCTCTCTCTCTCTCTCTCTCTCTCTCTCTCTATCTATCTATCCATTCATCCATCCATCCCCATCTATCTATCTACCCTGTCTGTCTGTCTGTCTGTCTGTCTGTCTATCTATCTATCTATCTATCTATCTATCTATCTATCTATCTATCTATCTATCTATCTATCTATCTATCTATCTATCTATCTATCTATCTATCTATCTATAAAAGTGGTCCTTGATTTACAACGGTTCATTTAGTGACCGTGTGAAGTCGCAACACCACTGAAAAAAGTGACTTATGGCAGTTTTTCACCTTATTATTCCAGCGTTCCCATCGTCACATGATTTACATTCAGATGCTTGGCAACTAACTCACATTTATGACGGTTGCACAGCGTTCCTTGGGCATGTGATCCCTTTGGCGCCCTTCTGACAAGCAAAGTCAGTGGGGAAGCCAGATTCACTTAACAACTGCATTACTAACTTAACTGCAGTCGTTCACTTAATTGTGGCGAGACAGGTCGTAAAATGGGCCAACAAATCTCATTTTGGGCTCAATTGTGATCATAGGTTGAAGACTACCTGTGTGTGTGTGTGTAAGGTAGTCCTCGACTTACAGCAATTCATTTAGTGACCGTTCAAAGTTGCAACGTCCTTGGAAAAAAAGGAACCTGCGGCCATTTTCCACACTTACCACCATTGCAATATCCCTATGATTTTGTGATCAAAATTCAGACGCTCGGCAACTGACTCCCATTTACGACGGTCGCAGTGTCCCGGGGGTCCCCTTTGGCGACCGTCTGGCAAGCAAAGTCAGGGGGGGGGGAGGCCAGATTCACTTAGCCACCGCGCGACCCATTTAACGACTGCGGCGAATCGCTTAACAAAAAGCTGGCGAGAAAAGTTGGTCAAACGAGGCCAAACTCACTCCGCGAATGTCTCACTTAGCAACCTCAGTTCTGGGCTCAATTCTGCTGGTCAACTGAGGACTCCTGGTGTGGCATCAGGCAAGTATGGCGGGCGCCAATTGGCAAGAGGAAGCTTAGGAACTTACAGGTTGGAAATGAAACATCTGGAAGGGGACTTAATCCTATGATGATGATGATGATGGTCCTTTCAGTCTTCTCCCCATTTCCAATCATTTCTAAACCCCAGACCTTGGATGGTTGCAACCTCAAGCCACCATCGGCCACCATCTCCAGTCTTCTTCTCTGCTTTTGACTTTACAATACAATACAATACAATACAATAGCAGAGTTGGAAGGGACCTTGTAGGTCTTCTAGTCCAACCCCCTGCGTGGGCAGGAACCTTATACCATTTCAGACAAATGCCTATCTAACATCTTCTTAAAGACTTCCAGGGTTGGGGCATTCACAACTTCTGGAGGCAAGCTGTTCCAGAGGTTAATTGTTCTCACTGCCAGGAAATTTCTCCTTAGTTCCAAGTTGCTTCTCTCCTTGATCAGTTTCCACCCATTGCTTCTTGTCCTGCCCTCAGGTGCTTTGGAGAATAGCTTGACTCCCTCTTCTTTGTGGCACCCTCTGAGATATCGGAACACTGCTATCATGTCTCCCCTGGTCCTTCTCTTCATCAGACTAGACATACCCAGCTCCTGCAGCCGTTCTTCATATGTTTTAGTCTCCAGTTCCCTAATCATCTTGGTTGCTCTTCTCTGCACTCTTTCCAGAGTCTCAACGTCTTTTCTACATCGTGGCGACCAAAACTGTATGCAGTATTCCTTTCTTGGGGATGGACCTTAAAATTCCAGCCCGTGGATGCTATCCATCTTAGAGCTTTCTGATAAATATCAAGGAAGACATTTGTTGTGGTTCTCTCTCTCTCTCCTCCTCCTCCTCCACCATCTGTTTTTCTTCCATGCTTTGAGGTTGAGCCAACTCTCTGGAATCTTAGCTGTAGAAGAAATAGTAGCTGAGATGGAGACCCCAAACTCCCAGATCGTTGTGGAAAGGCCTTCTCCAAATTATGAATGGCCCAACACTGGAAGTCTTTAAGAAGATGTTGGATCGCCATTTGTCTGAAACGGTGTAGGGCTTCCTGCCTAGGCAGGGGGTTGGACTAGAAGACCTTCCAAGGTCCCTCTTGTATTGTATTGAATCACAGTGGAGGAACATCTACAGCGCTTTCTGAGGAGCCCATGGTAGAGGCAACGTTGAAGGAAGAAGAACTTCTCTTTGGAGGTGGTGGACCTCTAGGTGAACCATTGTTTGATTTGCCAAGGTCCAATTCTTGTGGAGAAGACGCCCAGCTCTCCATACGTGGTGCTCCATGGATCAAGAGGAGGACAGATGTGGCTTTCAGGACATGGAAGTCTTCTTTTTGTGGGACTTTGTGGAGTGTTCGGTGGTGGAAGAGACGCATTGGACCACTGGAATCGCATCTGTCCCGTGGGAGTCCCACCGAGCGGAATATGCTATCAATGTGTTGTTGCTTTGAGTTCCTCAGTCTGCTTTCTTGCGTGGAGAAGACCTCATGATAACGCTTGACTTCCCATGATTGTTCATCTGACGTTCCTGTGATGGCTTTACAAAAATACAGATCACAGCCTTTTCATTCACCTTTATTTATTGTTCATAAACAACTCGAGGTAGCTAATACATACCTAATACTCCACCCAGATCTGTTTTCCCCACAACAACCAACTTGAGAGAGAATGACCAAGTCACCTAGCTGCTCCAATTTGTAATTCATGAGATAGGTGGGACTACAACTCACTATCTCCTAGTGATTGGCCAAAGTAACCTAGCTGGTTCTCATGAGATAGGTGGGACTAGTATTCACTATCTCCTAGTGATTGGCCCAATGTAACCCAGCTGACTCTCATGGCAAAGGTGGGACTAGAACTCACTGTCTCCTAGTGATTGGCCAAAGTAACCTAGCTGGTTCTCATGACATAGGTGGGACTAGAACTCACTGTCTCCTAGTGGTTGGCCAAAGTAACCTAGCTGGTTCTCATGAGATAGGTGGGACTAGAATTCATTTATCTCCTAGTGATTGGCCAAAGTAACCTAGCTGGTTCTCATGAGATAGGTGGGACTAGAATTCATTTATCTCCTAGTGATTGGCCCAATGTAACCCAGCTGACTCTCATGGCAAAGGTGGGACTACAACTCACTATCTCCTAGTGATTGGCCAAAGTAACCTAGCTGGTTCTCATGACATAGGTGGCACTAGAATTCACTATCTCCTAGTGATTGGCCCAATGTAACCCAGCTGACTCTCATGGCAAAGGTGGCACTAGAATTCACTATCTCCTAGTGATTGGCCCAATGTAACCCAGCTGACTCTCATGGCAAAGGTGGGACTAGAACTCACTGTCTCCTAGTGATTGGCCAAAGTAACCTAGCTGGTTCTCATGACATAGGTGGGACTAGAACTCACTGTCTCCTAGTGGTTGGCCAAAGTAACCTAGCTGGTTCTCATGAGATAGGTGGGACTAGAATTCATTATCTCCTAGTGATTGGCCAAAGTAACCTAGCTGGTTCTCATGAGATAGGTGGGACTAGAATTCACTATCTCCTAGTGATTGGCCAAAGTAACCTAGCTGGTTCTCATGAGATAGGTGGGACTAGAATTCACTATCTCCTAATGATTGGCCAAAGTAACCTAGCTGGTTCTCATGAGATAGGTGGGACTAGAACTCACTGTCTCCTAGTGGTTGGCCCAATGTAACCTAGCTGGTTCTCATGACATAGGTGGGACTAGAACTCACTGTCTCCTAGTGATTGGCCAAAGTAAGCTAGCTGGTTCTCATGACATAGGTGGGACTAGAACTCACTATCTCCTAGTGATTGGCCCAATGTAACCTAGCTGGTTCTCATGACATAGGTGGGACTAGAACTCACTGTCTCCTAGTGATTGGCCAAAGTAACCTAGCTGGTTCTCATGAGATAGGTGGGACTAGAACTCACTGTCTCCTAGTGATTGGCCAAAGTAACCTAGCTGGTTCTCATGAGATAGGTGGGACTAGAATTCACTATCTCCTAGTGATTGGCCAAAGTAACCTAGCTGGTTCTCATGACATAGATGGGACTAGAACTCACTATCTCCTAGTGATTGGCCAAAGTAATCCAGCCAGTATTTATGCCCAAGGCAGGACTAGAACTACAACTCTCTATCTCATGGTGATTGGACCGGAGTCCCCCATCTTTTTTTATGTGCCTATGGCAGGACTAGAAATCACAGTCTCCTGGTTTGTAGGTCAACATCTTAACCACTAGACCAGGGGTCCCCAACCTTTGCAACTTTAAGTCTGAAGGACTTCAGTTCCCAGACTTCTCCAGCCAGCTTTGGTGGCTGGAGAATTCTGGGAGCTGAAGTCCTTCAGACTTAAAGTTGCAAAGGTTGGAGACCCCTGCACTAGACTACATTGGCTTTCTTCAATGCTAAATTCCTTTATATTAATATTCGTTCTATGTCCCAGGAATGTGCTTAGGAATTCGATTTAATATAATGGGGCAGTCTAAAATAAATGGAATACATGGACTGTGCTAGAAACAAGGAGAGATACTTTTAAAGGATATTTCTACTGAAAACCCTTTTTCAAAAGAAAGAAAGAAAACATCTCTTTCTATATTCCTTTTTAGTTTGCTTTCGTGGTTGTGTTTTGCTGTGTGTATTTGTGTATGCGCGCACGTATGTTTCAACATTCTTCATTGTATGGGATCAAAAAAAGCATTTCAGCTCAAATCATTAGAGATACACACTTACTTGCATAATAGCCATCGTCCTTAAATCATGTTTTTTATTGATGTGCTTTGTGACTAATACACTGCCTTGCTACAATACAGTGACACTCCAAATAGTTAATAAGATGAACAAATGTAAAAATAATAAACCCAACCATCTTATCCATCTATCTATTTCTGTCTGTCCCTCCCTCTGTCTCTCCATCCATCCATCTCTTTCTTCTGTGTGGCTATCCATCTCTATCTTATCTATCTTTATGTCTATTTATCCATCTATCATCTGTCTCTCATATATCTCCTTCCTTCCTTCCTTCCTTCCTTCCTTCCTTCCTTCCTTCCTTCCTTCCTTTTCATCCACCTCTCTTATCTACCCATCCATCCATTCCATCTCATCTCATCTCATCTATTTATCCCTTTTTCTATCCTATCTCCATCCATTCACCTATATTCACCCATCCATCCATCTCATCTGTCTCTCTCCATTCATCCATCTTATCTGTCTATTTCTGTCCTATCCATCCATTAATCTATATCCATCCATCTGTCTCATCCGTGTGTCTATCCATCTCTATCTTACCTATCTGTCTGTCTATTTATCCATCTATCATCTCTCTCTTATATCCTTCTGTCCATCCATCCATCTCATCTGTCTCTATCCACCTATCTACCCATCCATTCCATTCCATGTCATCTCATCTATTTATTCCTATTTCTATCCTATCTATCTCCATCCATTAACCTATATTCATCCATCCATCCATCCATCCATCCATCCATCCATCCATCCATCTATCTTCTGTCTATTGTATTCATCCATCCATCCTTCCGTGTGTCTATCCATCTCTATCTTACCTATCTGTGTCTGTCTATTTATCCATCTATCATCTCTCTCTTCTATCCTTCTGTCCATCCATCCATCCATCCATTTCATCCACCTGTCTATCTATTGTTTTTATTTTTTTTTAGTTTTCAAATTTATACCTCGCCCTTCTCCTAGCAAGGACCAAGGGCGGCGCACAGGCAATATTAAAAACCATACAAAAATACAAAATACATTATTAAAAGCTATCAAATTATATCCCGTGCTAAAAACCCTTATAAAACCCTATGAATTAAAATTTATCCGAATAAAAGTCAGAAACGGGGGGCTATGCTAGGCCGGCTTGTTGGAATAAATACGTCTTAAGACGCTGTCGGAATAGGCGGAGGTCTGAGGTAGTGCGTAAATCGGGGGGTAGGTTGTTCCAGAGGGCTGGGCCCGCCACAGAGAAGGCCCCTCCCCTGGGTGTCGCCAACCGGCATTGCCCGGCTGACGGCACCCGTCATTTCCATTCCATTCCATGTCATCTCATCTGTTTATCCCCATTTCTCTCCTATCTATCTCCATCCATTAATCTATATTCATCCATCCATCCATCTTCTGTCTATTGTATCCATCCATTAATCTATATCCATCCATCCATCCTCTCATCCTTTCATGTGTCTGTCCATCTCTGTCTTACCTATCTGTCTGTCTATTTATCCATCTGTCATCTATCTCTCATATATCTCCATCCATCCATTTATTTCATCCACCTATCTACCTACCGACCCAGCCATTCCATTCCATGTCATCTCATCAGTTTATCCCCATTTCTCTCCTATCTATCTCCATCCATCAACCTATATTCATCCATCCATCCTTCTTCTGTCTATTGTATCCATCCATCCATCCATCCATCTCATTCTTTCATGTGTCTGTCCATCTCTATTTTACCTATCTGTCTGTCTATTTATCCATCTATTATCTATCTCTCATCTATCTCCATCCATCCATTAATTTCATCCACCTATCTATCTACCTATCCATCCATCTGCCAAAAAGGAATGGCCAACCGCCTAGAGCAGTGGTGTCCAAACATGGGAACTTTAAGACTTGTGGACTTCAACTCCCAGAATTCCCCAGCCAGCATAGCATTTGGCTGGGGAATTCTGGGAGTTGAAGTCCAGGGGTCTTCAAGGGGCCGAGGTTGAGAAACACTGCATTATTATCATTTCCAAGATATATTACGTCAATCGCATCCCTGCCATCTACTAAGAAAGCCACCTGATCAAAAAAAATAAAATGAAATTACATCGGCTTGACTTCCTGTTTGACCATCCGCCCTGATTTTTAATAGTTGCCCCACTATTTTTAAAGCCTTTACCCAAAACCGCTTTGTACCCATTTTACATTTTTGGAAAAAAATATTATTTAAAGAATTTTTATTGGTTTTAAAACATTTATGGGGAAAAGGTAAAAGGTTACATAGAAAATTTTGGTAGCTCCCAGTTAGTAGTAGAAATCCCTCCAGATCTCTTTAAAATTTTACAATTTTAAAAATCACATATAAAAGATAAGCATTTACAGAGTTCTTACTTTATATCAACCGTCTGCTCAATCATCTCTTTCTTTGCCACTTTCTACTATATCAACAATTGCAATAATATTTCAAGTACAATTATTTTTGTGATCTGAGCCTACATTTTTGGAAATATTGACAACAGGCGGATTGCCCTTGTCAATTATATTAAGTCCCTCTTTTCTCTCTTCTTGGGATACGTTAATTTTTTTCAGGTGCCGACATACCTGTGTTCCTGCTCTGGGAAAGCTAGAGCAGGGGTCTCCAACCTTTGCAACTTTAAGTCTGAAGGACTTCAGCTCCAAGCAAAGCTGGCTGGAGAATTCTGGAAGCTGAAGTCCTTCAGACTTAAAGTTGCAAAGGTTGGAGACCCCTGCTCTAAAAGGATGCGAATGCAAAGCTGGCTGGTGAAATCTGGGAGCTGAAGTCCTTGAGACTTAAAGTTGCAAAGGTTGGAGACCCCTGCTCTAAAAGGATGCGAATGCAAAGCTGGCTGGAGAAGTCTGGGAGCTGAAGTCCTTCAGACTTAAAGTTGCAAAGGTTGGGGACCCCTGCTCTAAAAGGATGCGAATGCAAAGCTGGCTGGAGAAGTCTGGGAGCTGAAGTCCTTCAGACTTAAAGTTGCAAAGGTTGGAGACCCCTGCTCTAAAAGGATGCGAATGCAAAGCTGGCTGGAGAATTCTGGGAGCTGAAGTCCTTCAGACTTAAAGTTGCAAAGGTTGGAGACCCCTGCTCTAAAAGGATGCGAATGCAAAGCTGGCTGGAGAAGTCTGGGAGCTGAAGTCCTTCAGACTTAAAGTTGCAAAGGTTGGAGACCCCTGCTCTAAAAGGATGCGAATGCAAAGCTGGCTGGAGAATTCTGGGAGCTGAAGTCCTTCAGACTTAAAGTTGCAAAGGTTGGAGACCCCTGAGCTAGAGGATGGCGATACTTTTTCCTTCTGAGATATCGCACGGGAGGAAGGCAAAAAGCAAACAATCTCCTTTAATCCCATCTCTAGTTTTTTGTTTCAGGTAGATGAATCGCTGCAGTGCCGCCTCCATTTCTCCCCCCTCCTTTAACGCTGATATTTCTCCATCTGTCTCGTGTGGTTGTGTATCGACCATTTAACTCTGCCTGAATATAAATCACTCCTGTGTGCAACAGGAGGCACTTTCTCTAGAGCTGCCTATAACACGTAGCCGGCTTTCTCAGCTGAAAAACAACACCACGATTCTGGGTCATATTGATTTAATTGGAATGGTGTCTCTTGGGGTTTTGTTCCCCAGTTCAGGCCTAGTAAGGCATGGGATGGACAGAAGTGTCTGTCTGTCTGTCCATCCATATCACCCATCTATGTCTATGTTGTTTCTATCTAGCCTGTCTATCTGTCCATCTCACCGGTCTATATTTCTATCGCATCTCTCTCTCTTTCTCTCCACTTACCTATATTCATTCATCTGTTCTTCCAGTCCATCCGTCCATGTCATCCATCCATCTTTCCATCCATCTGTGCGTCTGTCTACCAATCTCTCTCTCTCTCTCTCTCTCTCTCTCATCTTTATCATCTATCTGTTCATCCATCTCCCCTCCCTCCCTCCCTCCCTCCCTCCCTCCATCTCATCCATCTCTCTCTCATTCCTATCCTGTCTTATGTCTGTTCATCTCATCCGTCTCTCTACCTCTATTTCTATTTTTCCATTCTACCCATCCGTGTCATCCATCTATCCATCCATCTGACCGATCTGTGTCTGTCTACCAATCTATCTCATCTACCTATCTCTATCATCTATCTGTCCATCCATGTCATCCATTCATCCATCCATTCATCACACCCATCTGTGTATCAGTCTCTCTCGTCTATTTGTCATCTATCCATCTCACTCATTTGTGTGTGTCTCTCTCTGTCTCTCTCTCTCATCTATTTGTTATCTGTCTGTTCATCTATCCCATGTTATCCATCCATCCATCCATCCATCCATCCATCCATCCATCCATCCATCCATCCGTGTCTCTCAGTCTTTCTCATCTGTCATCTATCTGTTCATCTATCCCATGTCATCCATCCATCCATCCATCCATCCATCCATCCATCCATCCCACCCATCCATGTGTCTCTCAGTCTCTCTCTCTCATCTATTTGTCATCTATCTGTTCATCTATCCCATGTTATCCATCCATCCATCCATCTATGTGTGTCTCTCAGTCTTTCTTATCTATTTGTCATCTATCTGTTCATCTATCCCATGTCATCCATCCATCCATCCATCCATCCATCCATCCATCCATCCATCCATGTGTGTCTCTCAGTCTTTCTCATCTGTCATCTATCTGTTCATCTATCCCATGTCATCCATCCATCCATCCCACCCATCCATGTGTCTCTCAGTCTCTCTCTCTCATCTATTTGTCATCTATCTGTTCATCTATCCCATGTTATCCATCCATCCATCCATCTATGTGTGTCTCTCAGTCTTTCTTATCTATTTGTCATCTATCTGTTCATCTATCCCATGTCATCCATCCATTCATCCATCCATCCATCCATCCATCCATCCATCCATCCATGTGTGTCTCTCAGTCTTTCTCATCTGTCATCTATCTGTTCATCTATCCCATGTCATCCATCCATCCATCCCACCCATCCATGTGTCTCTCAGTCTCTCTCTCTCATCTATTTGTCATCTATCTATTCATCTATCCCATGTCATCCATCCATCCATCCATCTATGTGTGTCTCTCAGTCTTTCTTATCTATTTGTCATCTATCTGTTCATCTATCCCATGTCATCCATCCATCCATCCATCCATCCATCCATCCATCCATCCATCCATCCATCCATGTGTGTCTCTCAGTCTTTCTTATCTATTTGTCATCTATCTGTTCATCTATCCCATGTCATCCATCCATCCCACCCACCCATCCATCCATGTGTCTCAGTCTTTCTCATCTATTTGTCATCTATCTGTTCATCTATCCCATATTCATCCATCCCACCCACCCATCCCACCCATCTTGTGTGTGTCTCTCTCAACCTCCCCCCTCTAATCTATTTGTCATCTTTCTGTTCATCTATCCCATCCATCCATTCATCCATCCATCCATCCCATTTGTCTGTCTGTCTGTCTCTCTCTCTGGGTCACCTCCCTTCCATAGGTCGGGAGTCGCAGGGCCTCTCGGTACCCAGGATGGTACCAGAGCAGGGGGCACTCAGAGACGATCCAAACAGGTTCAAACTCCAGTATTCTCCACGGACACCTAGTCTGCCCAGGTGGAAGCTGGAGGGCCCAAGAGAGCAACAGGCAGGGCTGAGACTTATCTGGAGTTTTTCCTGGAAGGAAAAACCATCTTATATGGCCGCCAGGGAGGAAGCCCCCCACCCAGCTCAGCCGGAGGGGGAGTTTTTCCTTTATTTTCCCTGTTAATTAGATATTAAGTTCGCCGAAGATCACGGCATTCAATTTTGCTATAAAGTACAGCATCTGCTGCCTTTATTTAGACAATAGCTACCATAAACAGTGTTTTATGACTGTAATGGCAACAGACCCGCTAACACAGTCGCTTGCTCACAGATATTTTTCCCTCTCTTCCCCATCCCCGTAGATCTGCTTTAGCCGTTCTAAACATCTTAATATCCTAATATTGTGGAATTTAATGTCCGTATTTCATTTTTTTTAGCCTCTCGGATGGCTTGGTACGTGCCCCACAGTTTGACTCACATTGGCCGGGAGAGCGAGGCGCAAGAGGTTAGGGCCGGCGCTGGCCGAATCTAGCTATTATGGTGTAGCATAGTCCTCCACTTATGGCTGCAGCTGAGAATAGAATTTTGGTTGCTAAGCAAGGCTGCTGTTAAATGAGTCGGGCCCAACTTTTTTGAGGTTTTTTTGGCTGTCAAAGAATGGAATAGAATAAAATTAGAATAGAATAATAAAATATAGAATAGAATGAAGAATAGAATAGAATTAGAATCAGAATAAAATAATAAAATATAGAATAGAATTAGAATGGAATAGATAGAGTAGAATAGAATAGGAATAGAATAGAATTAGAATGGAATAGGAATAGAATAGGAATAGAATAGAATTAGGAATAGAATAGAATAAGAATAGAATAGATAGAGTAGAATAGAATAGGAATAGAATTAGAATAGAATTAGAATGGAATAGGAATAGAATAGGAATAGAATAGGTAGAGTCGAATAGAATTAGAATAGAATAGGAATAGAATAGGAATAGAATAGATAGAGTAGAATAGAATTAGAATGGAATAGGAATAGAATAGGAATAGAATAGAATTAGAATGGAATAGGAATAGAATAGGAATAGAATAGGAATAGAATAGAATTAGGAATAGAATAGAATAAGAATAGAATAGATAGAATAGAATAGAATAGGAATAGAATTAGAATAGAATTAGAATGGAATAGGAATAGAATAGGAATAGAATAGGTAGAGTCGAATAGAATTAGAATAGAATAGGAATAGAATAGGAATAGAATAGATAGAGTAGAATAGAATTAGAATGGAATAGGAATAGAATAGGAATAGGAATAGAATAGAATTAGAATGGAATAGGAATAGAATAGGAATAGAATAGAATTAGGAATAGAATAGAATAAGAATAGAATAGATAGAGTAGAATAGAATAGGAATAGAATTAGAATAGAATTAGAATGGAATAGGAATAGAATAGGAATAGAATAGGTAGAGTCGAATAGAATTAGAATAGAATAGGAATAGAATAGGAATAGAATAGATAGAGTAGAATAGAATTAGAATGGAATAGGAATAGAATAGGAATAGAATAGGAATAGAATAGAATTAGAATAGAGTAGGAATAGAATTAGGAATAGAATAGATAGAGTAGAATAGAATTAGAATGGAATAGGAATAGAATAGGAATAGGAATAGAATAGAATTAGAATGGAATAGGAATAGAATAGGAATAGAATAGAATTAGGAATAGAATAGAATAAGAATAGAATAGATAGAGTAGAATAGAATTGGAATAGGAATAGAATAGGAATAGAATTAGAATAGAATTAGAATGGAATAGGAATAGAATAGATAGAGTAGAATAGAATTAGAATGGAATAGGAATAGAATTGGAATAGGAATAGAATAGGAATAGAATTAGAATAGAATTAGAATGGAATAGGAATAGAATAGGAATAGAATAGAATTAGGAATAGAATAGAATAAGAATAGAATAGATAGAATAGAATAGGAATAGAATTGGAATAGGAATAGAATAGGAATAGAATTAGAATGGAATAGGAATAGAATAGATAGAGCAGAATAGAATAACAGTTGGAAGGGACCTTGGAGGTCTTCTAGTCCAACCCCGTGCTCAGGCAGGAGACCCAGTACCACTTTAGATAAATGGCTGTCTAGTCTCTTGATTAGTTTCCATCCGTTGCTGCCTTCAGGTGCTTTGGAGAATAGATTGCCCTGCCTCTTCTTTGGGGCAGCCCCTCGAATATTGGAAGACTGCTATTACGTCCTTCTTTTCACTAGACGTGACAAAGTTCCTGCAACCGTTCTTCGTATGTTTTAGCCTCTAATCCTCTTTGCTGCTCTTCTCTGCACTCTTTTCTAGAGTCTCAGCATCTTTTTTTACGTTTGTGGCGACCAAAACCGGATGCAAATATTCCCAGTGTGGCCTTCCCAAGGCCTTGTAAAGTGTTAACAACCCTTCATGTGATCTTGATTCTCTCCCTCTGTTGATGCAGCCTAGAACTGGGTTGGCTTTTTTGGCAGCTGCTGCCCACGGCTGGCTCCTATTTCAATGGTTGTCCAAGATCCCGCTCACAGTTGCTACTATTGAGCAAGGTATCATCTATGATGCTTCCAAGTGCATTGGAGAATAGCTTGACTGCCTCTTCTTTGGGGCAACCCCTGAGATATTGGAAGATGCTATTATAATAATAATTTAATAATTTATTATATTTATAAACCATGCCTTTATATCATGCCTCCCCTGGTCCTTCTTTTCATTTAACTAGACGTACCCAGTTCTTGCAACCGTCCTTCATATGATTAAGCCTCCAGTCCCCTCATCCCCTAACCGGTGGACTTCAACTCCCAGAATTCCCTAGCCTTCCTCTCCCCACCCTTTAGAAGTGACTCCATGTCTCCTCGACATTTTTTTTCCAAATAATAATGATAATAATATTCCCAACGGGAAATCGTCTGATTTCTGTTGCTACGAGATTTATTGAATGTCTGACACCGAAGTGTGTTTAGGCTGTGGGAGTTGAGTCTTTTTTAAGAATGTGTGTGTGTGTGTGTGTGTGTGTGTGTGTGTGTGTATTTGTGTGTGTGTGTTTGGTTTTTTTTAAAAGCATGGTACATTTTGTTTGGCTGGAAAGATCTGGCCAAGTGTGAACCATTAATGCTTCCAGAAGAGACTTTTATGATGCGATTTGTTCTGCTTTGGTGGACGAGATTTCACGGGGAAATGAGAGCATCCAGACATTTGGGATTTAATGCTCTGAGCTTCCTCACCTTCCATTAAAGCCGTTAAGGGGGAAAAGTGATGGGCTTTGGAGTGGCCTCCGTAGAAGCATCCTTGTTGTTAGGATAATTATCCTGATGTTGGGTTGACAATATATATAAGCCAGGATTAATAAAATGTAGATGTAACTTTAAGGACTATGTGGAATCTGATTGGCATAAAAAGGCAGCTGGAAACACAGTTCATCCCTTTTGCTTTTCCTTTGCTTCCTGATTGCCACTGAAGAAGAAGCTGAACCTGAAGACGGAAGAAGTATCATTGTTTTGACTGACTGTAAGATAACTCTGGTTTTGGTGAAGGACTGTTTATTGTTAGAGGAGTTAGTATCACTGTTTGGAAGAAGTATTTTAGTTACATCAAGAGTAAAGACTATTTATTTGTAATACTATCAGTGATGTAGAGTTTTTGTGTGGTTTAAGCAACGAATCTCTTGCTGTCCGGTGTATTGCACTATTCCGCCTGTTTATTTTCCAACGGGGGTGTTTTTTACCTCTAACACGGGGGGCACCCAAGAAGTACGAGAAATGAAACCCCTTCAGTGGTGGGTTTCAGCCGGTACTGACTGGTACAGTGGTACCGGTAGTGGCCTGGAGCAGCTGAGGGTGTACCGGTATGGTGGCTCGTTTGGCCCACATCCCCGACCGCGATCTTTAGCTGTATTTATGCCAAAAGGCACATGCACAGGGTGTGGAGCCTGCGTTCTGGGTGTCGCAGGGGCGGTGGAGAGCGCATGCATGCCCAGCGCCCGCCAGGCTCATGCACGGACAGACCTGCGATCAGCGTACCGGTAGTGACAGTAAGAGCAACCCACCACTGATCATCCTCCTCATCCTCCTCATCTTTTAATGACCCCATAATCCCTTGCGGGGTGGACTCTGGGCAATTGAATGGAGCTGAGTGTTTACTGGCTTGGATGCCCTTCCGGTCGCCAATGTGAAGTTATATTCAGCAGATATATTCTCAGAGAGAGAAAAACAGCGGCCTCTATCTAGGATTGAACTCCCAGGCTCCTGATTGCGAGGCGAGAGCTCCCCCTCTGGGCCCCCGCATCACTCGATCATCGATATATGAGGGTGGGCTGTTATATTACAATATAATTATATCCATTACCATTAGAATGGTTAAAAACTACGAGAAGGCAAAAACCGAACAGTCAACTATAAAGCAGAATATAGGAAGCTGATACGGGAAGATGTAAAAGGATGTTATATTTTTAGGTTTGTTTGTGCTTTTATTTGTTTTGTATTTGTATTTTTTTCTTGTTCTTTCTAAACTTGAAAATGTTTAATAAAAACTATTTTATACATATATGTGTGTGTGTGTGTTAGATTTTTGAGCTGATCAATAAATAAATCAGGGAGACTAGGATAGATCTATTTCAAGCTATTTTAGCTCTCATCAGCTAGCCATACCCTTACTGGGATTCGAACTGGGGCTGTATTACATGTTAGGCAGATGTTTTAAGCCACCAGGTTCTCCTCATATATATATGCGTTAGTTTTATGAGCTGATCAATAAATTAAATTAGAGAGAGACCAGGATAGATTTAATTTATTCTCTAATTTAATTTATTGATCAGCTCATAAAACTAACACACATATCTAAAAAAATTACACAATGTAATTCTTGGCTTGCTGTCTAGATGATCTCTGGTGATGGGCCGAAGGACAGTAAAGGAGGCAGTGTGTCTCCTCCCTTAATTGGGGCCTAATAACAGGTTGTTATGAAACAATTACCTATATATATATGTAATATATATGCTGGTCTTGTTGTATTCGGGTTTATTCCCGTGTAAGGATGAGTCTGTATGTGTATATGTATATATATATATGTAGGTAATTGTTTCACAACAACCTGTTATTATTAGGCCCCAATTCAGGGAGGAGACATACTGTTTCCCTTATTGCCTATCGGCTCATCGCTAGAGACCATCCAAACAGCAAACCAAGAATTACGTTGTATAATATAACAGCTCATAAAACTAACACATATATATATATATATATATATATATATACACACACATACATACATACATACATACATACATACATACATACATACATACATACATATTATTAGTATTAGTATTATTATTAATTTAATTTGTATACCGCCCTCTCTCCCGTTTGGGACTCAGGGCGGTGCACAGGGATAATAAAAAGATAAAATACATATAAATACAATCAATTGGATAAATTTAAAATTAAATTAAATTAATTTAAACCGTGCTAAACTATTTAAAAACCCTATTAAAACGGTGGTAAAACAAACTATGCCAGGCCGGCCGCATGAAAAAAGTAGGTCTTTAATGCTCGACGGAAGAGGCGAAGGTCCGTGATAGTACGAAGGTCGGGGGGCAGGTCGTTCCAGAGGGCTGGACCCACCACAGAGAAGGCCCTTCCCCTGGGAGTCGCCAGCCGGCATTGTCCAGCAGACGGCACCCTGAGGAGGCCCTCCCTGTGGGAGCGGACAGGTCGGATGGAGGTATGTGGCAGGAGGCGGTTCTGCAAATAACCAGGACCCATGCTATGGAGCGCTTTCAAGATGGTCACCAAAACCTTGAAGCGCACCCGAAAGGCCACAGAGAGCCAGTGCAGCTCGCGCAGGAGAGGTGTTATATGGGAGTATCTTGGAGCTCCCAAGATCCCCCGCGCGGCCGCGTTCTGCACTAACTGGAGCCTCCGGGTGCACCTCAAGGGAAGCCCCATGTAGAGAGCATTGCAGTAGTCTAGGCGGGAAATGACAAGAGCTTGCGTGACTGTGCGTAGGGCGTCACGATCCAGAAAGGAGCGCAACTGGCGTATCAGGTAAACCTGATAAAAGCCCCCCCTGGCTACGGCTGTCACATGGTCATCCAAGGACAGCCGAGAGTCCAGGAGGACACCCAAGTTGCGAGCCCTTTCTGCGGGGGCTAATGACTCGCCCCCGATAGCCAGAGATGGAACCAACTGGCTATGTCCTAGCGCCGGAAACCACAGCCATTCGGTCTTGGACGGGTTGAGTTGTAGCCCGTTCCTCCCCATCCAGACTCGCACGGCCCCCAGACTCACCGGGACATCATTTCAACGGCATCGTTGGGGTGGTTAGGGGCAGAGATGTACAACTGGGTGTCGTCCGCGTACATATATACATACATACACACACATACATACATACATGATGATGGAAATATTTTATTTCCCGTTATGAAGTTTACGGCGTTTATCTCTTCATAAACGGTCTAGAGGAGGGCATTGAAGGGGAACACCCCACATTTGCAGACGGCACCGCCGAAGACGAGCTCAAGATCCGAAAAAACATCTCGACAGACCTCTGTTACAAAACGATCTTCGGAGTAGATAAAAATGAGGTTTTACACTTGGGCAAGAAAACCCAAATGCACAAATATCGTACAGGTCAGTAAGGGCGAACCTTTTGCCCAAACCGGAATGCATGTGGGTATGCCAGTGCGCTGGAAAACCCGAAGAACAGTTGGCTGGTGTGTGCATGTACACTGGCCACCTGATAATTCGGGTTTCCCGTGGTTGGGTATGCATGAAGATCAGCTGGTGTGCCGGAAACCCAAAGAACAGGTGGCCGGCGCATGTATGCACACCGGCCAGCTGATAATTCGGGTTTCTAGCACTTCGCCGTGCACGAAGACTAACTGGCAGGCACGCATGCGCATGCTGGAAACCAGAACAGCTGGCGACAGTGAGCCTGCCCACAGAGAGGGCTCTGCGTACCACCTTTGGCACGGAATGGGACTGCTCTCCTCCTGCCCTTCTCCACACCTTTTTCGCCCCCAGGTTTCCGCCCCCAGCCGTTAACTTCTGCCATTTCGCCTCCGCTGTTAGGACCCTAGCTGTTCGTGCCGGCCAATGGGACCCTGCCTCTTTACTCCCACGCCGTTCCTCACGGGCTTTTGGGAGAAACACTGTTCACCCTGGGCAATCAGAAGAAGGGAAGGGAGAAAGAGAGAGGACAAGAAAGAAAGACAAAGGATGACCTTGGCTTTCTAGAAAGAATGTGGTTATGGCTACCTATCATCTAACTCTGCATTTTCCCACCATAGAAAAAGCATAGGAGAAGAATAGAATGTGTGGCAGGCCAAAGGTCCACAAGAAAAGAGGGCTGCAGGCCTGACCGCTGGGCCATATAATACGAACCACACACGTCTTCGGGGGCAGGAAAAAGGAGACCTTGAATAGGTCACGCAGGTACGACCAGGTGCCCAGGAACCGAGCCAGGTGAGCTTCCCCAGCCCACTTCCAAGCACATCTGCTTTGCATTCCACGACGGTGAGAATCCTCGCGTGCTAAAAATATGGGGTCTGCAGGGGGGAGGGAGAAAGTGTTGGTGTAGAGTTTCCTCTCTGCGGGTTTATTTCTCCCAAAAGCCCGTGAGGAAGGGCCTGGAACTAAAGAGGCGGGGTCCCATTGGCCGGCACGAACAGCCAGGGTCCTAACAGCAGAGGCGAGACGGCAGAGGTTAATGTCTGGGGGCGAAATAGGCGCGGCGAAAGGCAGGAGGAGAACGGACCTTGACCCCTCTGGCATGCATGTCGTAGGTTCGCCACCACAGGTATAATACAGTACAATAGCAGAGTTGGAAGGGACCTTGGAGGTCATCTAGTCCAACCCCCTGCCTAGGCAGGAAACCCTATACCATTTCAGACAAATGGCTATCCAACATCTTCTTGAAGACTTCCAGTGTTGGGGCATTCACAACTTCTGGAGGCAACTTCTGTTCCACTGATTCATTGTTCTCACTGTCAGGAAATTTGTCCTCAGTTCTAGGTTGCTTCTCTTCTTGATTAGTTTCCACCCATTGCTTCTTGTCCTGCCCTCAGGTGCCTTGGAGAATAGTTTGACTCTCTCTTCTTTGTGGCACCCTCTGAGATATCAGAACACTGTTATCATGTCTCCCCTGGTCCTTCTTTTCATTAAATTAGACATACCCAGTTCCTGCAACTGTTCTTCTTATGTTTTAGCCTCCAGTCCCCTAATCATCTTGGTTGCTCTTCTCTGCACTCTTTCCAGAGTCTCCACGTCTTTTCTACATCGTGGTGACAAAAACTGAATGCCGTATTCCAAGTGTGGCCTTACCAAGGCCTTATAAAGTGGTATTAACACTTCACGTGATCTTGATTCTCTTCCTCTGTTTATGCAGCCTAGAACTGTGTTGGCTTTTTTGGCAGCTGCTGCACACGGCTGGCTCATATTTAAATGGTTGTCTACTAGGACTCCAAGATCCCTTTCACAGTTGCTGCTATTGAGCAAGGTACCATCTATACTGTACCTGTGCATTTGGTTTTTCTTGCCTAAATGTAGAACCTGACTCTTTTCATCATTGAATTTCATTTTGTTAGATAGTGCCCAATGTTCAAGTTTGTCAAGATCCTTCTGTATCTTGAGCCTATCTTCTGGAGTGTTGGCTATTCCTGCCAGCTTGGTGTCATCTGCAAATTTGATGAGTTCCCCATTAATCCCCTCGTCCAAATCATTGATGAAGATGTTGAAGAGTCCTGGGCCTAAAACAGAGCCTTGGGGGACTCCACTGCATATAGATGTAGCCTAGATCAGTAGCAGTAAATGCGAGAGGGATCTTGGAATCCTAGTGCGCAGTCACTTAAATGTGAAGCCAGCCATGTGCGGCAGCAGCCAGAAAAGGCCAACGCCATGCTTGGCTGCATTTAACAGAGGGATGGAATGGAGACCATGTGAAGGGTTAATACCACTTGACTAGGCCTTGGTAAGGCCACGCCTGTCCTAAGTCACTTTCCTTCGGCGCCGTTGTGACTTGGAACGGTCGCTAAACGAGCGGCCGCTTGGCAAGGATGACCTGCCTGTCAAAAAAATCTCCCTCTGGGCAAGGTGGACTGCCTGGGTTCTGAATCGTGGAAAAAAAACGGTGCTTAAAAACTGAATTCTTGCGCTGCGCAGTGGGCTGATTTAAGGCGCCCCTGAAGTCTGTGCTTCCATCATTCGGATGGACAAGGTGATGCGGGATCTGGGATCGGTTGCCAGGTATCCTGCAGCTCGGAGCCTTTTATTTCTTTTCTGATGAGCTGTCACGCCGCCTCCGCCACGCCGCTCTCCGCCAGGATGCCTCCCTGCAGACCCTTCCAGCATATTTTTAGCACGCGAGGATTCTCACCGTCGTGGAATGCCAAGCAGTTGTGCTTGGAAGCAGGCTGGGGGAAGCTCCCCTGGCTCGGTTCCTGGGCACCTGGTCGTACCTGCGTGACCTGTTCAAGGTCTCCTTTTTCCTGCCCCAGAAGACGTGTGTGGTTCGTATTATATGGCCCAGCGGTCAGGCCTGCAGCCCTCTTTTCTTGTGGGCCTTTGGCCTGCCACACGTTCCATTCTTCTCCTATGCTTTTTCTATGGTGGAAAAATGCAGAGTTAGATGATAGGTAGCCATAACCACATTCTTTCTAGAAAGCCAAGGTCATCCTTTGTCTTTGCATCTCTGCACCTGACCGGAACTGGATGGGTGGAAGCTGCCAGCGTGGCAGTGGGAGATGGGACCATGGGATGGACTGGTGGGTGTGGGGGGGCAAGATCTTGGACTTTCAACTGGGTGAGAAAACTGGGAAGCTTTCATGGGAAGCTTTCATCAGGAACAGCTTGCCTCCAGAGGTTGTGAATGCCCCAACACTGGAAGCCTTTAAGAAGATGTTGGAGAGCCATTTGTCTGGAACGGCATAGGGCTTCCTGCCTAGGCAGGGGGTTGGACTAGAAGACCTCCAAGGTCCCTTCCAACTCTGCTATTGTATTATATTTGGGTTTCCCCAGATGTGCCAACATGGATTTCTTAATAAATTGGAACTTTGAGAAATACTTTGCCTCGGACTCTGGTTTATTTCTGGATGCTCTTTAGGAACCCTGACAGGATGGAGACGGGATCCAGATGCCACCTGGATTAATTTGGCCTCCCTTACTTGGTGATGGTTGCTTAGGTAACATCTAAGACATCAGAGAGAGGAGCTGCTAATTAAAATTCACTCCCCACCCACCGATATGAGTAGCGGCTGGGTTCCTCAAGCACTCCTCTGCAGGGCGGCAGGATGCTAAATCACGTCCCGGCAGTCCTCGTCTTACGACCAACGTTGGAGCCCAACGTTTCCTTTGCTGGGCAAGACGCCACCCCCCGCCCCGGTGTGAGCTTGGCGCCGTTTTACCGCCTTGCTTGCCGTAGCTGTTCAGAGGATCCCTGCAGTCGTTAAGTGAGCCACGTGGCCGTGAAGCGAATCGGGCTTCTCCCTTGACTTGGCTTATCCAAAGGTCGCAATATGGCGGGGGGGAATTACGTCATAAGTACGAACCGGTTGAATCGCGGGCAATTTGTAAGTGTGAAAAGCAGTGGTAAGTCCGAGGGTTCCCCCCCCCCCCGTGTAATGTTGAGTCGTCGCTAA
The DNA here is from genome assembly GCA_039707465.1 of Rhabdophis nuchalis. Taxonomy (NCBI): domain Eukaryota; kingdom Metazoa; phylum Chordata; class Lepidosauria; order Squamata; family Natricidae; genus Rhabdophis; species Rhabdophis nuchalis. The sequence goes on along the minus strand of CM077645.1, from coordinate 223,906,927 downwards.
ATGAATCGTCGCACGTCGAGGACTGCTTGTGTTTTATTCTGGAACCCTGGGACGTAGCTCAGCCTGCTCGACTCCCACATTCCTGGGCCAGAAGCCGAAGCCTCGTTTTTGAGCATGGCCAGCACGTTCGTTTTAACTTGGCCGATCTTCATACCTTTCTGCTGGAATGCATCCTAGATGGGATGGGATGGAATGGAACGACAGAGTTGGAAGGGGCCTTGGAGGTCTTCTAGTCCAACCCCCTGCTCAGGCAGGAAACTCTTACACCACTTCAGACAAATGGTTATCCAATCTCTTCTTAAAGACTTCCAGTGTTGGAGCATTCACAACTTCTGGAGGCAACTTCTGTTCCACTGGTTAATTGTTCTCACTGTCAGGAAATTCCTTCTTAGTTCTAAGTTGCTTCTCTCCTTGATTAGTTTCCACCCATTGCTTCTTGTTCTTCCTTCAGGTGCTTTGGAGAATAGCTGGACTCCCTCTTCTTTGGGGCAACCCCTGAGATATTGGAAGACTGCTATCGTGTCTCCCTTGGTCCTTCTTTTCATTAAACTAGACATCCCCAGTTCCTGCAACCGTTCTTCATATGTTTAACAGGTTAATCCTGTTATGTCCTGAAGCAGGGGTCTGCAAAGTTGGCTCTTTTAAGACTGGTGGACTTCAACTCCCAGAATTCCCCAGCCAGCATGTCGATGGGGATACAAACTACCAGAGTAACAGAGCTGGAAGGGACCTCGGAGGTCTTCTAGTCCAACCCCCTGCTCAAGCAGGAGACCCTGTATCATTTTAGATAAATGGTTGTCCTGTCTCTTCTTGGAAACTCCCAGGGTTGGAGCATTCACAGCTTCTGGAGGCAATTTATTTCAACTAGTTAGTAGTTAGTAGTTAGGACTAGCCAAGCCCAGTTCCTGCAACCGTTCATCGTATGTTTTAGCCTCCAGTCCCCTCATCATCTTGGTTACTCTTCTCTGCACCCTTTCTAGAATCTCAACATCCTTTACAGTTTAACAGAGTTGGAAGGGACCTTGTAGGTCATCTAGTCCAACCCCTTGGCCAAGCAGGAGACCCTACTCCATTTCCAACAGATGGCAGTCCAGTCTCTTCTTGAAAGCCTCCAGGGATGAACCTCCCACAACTTCCGAAGGCAACTTCTGTTCCATGGGTGGATTGCTCTCACTGTCAGGAAATTCCTCCTTGTTTCCAAGCTAAATCTCTCCTTGGTCAGTTTCCATCCATTCTTCCTTGTCTGGACTTCGGGTGCTTTGGAGGATAGCTGGACCCCCTTCCTCCTCTCTGGGGCAGCCCCTCAAATATTGGAAGATGCTCTCCTGTCTCCCCTGGTCCTTCTTTTCCCTAGACTAGCTATGTCTCTCTTTTTTCCTTCCTTCCTTCCTTCCTTCCTTCCTTCCTTCCTTCCTTCCTTCCTTCCTTCCTTCCTTCCTTCCTTCCTTCCTTCTTTCTTTCTTTCTTTCTTTCTTTCTTCTTTCTTGTGCTTTGGAGAAGAGTTTGACCCCTTCCTCCTCTCTAGGGCAGCCCCTCAAATATTGGAAGATGCTCTCCTGTCTCCCCTGGTCCTTCTCTTCCCTAGACTAGCCAGGCCCAGTTCCTGCAACCGTTCACCATATGTTTTAGCCTCCAGTCCCCTCATCACCCTGGTTAATAATTTAATAATAATAATAATAATTTAATTAATAGACCGCTCCCTCTCCCCGGGGGGACTCGGAGCGGTGCACAGGGAAGTTAAAAATACAATACAATAAATATACATAAATAACTAAAAGGCAAATTAAACAATTAACCCTGCGCTAAAATTCCCAATTTAAATTACTAAAATCCCATAATAAAAGAGACTACCCTAGGCCGGCCAAGCAGAAAAGATGTGTTTTTTATTTTAGACGGAAGGAGCGGAGGTCCGTGGTCGTTCTAATGTCGGGGGGAAGGTCGTTCCAGAGGGCTGGGCCCGCCACAGAGAAAGCCCTTCCCCTGGGCGTCGCCCGCTGACAAAGTCTGGTGGACGGCACCCGGAGAAGTCCCTCTCTGTGGGAGCGAATCGGCCGTGAGGATATATGGGGCAGGATCCGATCCCGCAGATAGCTAGGTCCCGAGCCATGGAGCGCTTTAAAGATGATAATTAATACCTTGAAGCGCACCTGGAAGACGACAGGCAGCCAGTGCAGCTCGCGCAAGAGAGGTGTTACGTGGGTAAACCTTGCGGTTCCCATTATTGCTCGCGCGGCTGCATTCTGGACCAGCTGAAGTCTCTGGGTGCACCTCAAGGGGAGCCCCATGTAGTCCAGTCGGGATGGTTGCTCTTCTCTGCTTCACATTTTGGTCCTAAGTCATGATTGAAGAGAAGACCATACCTGGGAGAGCTGCTGGCGTCTCTTTAAGACCATGTCTTAGGTAAAGACGCTTCAGTTCTCCAACCTTTTTGTTAAGCAGGGCCTTTTCTCTTAAAAGCATCACTCATCATGCCTTTCCTTGGATCCACTCCCTTGGAAGTGTCTAGTCTACTGAAAAGAAGGACTAGGGGAGACATGATAGCTGTTTTCCAATATTGGAAGGGCTACCCCAAAGAAGAGGGAGTCAAGCTATTCTCCAAAGCACCTGAGGGCAGAACAAGAAGCAATGGGTGGAAACTAATCAAGGAGAGAAGCAACCTAGAACTATGGAGAGATTTCCTGACATTAAGATAATTAATCAATTGATCTGCTTGCCTCCAGAAGTTGTGTATGCTCCATCACTGGGGGTTTTTTAAGAAGAGATTGAAGAGCCGATTGTCAGTCTCCTGCTTGACCAGGGGGTTGGACTAGAAGACCTCCGAGGTCCCTTCCACTACTCTGTTATGCTGTATCCCCATCAACAGAACAATTAAGCAGTGAAAACTAGTTGACTTTCAGAAGTTGTGGGTGCTCCATCCCAGGAGGGTTTCAAGAAGAGATTAGATAGCCATTCGCCTGAAATAGTGCACAGCCTCCTGCTTGAGCAAGGGGGCTGGACTAGAAGACCTCCGAGGTCCCTTCCAATTCTGTTACTCCCTTATTCTGTATCCCCATCGACAGAACAATTAACCAGTGGAACAATCTGCCTCCAGAAGGTGTGCGTGCTCCATGACTGGAGGTTTTCAAGAAGAGATTGGACACCCCATTGTCTGAAATGGTACAGAGCAGGGGGTTGGACTAGAAGACCTCCAGGGTCCCTTCCAGCTCTATTCTGATTGAAACCGCATAGGGTCTCCTGCTTGAGCAGCGGGCTGGACTAGAAGACCTCCAAGGTCCCTTCCAGCTCTATTCTGATTGAAACGGCATAGGGTCTCCTGCTTGAGCAGGGGGTTGGACTAGAAGACCTCCAAGGTCCCTTCCAACTCTATTCTGATTGAAACGGCATAGGGTCTCCTGCTTGAGCAGCGGGCTGGACTAGAAGACCTCCAAGGTCCCTTCCAGCTCTATTCTGATTGAAACGGCATAGGGTCTCCTGCTTGAGGAGGGGGCTGGACTAGAAGACCTCTAGGGTCCCTTCCAGCTCTATTCTGATTGAAACGGCATAGGGTCTCCTGCTTGAGCAGGGGGCTGGACTATTTTTTTTAAATTTATTTATTTAAATTTATATCCCGCCCTTCTCCACAGAGGACCCAGGGCGGCGCACAGGAAATTTAAAAACATACAAAATACAATAAATATAATTTAAAAACTATTAAATAAACCTATCCTGCGCTAAAATCAAATTTTAAAAGCCAAATTTAAAACTACCTAAAAGTCCCCATGGGAGGTTAGGCTTGTTGAAACAAATATGTCTTAAGACATTGGCGGAAGAGGCGGAGGTCGGTGATGGTACGTAATTCAGGGGGTAGGTCATTCCAGAGGACAGAGGGGGGTAGGTCATTCCAGAGGACAGAGGGGGTAGGTCATTCCAGAGGATTCAGGGGGTAGGACATTCCAGAGGATTCAGGGGGTAGGACATTCCAGAGTAATTCAGGGGCTAGGTCATTCCAGAGGACTAGAAGACCTCCAGGGTCCCTCCCAGCTCTATTCTGATTGAAACAGCATAGGGTCTCCTGCTTAAGCAGGGGGTTGGACTAGAAGATCTCCAAGGATCTCCTTCCAACTCTTGTCATTCTATGATTCCTAACGTGGGCATGGGACATTTCCTGGGCTCTGTGAGGCATCTGACAGCCTCTGCCATGTTCTTGAAGAAGCGCAAGGTTATTATTATTATGGGATTTCGGCATTTCTCCAAAAAACTTTTTTTTATTTAAAGAAAAATGACTTGCAACTCTAGTCCTAGAAGGGCCTTGGCTCAGGCTTTCCTGCTTATTCGGGTGTTTGGAGCGGTGTGCGTGTGAGAGCGGCCTTTGGCAGCGTCTCTGAAACGAAATGGCTTCCTTCCAGGCTTGCGCACGAGGCACATGTTTGCAATGCGCTTGCAGGCTGCTTCTCGAGAGCTCCTCCGGACCAGCCAGCTCGTGGTGAAGCTGGCGGGGAAATCCAGCCGTGGGTCAAAACGGCGCTGTTAAGAAACTTAGTTTAGTTTTTTAGTTTTTTTTTTAGTTTTAATTCGATTTATATCCCGTCCTTCTCCACGAAGGACCCAGGGCGGTGCACAGGAATTTAAAAACATATAAAACAGAATATACAAAATTTAAAAGCATATTAAATTACATGAAACAATCCTATGCTAAAAACCAAATTAAAATCCCTATCTAAAATAGCCCCAGCGGGAGGTTAGGCTAGGCCGGCTTGCTGAAAAAGATGTGTCTTTAGACACTGGCGGAAGAGGCGGAGGTCGGTGATGGTACGTAATTCAGGGGGTAGGTCGTTCCAAAGGGCAGGGCCCGCCACAGAGAAGGCCCTTCCCCTGGGTGTCGCCAGTCGGCATTGCCCGGCCGACGGCACCCTGAGAAGGCCCTCTCTGTGGGAGCGGATCGGCCGGAGGGATGTATGGGGCAGAAGATGGTCTTGCATATAACTAGGCCCCGAGCCATGGAGCGCTTTGAAGATGGTCGTCAGAACCTTGAAGCGCACCCGAAAGGCCACAGGAAGCCAATGCAGCTTGCGCAGGAGAGGTGTTATGTGGGAGCATCTAGCGGCTCCCGTAATCACCCGCGTGGCTGCATTCTGGACTAACTGTAACCTTCGAGTGCATCTCAAGGGAAGCCCCATGTAGAGAGCATTACAGTAGTCGAGTCGGGACGTCACGAGAGCTTGAGTGACTGTGCGAAGGGCAGCCCGGTCCAGTAAGGGGCGCAATTGGCGCATCAGGCGTACCTGATGGAACGCCCCCCTGGCCATGGCCGCCACATGGTCCTCCATGGACAGCCGGGAATCCAGGAGGACACCCAAATTGCGCACCTTCTCCACGGGGGCCAGTGTTTCGCCCCCGATGACCAGGGATGGAGTAATCTGGCTGAACCGGGGTGCCGGAAACCACAGCCACTCAGTCTTGGAAGGGTTGAGCTTGAGTTTGTTACTACCCATCCAAATGTGTCACCCAGATAGCAGTCGGAGGGCACCCTTGGTCATGCGCTTGTCCGCAGGCCTTTGCTTCCCCTTTGGGGAATGCGCGTGGCGCCTTGTAGCAACTTGGTTTCTATGGGGTCCTTGGTGCCCTCTGAGCTGGGCGGCTTTCTTGCAGGCGTTTCATGACCCAACTAGGGAACACCATCAGTGCTAGAAGGGAGTGGGGTTTGCAGAGAAGAGGAGGAGGAGGAGAAGGGGAAAGAGATGCAGAAGGAGAAAGAGAAGGAGAAGAATGAGAAGGAGGACTGTTGGGGTCCTTGGTTGTCTCTGAGCTTGGTGGATTTCTTGCAGACGTTTCATGACCCAACTAGGTAACATTCTCAGTGCTATAAGTGAGTGGGGTTTGCAGAGAGGAGGAGGAGGAGGTCTGTGGGGCTCTTTGGTGAGTTTGCTTGTTTTCTTGCAGGCGTTTCGTGACCCTTGCTTGATAACAGACCTTTAATTACCCAACTAGGTGATACAATCAGTGCGAGAAGGAAGTGGGGGTTTGTGGAGAGGAGGAGGAAGACTGTGGGGTGCTTGGTGTATGCAGGAGATGCGCGTGCATGCTTGGGGGAGAGAAGGGGAGCACGGAGGGGCAGTGTGCCCCCCTGCACCCCGCTTTTGTTCCCAGAAAGCTTCAGGGAGGCCTTGTCGATTGCTGAAGATCAGAAGGCTGGGAGATGCAACTCTCAAACTCTGCACCCTTCAACGAAGCCGGTTGTGTTATTTCTTGCAATGAAGTCAGCAGAGCATCGGCTGAGCCAAATGGCTCCGATTTTGAGTTTTGGGGGTGGGGGTGGGGGAGATGGAAAGAACCTTCCTTCCCCTTCGCCCTCTTGGAATGCTGGAAAAGAAATCCTTCCGGCTTTAAGACGATGCAATGAATTGCTATAATCATAAATGGATCCAATATCTAGAAAACCTCGTTCGAAATGAAAGGAATAATCGGTATAGTCAAATACAATGCAGTACAATAGCAGAGTTGGAAGGGACCTTGGAGGTCATCTAGTCCAACCCCCTGCCTAGGCAGGAAGCCCTATACCAGGGATGGCGAACCTTTTGGAGACCGAGTGCCCAAACTGCAACCCAAAACCCACTTATGTATTTGCAAAGTGCCAACACGGCAATTTATTTATTTATTTTATTTATTTATTTCGATTTGTAAATGGCGCCTATCTCCATCGAAATGGACTCAGGGCGGTGTACAGATAAGTCTACCATAATAAATAATAGCATATACAATAAAAGAATTAAAATTAATTAAATTAACTTGTACTAAAATTCCCATTAACCTATTAACCAGGTTTATTTAACCTGAATAACGAGGTTTTACTACCTAAAATAATGAGAAACAAAGCAGAGTTCAGCTAATGGTTCTGTGAAAAACATGATACCTGCACTCTTATGCCCCTTCATTTTTTCCCTTGCTTTTGAAATATTATAATAAAAAAAGAAAAATGTTCATAATATCATTTCTCTCTTTCCCTTTCTTTTTCCCTTTCTCTCCCTCCCTTTCTCTTTCCCTCCCTCCCTCTTTCTCTCCCTCTCTCTCTCCCTTTCTCTCCCTCTCTCTCTTTCCCTCCCTCCTTCTTTCTTTCTCTCTCTCTTCCCCTCCCTCTCTCTCTCCCTCCTGTGGGAGAAATGCCATAGGTTCGCCATCACTGCCCTATACCGTTTCAGACAAATGGCTATCCAACATTTTCTTGAAGACTTCCAGGGTTGGGGCATTCACAACTTCTGGAGGCAACTTCTGTTCCACTGATTAATTGTTGTCACTGTCAGGAAATTTTTCTTCAGTTCTAAGTTGCTTCTCTCCTGGATTAGTTTCCACCCATTGCTTCTTGTTCTGCCCTCAGGTGCCTTGGAGAATAGTTTGACTCCCTCTGGTTTGGGGCACCCCCTGAGATATCGGAACACTGCTATCATGTCTCCCTTGGTCCTTCTCTTCATCAAACTAGACATACCCAGCTCCTGCAGCCGTTCTTCATATGTTTTAGTCTCCAGTCCCCTAATCATCTTGGTTGCTCTTCTCTGCACTCTTTCCAGAGTCTCCACGTCTTTTCTACATCGTAGCCACCAAAAATAAATGGTGTACCATGATAATACTGTATACATATTCGAATTAATTAATAAATTAATTAATTAATTAATAAATTAATTAATTAATTAATTAATTAATTAATTAATTAATTAATTAAATAATTAAATAATTAAATAATTAATTAATTAATTAATTAATTAATTAATTAATTAATTAATTAATTAATTAATTAAATAATTAATTAATTAATTAATTAAATAATTAATTATTCGATTTATATACGTCTCCTATCTCCATCTAGATGGACTCAGGGCGGTGCACAGGAAATTAAAAATCACACCAACAAATAACAATAAATACAATGATAATATTAAAATGAATTAAATTTAGGTAACCTGTGCTAAAAATATTTCCCATTAATAAAATTATAAATCCAATTACTAATTATTGATTGATAGTATGTGATTTTATATAAACGGTAAGTGAGGATTATGGAAAGGATGCATGAAAATCTTGCAACGACCGACAGCGCTGTCTGTAATTGAATTACGTTTTGAATTACGTTTTTTTTTGTCTGTTTCTGTCTAAAAATAAAAACTTTAAAAACAAAAACTTCCAGGCAGGGCTGGCATCAGAGGCGTCTGTTTTTCGGATCTCCCCTATAGTAGATCCGAATATAGTAAGCCTAAAAAAGATGTTTTTTAAAATTTCGCAGGGGAATCAATGGAGTTGCTTTTATCTGGAAAGTTGCCCGGGTATAAAAAAAAAAATCAAGCTTTGGATTTTGACCTCAAAGTTGCAAAGGACGGAGAGAAGGTTTGCAGCAAGATGGACTAGATGACCTCCAAGGTCCCTTCCAACTCTTGTGACTGCTAAGTTGTTAAGTTGCGGGCGCTTGCAGTTGACCGAGGAGTAAATTTTGAAAGGGGAAAAAAAATAAAAAAGCATGTTTCATGAGCCATCCACGGTTGGACAAATTTCTCTTTATTTTCCCCCTCTTGCAACGCGGCTGGCTGTTCCTCGCAGCCTCGCTTCGTTGCATTTATCATTTACCAGTTGTCTTTTACGGTTTCTTCCTCTCCCCTCCCAAAGGAAGGGACCAAATGTCCAGATTAAAACAAGCTGAAGCCATTTGTGACCAGCTCGGCTTATCTGGTCCTCTCCAGCCGCCCGGCCGAACGAACGAACGAGAGGCCTGTTCAATTTTTAGTTTAGCACCTGAAAGCCCTCTGCATACCAATTTCATTTTTATTTCTTTTACTTTTTTGCAATGGCACCCCGGAAGAGGATGAGAGCTGGGGATATGTCGGATGAAAATAATTTTGAAATTCAGGGCTTGGATTTAATGAGATGCTGGGGGTGGGGGTGGGGGTTGTCCTCAACTTAGTTATAGTTTATTAAATTTATATACCACACCCTTTTCCCGAAGGGACCCAGGGCGGTGCACAGGCAATTTAAAACATATATAAAATATAACAAAATACAAAATATAAAACCAGATTAAATTAACCCTGCCCTAAAAAATTTAAATATATTAAAACAATATCCCTAAAAACCAATTTAAAACAATTTAAGTGCAGACTATAGGCTGGGTGATGTAAGTTAGGCCAGGCTGGCCTGTTGGAAAAAATAGGTTTTCAGATTCTGGCGGAAGGCGCGGAGGTCCATGGTCGTTCTCAGTTCGGGGGGTAAGTCGTTCCAGAGAGTTGGGCCCACCACACCAACGACTTAATGGCTGTTTTGAGAACAATTGATCAGTGGAACAGCTCGCCACTAGAAGTTGTGGGTCTCTGGAGGTTTCTAAGAAGAGATTGGATGGCCATTTGTCCAGAATGATGTAGGTTCTCCTGCTTGGGCAGCGGGTTGGACTAGATGACCTCCAAGGTCCCTTCCAAGTCTGTTATTCTGTACCGGTCGTCCTCAACCCATGACCACAACTGAGCCTGACACCTTTTTTTTTGTGTTGCTAAGTGAAACATTTGTTAAGTGAGTTTTGCCCTGTTTTACGACTTTTTTCTCCACCGTTGCTAAGCGAATCCCTGCACTTGTTCCCTTAGCCACCCGGTTGTTAAGTGAATCTGGAATCCCCCGTTGATTTCGCTCGTCGGAAGGTCAAAAAAGGGGACCGCGTGACACTTGAGCCGTCATAAATAGGAGTCGGTTTGTTGCCAAGCGTCCGAATTTTGATCATGGGGTTGCCTCAAACGGTTGTAGGTGTGAAAAACGGTCGTAAGTCACGTTTTTCGGTGTCGTAATGGGCACTAAAGAAACAGTTGTAAGTCGAGGATTACTTGTATTCTATGCGCTCCACCTGGTCAGGTGAGTGGTGTCACCATAATAAATACAATACAATACAATAGCAGAGTTGGAAGGGACCTTGGAGGTCTTCTAGTCCAACCCCCTGCCCAGGCAGGAAGCCCTATATTGTTTTAGACAAATGGCTATCCAACATCTTCTTGAAGACTTCCAGTGTTGGGGCATTCACAACTTCTGGAGGTAACTTCTGTTCCACTGATTAATTGTTCTAAAACAATTAATTAATTAATTCTTTCTTTCTTTCTTTCTTTCTTTCTTTCTTTCTTTCTTTCTTTCTTTCTTTCTTTCTTTCTTTCTTTCTTTCTTTCTTTCTTTCTTTCTTCCTTCCTTCCTTCCTTCCTTCCTTCCTTCCTTCCTTCCTTCCTTCCTTCCTTCCTTCCTTTCTTCCTTCCTTCCTTGAATAACAGCGTTGGAAGGAACCTTGGAGGTCTTCTAGTCCAACCCCCTGCCTAGGCAGGAAACCCTTCAGACAAATGGTTATCCAACATCTTCTTAAAGACTTGCAGTGTTGGGGCATTCACAACTTCTGGAGGCAACTTCTGTTCCACTGATTGATTGTTCTAACTGTCAGGAAATTCCTCCTCAGTTCTAAGTTGCTTCTCTCCTTGATTAGTTTCCACCCATTGCTTCTTGTTCTGCCCTCAGGTGTCTTGGAGAATAGCTTGACTCCCTCTTCTTTGTGGCAACCCCTGAGATATCGGAAGACTGCTATCATGTCTCCTCTAGTCCTTCTTTTCATTAAACTAGACATCCCCAGTTCCTGCAACCGTTCTTCGTATGTTTTATCCTCCAGTCCCCTAAATAAAAAATATTTATTTTGCAAGGATGAGAGGCTAAGAAAAAATTAGTACAGAATATCCCAAAATTAAAGGGACGTGGTGGCTCAGGGGGTAAGAGGCTGAGCTTGTCGATCAGAAAGGACGGCAGTTCGGCGGTTCGAATCCCTAGCGCTATATAACAGAGTGAGCCCCCCGTGACTTGCCCCAGCTTCTGCCAAACCTAGCAGTTCGAAAGCAGGTAAAAATGCAAGTAGAAAAATAGGAACCACCTTACAGCGTTCCGTGCGCCTTCAGCGTTGAGTCATGCCGGCCACATGACCACGGAGACGTCTTCGGACAGCGCTGGCTCTTTAGCTTTGAAACGGATATGAGCACCGCCCCCTAGAGTCGGGAACGACTAGCACAGATGCACGAGGGGAACATTTACCTTGACCTTATCCTAAAATCAACCTGCATGATGGGTGAGTCAAGAACGACATGGGAGTAATCATTGACTGGTTGGTGGACTGAAAAAACGGATCGGCTCACTTTGCACGATCGTTTAACCCAGGGGTCTGCAAAGTTGGCTCTTTTAAGACTGGTGGACTTCAACTCCCAGGAAACAAGGAGGAATTTCCTGACAGTGAAAGCAATCCACCTATGGAACAGACGTTGCCTTCGGAAGTTGTGGGAGCTTCATCCCTGGAGGCTTTCAAGAAGAGACTGGACTGCCATCTGTTGGAAATGGAGTAGGGTCTCCTGCTTGGCCAAGGGGTTGGACTAGATGACCTACAAGGTCCCTTCCAACTCTGTTAAACTGTAAAGGATGTTGAGATTCTAGAAAGGGTGCAGAGAAGAGCAACCAAGATGATGAGGGGACTGGAGGCTAAAACATACGATGAACGGTTGCAGGAACTGGGCTTGGCTAGTCTAGGGAAGAGAAGGACCAGGGCAGACAGGAGAGCAATTCTCCAATATTTCAGGGGCTGCTACAGAGAGGAGGAAGGGGGTCCAGCTATTTTCCAAAGCTCCAGAAGGCAGGACAAGAAGCAATGGGGGTAGAAACGAATCAAGGAGAGATTCAACCTAGAACTAAGGAGAAATTTCTTGACAGTCAGAACAACTAACTAGTTGGAATAAATTGCCTCCAGAAGCTGTGAATGCTCCAACCCTGCAAGTTTCCAAGAAGAGACAGGACAACCATTTATCTAAAATGATACAGGGTCTCCTGCTTGAGCAGGGGGTTGGACTAGAAGACCTCCGAGGTCCCTTCCAGCTCTGTTACTCTGGTAGTTTGTATCCCCATCGACATGCTGGCTGGGGAATTCTGGGAGTTGAAGTCCACCAGTCTTAAAAGAGCCAACTTTGCAGACCCCTGGGTTAACCATTCTGGACACTTGTGCGTGTTATTTACCCCAAGAATTTTATTAAGAGTATCGTGAATTCAAATGCAAATAAAGAGAAATAGGAGAAGAGAAATACAGTAAGAGGAGAAGATGCCGGTCACAAGGGGGGGGGGGCGGGGAAGGGGGGGGGGAAACCAGCATTAATTTCCAGCTTTTATCAGCACGGCAAAGTGCAAAATAAAATTGCAATCTCAATTTTTGACTTTACTAACTTAACCAGGCAATTTTGATTAATCAGTAAAACCCAAAGTCAAGATTTCTCCCTCTACCCCCCACATCTCGAGCATAAAGTCCAGACGTGGTTTCCAAGCAGAAATAAATATTATATATATATATATATTCTCTGTCTGTTAAGGTGTAGGGTTTTTTTAAAATATAGTTTTAATATTTTAATTGGGTATAGTTTTAATGTTTTAATTATCTTTCTGTTTTTGGGGTCCCTTGGAGCACTCTGAACTTGGTGGTTTTCTCTAGGGAGTTGTGAAGAGGAAGAGGAGGATGACGACAACTGCGGGGTCCTTGGTGATCTCTGAGCTTGGTTGCTTTTTTTGCAGACGTTTCTTTACCCAACTAGGTAACATCATCAGTGTTAGAAGGAAGGAGCGTTTGCAGAGAGGAAGATGACAACTGTGGGGTCCTTGGAGCTCTTTGAGCTTGGTGGTTTTCTTGCAAACTTTTTCTTTTCCAACTAGGTAAACATCGTCGGTTCTAGAAGACAGTGGGTTTTCTCTACACTCCTTTTTAGCACTGAGGATGTTGCCTAGCAGGGTAATGAAACGTCTGCAAAAAAATAACCAACCCAAGCTCAGAGACAACCAAGGATTCCTCATTTCGACCCTGATCTGCAAATATTCTCCTTCGTTGATATTTTTTTCTGTCTGTCTCTTTTATAATCTGTAATCTGAGCACAATTATATGGGTAGATAGGTGGCATAAAAAATGTAATAAACGAACAAACAATAAATATTCTTTTTTCTGATTAAAACAGTCCGTTTTGTTCATCTCTGCTAGGAACCCTATACATGTTTGCGCTACATTTTTGGACTGCTGCTCCTGTAAGGTGCTAGTCATCATCTTTAAAGCGCTCCATGGCTCGGGACCTAGCTATCTGCGGGATCGGATCCTGCCTCATACATCCTCACGGCCGATTCGCTCCCACAGAGAGGGACTTCTCCGGGTGCCGTCCACTAGACTTTGTCAGCGGGCGACGCCCAGGGGAAGGGCCTTCTCTGTGGCGGGCCCGGCCCTCTGGAACGACCTTCCCCCCGACATTAGGACGACTACGGACCTCCGCTCCTTCCGTCTCAAATTAAAAACTCATTTTTTCCGTTTGGCCGGCCTTGGGTAGCTTCTCTCTACAGGGTCTAGCTGTTTTAATTGGGTATTTTAGCATGTTAAGGGGATTTTAGCACAGGCCCAGATTTAATTTGTTCTTAATTATATTTGTATATTTATTGTATTGTGGTTTTAGTTTTCCCTGTGCACCGCTCCGAGTCCCTACGGGGAGAGGAGCGGTCTATAAATTAAATTATTCTATTCTATTCTATTCTGTGTAGAATGTGAGGGATCAAAATTAAATCAGAGTCCAAGGCAAAGTGTGGCTCAAAGTTTATTTATTTATTTATTTTTATTTTATTCAATTTGTATCCCGCCCTTCTCCAAAAGGACCCAGGGCGGCGCACAGGAAAATTAAAATAACATACAAAGCAATACAAAATACAAAAATTTAAAAACCTATTAAATATGAAATCCTGCGCTAAAACCAATTAAAACCTCCCCTTTAAAAACTATCTATACTAGTCAGTGGAGGCTATGTAAGGCCGGCTTGATGAAACAGATGTGTTTTTAAACACTGGCGGAAGAGGCGGAGGTCAGTAATGGTACGGAGTTCCGGGGGTAGGTCGTTCCACAGGGCAGGGCCCGCCACAGAGAAGGCCCTTCCCCTGGGTGTCGCCAGTCGGCATTGTCCGGCCGACGGCACCCTGAGAATGCCCTCTCTGTGGGAGCGGATCGGTCTAAGGGATGTATGGGGCAGGAGACGGTCTCGCATGTAACTAGGTCCCGAGCCATGGAGCGCTTTGAAGATGGTCGTCAAGACCTTGAAGCGCACCCGAAAGACCACAGGAAGCCAATGCAGCTCGCGCAGGATCGGTGTTATATGGGAGTGCCTAGGGGCTCCCGTAATCACCTGCGCGGCTGCATTCTGGACTAACTGTAGCTTTCGAGTGCACCTCAAGGGAAGTCCTATGTAGAGAGCATTGCAGTAGTCGAGTCGCGATGAAGTCCCATTGATGAAGAGAGACATGTTGGCCCATCTGGGGAAACCCCGAATCTGAAAGCTTCCCGGTTTCCCCCACCCAGTTGAAAGCTCAAGATCCTGCCCCCCCCCCCACACCCAGAAGTCCATCCCATGGTCCAATCTCCCACTGCCACGCTGGCAGCTTCCACCCGTCCAGTTCCGGCCAGGTGCAGAGGTGCAAAGACAAAGGATGACCTTGGCTTTCTAGAAAGAACGTCGTTATGGCTACCTATCATCTAACTCCCATTTTCCCACCATAGAAAAGGCATAGTAGAAGAACAGGAAGTGTGGCAGACGTAGGAATTGAACAGCGCCGTCGATGGTTTTTAATCTCTCAAAACTTTGGATTGGGTGGGAGGTCGAGGCCGTATCGCCCTTCATTCCCTCTTAATTGGGGGGCTTAGCGTCAGCTCTTTTCAAAAGGGGGGGGATTGGAGACGCAACCCCCACGGGACCCTCACAATGCCCGCTTGCTCTGGCAGAGATCCCCCGCGACAAAAGGGATCCCCGTCTCGTCTTTGCATAATTGCATCGTCCTAAATTAATCTCGCTTTTATGGAAGTGTCAAGAAAAGTGGATGATGACGGCGGGAGGGTTGGGAATGCGGAGCTGGGGAGTGTGCGGAGGAGTGGGGGGGTCTTGCAGAAAGCAGTTGAGAAGACTTTGGGAGCGATTTGGAGAGATTTGCAAAGCCGGAAAAGCTGAATATGTCTCCCCCCCCCACACACACAACTCCTCCCCCCCCCAGCCAAAGACGGTAATTGATTTCCAGAAAAATTGGAATAAATCTTTAAGTCGTGGGGGAGAAGCTTCACCATTTATTTTTGGTGGCTTGGAGTTTTTAAGCCAGGATGCACAAGGAGGGAGAAGATGAGATTATAAAAGCCCAGTCCAGCGCAATACCAATGAAGAAGAAAAATAACAGTTCCCAAAAGAAACCAGCATGGCTGCATAAAGAACTCTCTGACAAATTGAAAGACAAAAAGGATAAATATAAAAAGTGGAAAAAGGGGGACATAACCAAGGCAAAATATCAGCAAATAGCCCGAGCCTGTAAAGATGAAGTGAGGAAAGCTAAGGCTCACAATGAAGAAAGGCTTGCCAAAAAAGTAAAAAATAACAAAAAAAGCTTCTTCCAACATGTTAAAAATAAGAAAAAAGTTAAGGAAACAATTGGTCCACTGCTGGGAGAAAATGGCAAGAAGATGATAAGCAACAGGGAGAAAGCAGAACTATTTAACTCTTTTTGCATCTGTCTTTACACAAAGGGATAAAACAGTCCAATCAGCACCACAAATATCAGATTAGGAACACAAGTTGAAATAGGGAAGAAAATGGTAAGTGAGCACCTGTCTGCCCTGGACGAGTTCAAATCACCAGGACCGGATGGATTACACCCCAGGGTTCTGAAGGAACTGGCAGACGAGATCTCAGAACCACTGAACTATATCTTTCAGAGATCCTGGAGCACCGGGGAACTGCCAGAAGACTGGAAAAGAGCAGATGTGGTTCCCATCTTCAAAAAAGGAAAAAAAACAGATCCAGGAAACTATAGACCCATCAGCCTGACCTCAATACCAGGAAAGATTCTGGAAAAGATAATTAAACAACAAATAAGTGAACACCTAGAAGCAAACAAAGTAATAGCCAAAAGCCAACATGGATTTGTCAAAAACAGATCATGCCAGACGAATCTAATTGCATTCTTTGACAAAGTAACAAAATCAGTGGACCAGAGGAATGCTGTTGATATAATTTACCTGGACTTCAGTAAGGCATTTGATAAAGTAGACCATAACCTACTATTAGATAAAGTAGAAAATTGTGGGTTAGACAGCAGCACCACCAAATGGATTTGCAACTGGCTGACCAACCGCACTCAACGTGTAGTCCTCAATGGAACTGCATCTACATGGAAGGAAGTATGCAGTGGAGTCCCCCAAGGCTCTGTTTTAGGCCCAGTACTCTTTAACATCTTCATCAACGATTTGGATGAGGGGATAAATGGGGAACTCATCAAATTCGCAGACGACACCAAGCTGGCAGGAATAGCCAACACTCCAGAAGATAGGCTTAAGATACAGAAGGATCTAGACAAACTTGAACATTGGGCACTGTCTAATAAAATGAAATTCAATTGTGAAAAAAGTAAGGTCCTACATATAGGCAAGAAAAACCAAATGCACAAGTACAGTATAGGTGGTACCTTGCTCAATAGTAGCAACTGTGAGAGGGATCTTGGAATCCTAGTGGACAACCATTTAAATATGAGCCAGCAGTGTGCAGCAGCTGCCAAAAAAGCCAACACAGTTCTAGGCTGCATCAACAGAGGGATAGAATCTAGATCGCGTGAAGTGTTAATGCCACTGTATAGTGCCTTGGTAAGGCCACACTTGGAATACTGCATACAGTTTTGGTCGCCACGATGTAGAAAAGACGTGGAGACTCTGGAAAGAGTGCAAAGAAGAGCAACCAAGATGATTAGGGGACTGGAGACTAAGACATATGAAGAACGGCTGCAGGAGCTGGGTATGTCTAGTTTGATGAAGAGAAGGACCAGGGGAGACATGATAGCAGTGTTCCGATATCTCAGAGGGTGCCACAAAGAAGAGGGAGTCAAACTTTTCTCCAAGGCACCTGGGGGCAGGACAAGGAGCAATGGGTGGAAACTAACCAAGGAGAGAAGCAACTTAGAACTAAGGAGATAAAGGTATCGGGGTCCCAAATAGCATCCAGAATTAAATCAGAGTCCCGAGGCAAAGGATTCCTCAGAAGTTCCAATTGATGAAGAGAGCCACATTGGCACATCTGGGGAAACCCCGAATCTGGAAGCTTCCTGGTTTTCCCCACATAGTTGAAAGTCCAAGATCTTGCCCCCCCACACCCACCATAGAATCTAGATCACGGGAAGTGTTAATGCCACTGTGTGGTGCCTTGGGAAGGCCACACTTGGAATACTGCATACAGTTTTGGTCGCCACGATGTAGAAAAGACGTGGAGACTCTGGAAAGAGTGCAGAGAAGAGCAACCAAGAGGATTAGGGGACTGGAGACTAAAACATATGAAGAACGGTTGCAGGAACTGGGGATGTCTAGTTTGATGAAGAGAAGGACCAGGGGAGACATGATAGCAGTCTTCCGATATCTCAGGGGTTGCCCCAAAGAAGAGGGAGCCAAACTATTCTCCAAGGCACCTGAGGGCAGGACAAGAAGCAATGGATGGAAATTAATCAAGGAGAGAAGCAACTTAGAAGTAAGGAGAAATTTCCTGACAGTTAGAACAATTAACCTCTGGAACAGCTTGCCTCCAGAAGTTGTGAATGCCCCAACCCTGAAAGTCTTTAAGAAGATGTTAGATAGCCATTTGTCTGAAATGGTATAAGGTTCCTGCCCACGCAGGGGGTTGGACTAGAAGACCTACAAGGTCCCTTCCAACTCTGCTATTGTACCAGTCCATCCCATGGTCCAATCTCTCACTGCCATGCTGGCAGCTTCCACCCCTCCAGTTCCAGTCAGGTGCAGGGGTGCAGAGACAAAGGATGACCTTGGCTTTCTAGAAAGAACGTTGTTATGGCTACCTATCATCTAACTCCCATTTTCCCACCATAGAATAAGAGAAAGTGTGGCAGGCCAAAGATCCAAAAGAAAACACGGTTGCAGGCCTTGGAAAGGAGAATATTTGTAGTTTAGGATTGAAATGAGGGTGCTCTCTGAGCTTGGTGGTTTTCTTGCAGACATTTCATTACCAATCTAGGTAACATCATCAATGCTATGATGATGATGAGGAGGTCTGTGGTGTCCTTGGTGCTCTCTGAACTTGGTGGCTTTCTCGCAGACATTTCATTACCACTTTCCAGAGTCTCCACATATTTTTTGACATGGTGGCAACCAAAATCGGATGCCATATTCCCAGTGTGGCCTTCCCAAGGGATTACAAAAGTGGTATTAACCCTTCACGTGATCTTGATTCTCTCCCTCTGTTGATGCAGCCTAGAACCGTGTTGGCTTCTTTGGCAGCTGCTGCCCACGGCTGGCTCCTATTTCAATGGTCGTCCACTAGGACTCCAAGATCCCTCTCCCAGTTGCTGGAATTAAGCCAAGAAAAAAGTGACTTGTGGGCATTTATCCCACTGCTACGCCCTAGGGGTGGATCTCTCACCTCGCAATCAGGAGGTTGTGAGCGCGAGCTGCACTGGCTGCCAGTAGCCTTCCGGGTGCGTTTCAAGGTCTTAGTGACCATCTTCAAAGCGCTCCATGGCACGGGACCTGGTTACTTGCAGGACCGCCTTCTACCGCATACCTCCACTCGACCTGTCCGCTCCCACAGGGAGGGCCTCCTTAGGGTGCCGTCCGCTGGACAATGCTGGCTGGCGACGCCCAGGGGAAGAGCCTTCTCTGTGGCAGGCCCCGCCCTTTGGAATGACCTCCTCCCAGACCTCCGGACTATCACCGACCTTCGCCTCTTCCGCCGGACTTTAAAAACCTATTTCTTCCATATGGCCGGCCCGGCATAGCTGCTACAACCATGTTTTATTAGATCTGGGTTTTAAATTAATTGTTTTCTCTTTTTAGCACGGGTTAAACTGTTTAATTGCAGTTTTAAATTTTGTAGATTTTTATTGTTTGTATTTCTGTATTTTAAGTTCCTGTGCGCCGCCCTAAGTCCCTTTGTGGGAGAGATAGGGCGGGATAGAAATTTAATAAAAGTAAAAGTAAAAAAGTAAAGCTCGATCCTAGGTAGAAGCAGGAGGTGGGACTAGATGACCTGCAAGGTCCCTTCCCACTCTGTTAATCTTGTCGCGTGATCCAAATTCAGAGGCTTGGCAGTTGACTCGTAGTTATGACGTTTGCAGTACCCCGGGGCCACGCGATCCCCTTTGGCGACCTTCTGAGATGCAAAGTCAGTGGGGAAGCCGGATTCACTTAAACAACCGTGTTTCTAACCGAGCCACCGCGGTGATCCACTTAACAACGGTGGAAAGAAAAGTCGTTTAATGGATGTATACTTAGACTCGCCTGTTGCAATATATCGTCTGCGTACGTGTAATGGGAAAATCTGTTTATTTTTCCTTTTAAAAATTTGTAAATAATTTAAAAAAATAATAATAATTCAGTTAACAGCTGTCTCGCTTAGCAACAGAGGCTTTGGCTTCCATGGTGGTCGTAAGTCAAGGAATACCTACTGCCTACCACAGTTTGACATTTCCCGGTTCGGCCGAGCGATTCTTTCAATCCCGTTTTCCTGCTTTTACGACTTTCGGGTTTCTCTGCGCCGTTGCCTGAAACGCCATTAAAAACAATTGTTTCTTTGCGGCGATGGCTCTCAAAGGTTCATCCGCTCATCCCGGCTTGAAAGCAGATGCTTGTTTGTTCCTGGTTTATGGCCGGCACGTCAGCCCTTTCATCGCTGGCTGGTGGCGGCCGCGACATATTTACTCGCTCGTTGCCTCCTTCCGTTGATGGGTGATGGAAGGTGGGCTTCAGAAGGAAAGGAGGCTTGGGAAGGGTCCGGGAACAGGGCAGCCCCCTCCTCTCTCCTGTGTCTCTCGGTTGCCAGCTTCCCAAGGACCCTTTTGATGTGCTAAATATGCACAAACAGCGGGCACACTGCATGGAACAAGCAGAACAAATCCATGGCAGAGTCTCTTTGTGGAAAGTACAAGGGAGACTTTGTTCTCCTGGTGCACCGTTAAAAAATAAATAAATCCTGAGGCTGAGGATGATGGGGAGGGGGCTTCTGGGAATTAAAAAAACCAGGCTGTGTCCAGCACGGGTTGAATTGGGTTCTAAAAGGCAGTGCTGCTTAACCTCGGCGATTATAATATGGTTGGACTTCAACTCCCAGAATTCCCCAAGCCAGACATGCTGACTTGGGGAATTCTGGGAGTTGAAGTCCACCTATTTAAAGCACGCTGGCTTGGGGAATTCTGGGAGTTGAAGTCCACCCATTTAAAGCACGCTGGCTTGGGGAATTCTGGGAGTTGAAGTCCACCCATTTAAAGCACGCTGGCTTGGGGAATTCTGGGAGTTGAAGTCCACCCATTTAAAGCACGCTGGCTTGGGGAATTCTGGGAGTTGAAGTCCACCCATTTAAAGCACGCTGGCTTGGGGAATTCTGGGGTGTGTGTGTGTGAAGTCCATCCAACTGAAGCATGGCTACATGGGAAATTCATGAAGTTGTAGTCCACCCCCTTAAATCATGCTGGTTTCTGGGAGTTTATTTTTATTTTTATTTTATTTATTTTATTTTATATTTCATTCATTAGATTTATGTTCTATCTATTTCATCTACAGGCAAGCTGGCTGGGGGATTCTGGGCAATGAAGTCCTATTTTAAATCCTGCCAGCTGAAGGATTCTGGGAGGTGAAGCCCAACCATCTTAAACCCTGCTAACTGGGGGATTCTGGGAGCCGAAATCCATCCATCTTAAACTCTGCTAACTGGGGGATTCTGGGAATTGAAGTCCATCCATTTTAAAGCCTGCTAACTGGGGGATTCTGGGAATTGAAGTAAATCCATCTCACAGCCTGCTAATGGGAGATTCTACGAGTTTTTAAAAAAATTTATTTACTTAGTTATTAAATGCATGTTTTTGTAACCTTATTGAGACCGGCTGGGGGATTCCGGGCTTAAGAGATCCACCCATCTTAACACAGTTCCTTCCCTTCCTTAGTGCATCGATGCTCAAAACCGATCCTTCTCGGTTGCAAAGCTTGCAGCATCTCTACAACAGCCCCCTGCGCTGCGCCTCCTTGGCATTCTGCTGCGTGGGAATTTTGCAGTGGTACCATCAGATGTGGGTTGATTTCTTCAATGGGAGGGGGGAAAAAACCCCACATGGCATTTGCTGGTGACGGACAGGTTCGTGTGCTTTCACAAATGTTCACATGTGCGATCTGTGCTTTTAAAGGGAAAAAAGAAAGAGCGAACCCCCACACAAATATTCGCATTTTAAACCAGCTTCTTAACATTCTGAAGGTTCCCGGATCCTTTCTTGAAGCCAGAACTGTGGCCAAACGTCTGGAAAAACTCAAAGCTGGCGTATAATCAATTTTCACCCCGCACGTCAGAGCAGAGCCGTCAATCAGGCTTCGCCGGCATTCACCGAGCAGCTACGATAAGACTATTAACAAAAATGGATGGGCGTACATTTTGAATCTTTATTTTCATATTTCTGTTTCTTCTATAAATTTAAAAAAAAAAAAAATCCCTTTACTTTAAAATCTTCAACTCTTAAGCAACGGAGCCCCAGATTTCCGTCTCCGTAAGCGAGACCGTTGTTAAGTGAGTTTGATCCCCATTTTGTGACGTGGCTTGCCACAATTGTTACGTTGAATGGCTGCCGCCGTTAAGGTGTTACGTGATTTTGGGATTGGCTTGAAAGAAGATCTCGAAAAGGGAAATGTTGATAAAATATTAGGGACTCGATTTGAAAATAGGAAAAGGAACGATGTGTTCATTCCCCACAGCCAGGGAAAGCTGCGAGGCTGAAAACGTTTCTTTTATCCAAAATAAGAGATGATATTTAATTTTGTCCTCCGGTTCGAAAATCCTGGAAGGGCTCCTGCACCCACCTGGAAGCCAAAAGGGGGCGCAGAGGTGGGGTGAAAGGCCCCGCAATGCAGTGCGAGTGCTCCCCCCCATGTGTGTGCCCATGCGCCCTCCACATGCGCCCTATGGGTGCGTAGCAAAGACCAGCTGGCCGGCGTTAGGAACATGTGCATGCGCGGTGAAGCTGGGCTGGGGCGACAGCTGGCGTCCCCGCAGAGAGGGCTCTGCATGCCACCTGTGGCACCTGTGCTATAGATTCGCCATCACGGGTAGAGGATCTCCTGCTTTAGCAGGGGGTTGGACTAGAAGACCTCCAGGGTCCCTCCCATCTCCATTCTGATTGAAATGGCACAGGGTCTCCTGCTTGAGCAGGGGGTTGGACTAGAAGGCCTCCAAGGTCCCTTCCATCTCCATTCTGATTGAAATGGCAGAGGGTCTCCTGCTTTAGCAGGGGGTTGGACTAGAAGACCTCCAAGGTCCCTTCCATCTCCATTCTGATTGAAATGGCACAGGGTCTCCTGCTTGAGCAGGGGGCTGGACTAGAAGACCTCCAGGGTCCCTTCCATCTCCGTTCTGATGGAAATGGCACAGGGTCTCCTGCCTGAGCAGGGGGTTGGACTAGAAGGCCTCCAAGGTCCCTTCCATCTCCATTCTGATTGAAATGGCACAGGGTCTCCTGCTTGAGCAGGGGGCTGGACTAGAAGACCTCCAGGGTCCCTTCCATCTCCGTTCTGATGGAAATGGCAGAGGGTCTCCTGCTTGAGCAGGGGGCTGGACTAGAAGACCTCCAGGGTCCCTTCCATCTCCGTTCTGATTGAAATGGCACAGGGTCTCCTGTTTGATCAGGGGGTTGGACTAGAAGACCTCTTAAGGTCCCTCCCATCTCCATTCTGATTGAAATGGCATAGGGTCTCCTGCTTGAGCAGGGGGCTGGACTAGAAGACCTCCAAGGTCCCTCCCATCTCCATTCTGATTGAAATGACATAGGATCTCCTGCTTGAGCAGGGGGTTGGACTAGAAGGCCTCCAAGGTCCCTCCCATCTCCATTCTGATTGAAACGGCAGAGGGTCTCCTGTTTGAGCAGGGGGGTGGACTAGAAGACTTCCAAGGTCCCTTCCATCTCCATTCTGATTGAAACGGCAGAGGGTCTCCTGTTTGAGCAGGGGGGTGGACTAGAAGACTTCCAAGGTCCCTTCCATCTCCATTCTGATTGAAACGGCAGAGGGTCTCCTGTTTGAGCAGGGGGCTGGACTAGAAGACCTCCAAGGTCCCTTCCATCTCCATTCTGATTGAAACGGCAGAGGGTCTCCTGTTTGAGCAGGGGGCTGGACTAGAAGACCTCCAAGGTCCCTTCGGACTCTCTTAATTCTGTTATTTTTGCAGCCTTCGGACTGACTGCCTCACCTTTGCCACTGGAGGCAATGAAATAAATTCCTTTTCCTTGGTTGGTGCCATTTCAAGAAGCTGGTATTTACTTCCTGCTAGCCCCGAGAGCAGAAGGCAACGGCCGGGGTAGACAATCCCCTTCCTCTCAAGAAAATATTGCAAGGAGCCTCTGGTGGGCTTTTAGCTTTTTTTATTTGGGTAAGAGGGGGGGAAAGGGGTCCCTCCCGCTGGACTTTCCCTCTGTAAGTGGCATTGGCTGTTCAACTTACACACACATACACACGTACAAACACACAAACACCACTCCCCTTGGCTGTGGTCCAGAGGCACTTAAATGGAATTAACGGGAAGGATTGAGGGGGGTAGGTGGGTTTCTTGAATTATTTCTTGGCGGGAAGCCATTGAAGCGCCCCCTGGTAAGGACGACGGAGTTCTTCGTTGCTTCAGCCTGCAACACGGCCTGAAGCCATTTTAAGAAGTTTTTCCACAAAATAAGAGGGTGTGCGATTATCGCGGGTTTTTGAAAAAAGCTTTTATTTTATTTATTTTTAAAAAACAGTATTTATTACATTTCCCAACATTTAAAAGACAGAACGGAAAACACAAATGTAACCCTTGTAAAAGAGCTTCTCCCTATCGACATCCATATTTTCCTGAACAATTCTATTTACACAAAAATCCTATCTCTATACTCCGATCCTAAGTTATATCCTTGTTTGAATACTCTCGATATCAGGGGTGTCCAAACTTCCGAGCTTTAAGACTTGTGGACTTCAACTCCCAGGATTCCCCAGCCAGCCATGGGAACTTTAAGACTTGGGAACTTTAAGACTTGTGGACTTCAACTCCCAGGATTCCTCAGCCAGCCATAGGAACTTTAAGACTTGGGAACTTTAAGACTTGTGGACTTCAACTCCCAGGATTCCTCAGCCAGCCATAGGAACTTTAAGACTTGGGAACTTTAAGACTTGGGAACTTTAAGACTTGGGAACTTTAAGACTTGGGAACTTTAAGACTTGTGGACTTCAACTCCCAGAATTCCCCAGCCAATCATGGGAACTATAAGACTTGGGAACTTTAAGACTTGTGGACTTCAACTCCCAGGATTCCTCAGCCAATCATGGGAACTATAAGACTTGGGAACTTTAAGACTTGTGGACTTCAACTCCCAGGATTCCCCAGCCAACCATGGGAACTATAAGACTTGGGAACTTTAAGACTTGTGGACTTCAACTCCCAGGATTCCCCAGCCAATCATGGGAACTATAAGACTTGGGAACTTTAAGACTTGTGGACTTCAACTCCCAGGATTCCTCAGCCAGCCATAGGAACTTTAAGACTTGGGAACTTTAAGACTTGGGAACTTTAAGACTTGGGAACTTTAAGACTTGGGAACTTTAAGACTTGTGGACTTCAACTCCCAGAATTCCCCAGACAGCCATAGGAACTTTAAGACTTGGGAACTTTAAGACTTGTGCACTTCAACTCCCAGAATTCCCCAGCCAGCCATAGGAACTTTTAAGACTTGAGAACTTTAAGACTTGGGAATTTTAAGACTTGGGAACTTTAAGACTTGTGGACTTCAATTCCCAGGATTCCCCAGCCAGCTATAGGAACTGTAAGAGTTGGGAACTTTAAGACTTGTGGACTTCAACTCCAAGAATTCTCCAGCCAGCCATGTTAAGTTTTACGTTTACTCTCAAGCCAGGAATACCATCTATTCCAAATTTGATAGCACTCGGTTTCTTCCCTCTCCTTCATTTCCATAGACAGTCTATTCATTTCTGCAGAATTCATAGATTTTTCCTTCTTATAATCGTTTCTGGATGGGTACCTGTTTGTCTTCAGTTCCGTGCTAGTACGATTCTACTTGCAGTTAATACGTGTGATATTATATATTGTGATTTTTTCCTCCATCTTTCTCCATTCCCAGGAGAAACAATTCCAGCTTCAGCTTTATCCTTGGCTCAGTTTTCTCTTCCAGCCGCTTCCTTATCTTGCACCAATATTTTCTGGCCTTGGGGCAGGTCCACCACATGTGGTAGAACATCCCCTGCTTTTACCCACATCTCCAACACTCTGGCGATCGGTTGGGGAACATCTTTAGCTCATCTGGCTGGTGGTAGATGCCCCCGGTAGAAGATTTGGTTGAGGTTCTTCTTATCAGCAGCTGACATCGTGAGTTGGTAGAAACTTTTGGAAGGAGTTTTGAACTCGACGGGTGGGGGGAGATGGCCGGTGTTATCCTGCCGTCCGCTGAGCCTGTCTGTTTCACGAAGACCATCCCTGGCAAACAGCTGTTGGCTGTGAATTATGTTTATATTTACCCCCCACGAGTGTCTCAGTACCCCTCCTTTGACTGCTCAGCTGGGCACAAATAAAGTTGAAATACAACCGTCCTGGGGGGCTCGGAAGGTACAGTCTACCGAATGCTAAAAAGCCCAGCCTGCCTGTTAGCAACTCTGGGTTCAGAACCAGTGTTACAACTCTGGTCCCGTAACCAATGTTAGGGGTAACAAACACCCCCGTTTGAAAATAGATGCGGAATAGTGTTATACACCGGACAGTAAAGAGATACGTTGCGTTAACCACACACAAACTCTACAAACTCTGATAGTAAGAAAATAAATAGTCTTTACGTTGTAGCAACTAAAATACTTCTTCCGACCAGTGATACGAACTTCTCAAAACAATAACGGTCCTTCACCAAAACACAGAGTTATCTTACAGTGATGCAAAAACAAACACTTCTTCTTTCTTCAGTATTCAGCTTCAGCGGCAAACAGTAAGAACAGGAATCAAAGGGAATCGAAAAGGGAATGGACTGTGTTTCTGAGCTTCCTTTTATGGTAGAGCTGAGAAGCACAGCCAATCAGAATTCAACACACTTCTTAAAGCTACATATACTCTTTAAGAATACTGGCTTATATATATTGTCAACCCAACATAAGGCTGAATATCCTGATGACATTTCCAACACTTTTCTGAATTGTTCTTTGACATTCTTGCTATTCTCGCTGGTGATAAGTGCCACCTGTAAAACATCTTATGCAAACTTTCTTTATATGCAGTTGACATTGTCATTTTAGAATTTTGAGTCCACAGTTTCTGCCACTTCTCTAAGTCAATCCCATGTCCGAAGTTCCCCCCCCCCCCCCAAGAGCTTGGTGGTTTTCTTGCAGACGTTTCATGACCCAACTAGAGAATATCATCAGTGCCAGAAAAGAGTGGGATTAGAAATCAAATCCCACTTCTCACAGGAATGATGATATTACCTAGTTTGGTCATGAAACATCTGCCAGAAAACCACCAAGCTCAGAAAGCACCAAGGACCCCGCAATAGGGAGATTATTCGCCCTTTTTGTCTGGAACGGTATGTAGGGTCTCCTGCTTGAGCAGGGGGTTGGACTAGAAGACCTCCACGGCCCCTTCCAACTCTTGTTATTCTGACATGATCCGGGAGTCATCTTTTAACTCATCCTACAGGACTGGAGTTTCTGATCATCGCCCATTCAAGGACTTAGCAGGTCACTTACTCCTGCCTTCAAATCAAACCTGCGAGTCGGAAAAAGATACTACCAGGTTCCTCCTGGGTTTAGCTAACGGCGTGAGTTTTTTCTGCTCTTCTGCTGTGTGATCCTAACAGCAAGAGACGGCAGTTGAAGGAGCAAACAGATAAAGCATGGATGGTCAGGGCTGCTGGGGAAATGTTGAGGCTGTCCCTCAAGAGGTGCCCTTGAAGGTCCCATGGAGACTGTGATGGGTCCAGAAAGAAGTGTCTTTCCTATGGAAGGGCCCCCCAACATGGAGGACCCTAACCCAAATAGCATCCAAAATTAAATCAGAGTCCAAGGCAAAGGATTGCTCAAAGTTCCCATTGATGAAGAGAGCCATGTTGGCACATCTGGGGAAACCCAAATCCGAAAGCTTCCCGGTTTTCCCCACCCGGTTGAAAGTCCAAGATCTTTCCCTCCACACCCACCAGTCCATCCCATGGCCCAATCTCCCACTGCCACGCTGGCTGCTTCCACCCACCCAGACTGGGTGGGTGAGAAACGATGACCTTGGCTTTCTAGAAAGAATGTTGTTATGGCTGCATATCACCCAACTTTGTACAATTCCCCCCTCCCATTTTCCCAACAATAGAAATTAAACCGTAGAAAGTGTGGCAGGCCAATTGATGAAGAGAGCCATGTTGGCACACCTGAGAAAACCCGAATCTGGAAGCTTCCTGGTTTCCCCCACCTAGTTGAAAGTTCAAGATCTTGCCCCCCCCCCACCCCCAAGAGGTCATCCCATGGTCCAATCTCCCATTCTGGTAGGTCCACCCAACCAGTTCCGGTCAGGTGCAGAGGTGCAGAGACAAAGGATGACCTTGGCTTTCTAAGAAGAATGTTGTTATGGCTGCATATCATCTAACGCCGTACGATTTCCCCTGCTCCCATTTCCCCAACAATAGAAATTAAGACAGTAGAACGTGTGGCAACCCTGTAAGCCCAAACGAAAAGATGGCTTGCAGGCACGACAGTAAGAGTTTGTGTCTCCTTCCTCCACCGCTCCATTCTTGAGAGAACATCTTGTGTTTTCCGGAAGGTCAAGTCCACCCACGGGCTGACACACAGCTCCCCAGGAGCGAACGGGGAGGTCGTAGCCTCTCTCGAGTAGGATTTTGCTACGTGGTGAGGGGTTGCCATTCTGTTCCTAGATCCTGTTGTCTTCTCCTTCTCCTCCGACTTTTCTGCAGGAATCCTTCCGCAGCAGAGGAACAGAATGAAAGAGTTGGAAGGGGCCTTGGAGGTAGATAACAGATCAACACAGTTGGAAGGGACCTTGCAGCAAGGTCATCTAGTCCAACCCCTTGCCCAAGCAGGAGACCCTACATCTGCCTCTACCTAGGATCGAACTCACAACCTCCTGATTGTGAGGCAGGAGGTCGACCTCTAGGCCACAGGAGCAGGTCTTCTAGTCCAACCTCTACTCAAGCAGGAGACCCTATATCGGCATGACTGGCTGGGGAATTCTGGTAGTTGACACCCACCAATCTTAAAGTCGTTGGATATCCCTGCCCTGTATCATTTTGGACAAATGACTGTCCAATCTCTTCTTAAAAACTTCCAGTGATGGAGCCCCCATAATTTCTGGTGGCAACCTGTTCCATTGGTTAATTGTTGTAACGGTCCGGAAATTTCTCCTTAGTTCTAAGTTGCTTCTCTCCTTGATTAGTTTCCACCCATTGCTTCTTGTTCTACCCTCAGGTGCTTTGGAGAACAGCTTGACTCCCTCTTCTTTGGGGCAACCCCTGAGATATCGGAAGACTGCTATCATGTCTCCCCTGGTCCTTCTTGTCCTTAAACTAGACATTCCCAGTTCCTGCAACCGTTCTTCATATGTTTTAGTCTCCAGTCCCCTCATCCTCTTTGTTGCTCGTCTCTGCACTCTTTCTAGAGTCTCCACATCTTTTCTACATCATGGTGACCAATACTGGATGCCGTATTCCAAGTGTGGCCTTACCAAGGCTTTGTAAAATGAAATTAACACTTCTCACGATCTTGATTCTCTCCCTCTGTTGATGCAGCCTAGAACTGTGTTGGCTTTTTTGGCAGCT
The DNA here is from genome assembly GCA_039707465.1 of Rhabdophis nuchalis. Classification (NCBI taxonomy): domain Eukaryota; kingdom Metazoa; phylum Chordata; class Lepidosauria; order Squamata; family Natricidae; genus Rhabdophis; species Rhabdophis nuchalis. The sequence goes on along the minus strand of CM077645.1, from coordinate 223,878,070 downwards.
GCTGCCCAGGGCTGGCTCCTATTTCAATGGTTGTCCACTAGGACTCCAAGATCCCTCTCACAGTTGCTACTATTGAGCAAGGTACCACCTATCCTGTACCTGTGCATTTTGCTTTTCCTTGCCTAAATGTAGAACCTTACTGGATTCCAAGTGTGGCCTTACCAAGGCCTTATAAAGCGGTACCAACCCTTCACCTGATTTTATTTATTTATTTATTTATTTATTTATTTATTTATTTATTTATTTATTTATTTATTTATTTATTTATTTATTTATTTATTCATACATACATACATACATACATACATACATACATACATACATACATACATACATACATACATACTTTTATACCGCCCCCTCTCCGGATAGGACTCGGGGTGGTGCACAGCAGATAAAAATACACATAATACATACATCTGAATAAATACACTCATACCACTAAAACCAAATTAAATTAAGAACTGTGCTAAAAAATTTAAAACACTACCTGATCTTGAGTTTTACTTGGCCTTCAAATGCCGTGTTGGGTGGGGCTCCCCAAATATAGCAGCAAAAAATGGGCTTCCCTGAGTTAGAGAAAGTTTTGGCGTTCAGTGTTTCTGTTGCCTTGGGGTTGTAAGGATCCATCTGGGACCTTCTGACCAGCGATGGACCCCGCAGCCCCCCAGTTCTAAAGAGGCTCTCCCCCTCATCCTCTTCCAGAATATGGGTGTCTAACCGAGCTCTTTCTGCCTGCTGAGGCAAAGAGAAGGATTTAATCTGCTGAGTTCAGGAAACAGGCAATGAATTTTTAAAAGGTGAGCTTAGAGAAGATTGCAGGATGTTACTAATTTGACAGGCTGGCCACGAACAGGTAATTGAACACGTTCCCTGTCTTCAGAGTGTCAGGTTTCCAAATAGCATCCAAAATAAAATTAGATCCGAGGCAAGATTTTCCTCAAAATTCCAATTTATTAAGACATCCATGTTGGCACATCTAGGAAAACCCGAATCTGAAAGCTTCCCGATTTCCCCCACCTAGTTGAAAGTTTAAGATCTTGCCCCCACTCCCAGAAGTTCATCCCATGGTTCAATCTCCCACTGCCGCCAAGACAGATTCCTCCCAACCAGTTCCGGCCAGGTGCAGAGACAAAGAATGACCTTGACTTTCTAAGAAGAATGTTGTTATGGCTACATGTCATCCAACTCCCATTTTCCCGCAGTAGAAAGTGTGGCAGGCCCGAAGCCTAAAAAGAAAAGAAAAACGGCTTGCAGGAGGACGGCTGGAGTTGTCCAGATCTCGTGGGCAAAGCAGAAATTGAGATATAAGGCAAGGAATTTAGTGTTTCTCAACCTTAAGATGTGGACCTCAATTTCCCAGCATTCCCCAGCCAGCATATTGGCAGATAAGATTTAAATATTCATTATATTATGCTTATATGGGTGCAATATAGTTTTCTCCAAAGCCCCTGAAGACAGAACAAGAAGCAATGGATGGAAACTGATCAAGGAGAGAACCAACCTAGAATTAAGAAATTTCCAACTAACCAATGGAACGGCTTGCTACCTTCCTCACTGGAGGTTTTTAAGAAGAGATTGGACAGCCATTTTTCTGAAATGGTGTAGGATTTCCTTCCAACTAGTTGTGAATGTTCCAACAATGGAAGTCTTCAAGAAGAGATTGGATAGCCATTTGTCTGAAATGGTACAAGGTTCCTGCCTAGGCAGGGGGTTGGACTAGAAGACCTCCAAGGTCCCTTCCAACTCTGTTATTCTCTTATTCTGTTTTTGTATATACAAAGAACGATTGCAGGAACTGAGTATGCTTAGTCTAACAAGCGAAGGACCAGGGGAGACATGATAGCAGTCTTCCAATATTTGAGGTAAGGCATTTATTTCAGTAAGGCATTTGATAAAGTAGACCATAACCTACTATTAGATAAAGTAGAAAATTGTGGGTTAGACAGCACCACCACCAGATGGATTCGCAACTGGCTGACCAACCGCACTCAACGTGTAGTCCTCAATGGAACTGCATCTACATGGAAGGAAGTATGCAGTGGAGTCCCCCAAGGCTCTGTTTTAGGCCGCGGACTCTTCAACATCTTCATCAATGATTTGGATGAGGGGATAAACGGGGAACTCATCAAATTTGCAGACGACACCAAGCTGGCAGGAATAGCCAACACTCCAGAAGATAGGCTTAAGATACAGAAGGATCTAGACAAACTTGAACATTGGGCACTATCTAATAAAATGAAATTCAATTGTGAAAAAAGTAAGGTCCTACATATAGGCAAGAAAAACCAAATGCACAAGTACAGTATAGATGGTACCTTGCTCAATAGTAGCAACTGTGAGAGGGATCTTGGAATCCTAGTGGACAACCATTTAAATATGAGCCAGCAGTGTGCAGCAGCTGCCAAAAAAGCCAACACAGTTCTAGGCTGCATAAACAGAGGGATAGAATCTAGATCACGTGAAGTGTTAATGCCACTGTATGGTGCCTTGGTAAGGCCACACTTGGAATACTGCATACAGTTTTGGTCGCCACGATGTAGAAAAGACGTGGAGACTCTGGAAAGAGTGCAAAGAAGAGCAACCAAGAGGATTAGAGGACTGGAGACTAAAACATATGAAGAACGGTTGCAGGAGCTGTGTATGTCTAGTTTGATGAAGAGAAGGACCAGGGAAGACATGATAGCAGTGTTCCGATATCTCAGAGGGTGCCACAAAGAAGAGGGAGTCAAACTATTCTCCAAGGCACCTGAGGGCAGAACAAGAAGCAACGGGTGGAAACTAATCAAGGAGAGAAGCAACTTAGAACTAAGGAGAAATTTCCTGACAGTTAGAACAATTAACCTCTGGAACAGCTTGCCTCCAGAAGTTGTGAATGCCCCAACCCTGGAAGTCTTTAAAAAGATGTTAGATAGCCATTTGTCTGAAATGGTATAAGGTTCCTGCCCACGCAGGGGGTTGGACTAGAAGACCTACAAGGTCCCTTCCAACTCTGCTATTGTATTGTATTGTATTTTATAGAGAAGCTGTCACATAGACGAGGGGGTCAAATTATTCTCCAAAGCCCCTGAAGGCAGGACAAGAAGCAACGGATGGAACCTAATCAAGGAGAGAAGCAACTTAGAACTGAGGAGGAGGAGAACAGTGAGGACAATGAACCAGTGGAACAGAAATTGTCTCCAGAAGTTGTGAATGCCCCAACCCTGGAAGTCTTGAAGAAGACATTGGCCCGAACTGAAGAAGCTTCTTGGATGAGAAGCGAAACGTCTTCAGACAAAAAAAAAAACCACCCCAGAAAGTCCAGTTGCCTCTTGAAAAAGCACCTTTGGGAGAAGAGACTGGACATCCATTTGTCCGGAATGGTATATATCAGTGTTTCTCAACCTTGGTGACTTGAAGTCCTGTGGACTTCATTCATTCATTCATTTCATTTATTCGACTTATTAACCGCCCCCTCTCCCCGAAGGGACTCGGGGCGGTGCACAGGAAAATATAAAAAATACAATACATCACAATAAATACATAAATACATTAAAACTATATTAAATTACACCCTGTGCTAAAAACTACCCCATTAAAATCCCTAAAGCCCAATTTAAAATGTCTCTGCTAAACAACTGAGGCTGAAAACGGTAGGTTAGGCCAGGCCGGCCTGTTGGAAAAAGTAGGTTTTTAGTTGCTGGCGGAAGGAGCGGAGGTCCGGGATAGATCTAAGTTCGGGGGGGTAGGTCATTCCAGAGGGTCGGGCCCGCCACAGAGAAGGCCCTTCCCCTGGGCGTCACCCGCTGGCATTGCCTAGTGGACGGCACCCGGAGAAGCCCCTCTCTGTGGGAGCGAATCGGCCGAAGGGATGTTCCACTCGCCAAGGTTGAGAAACATTGCAATATAGGGTCTCTTGCTTGAGCAGGGGGTTGGACTAGAAGACCTCCAAGGTCCCTTCCAGTTCTTGGTTTATTCTGTCATTCAAACACTTTGTGGGCCAAAGAAGTTATCGGCAGTGGTCCTGGGGGAGACAAAAAATGTGGAAACAGGTAGAGAGGTAGGTGTGTGTGTCTTTGTGTTAACATCTGTTCTGGATTTACACTTCCACAACTCCAAGGAAACAAATTCGCTTGGCATTCCCACTCCCATTTTAAAAATAGAAAGGTGTGCTGAATGCCAAGAGGATGCCATTTAGGAAAAAAAATGCTTCTTTTTGCACAGCTAACACAAAAGGTTTTCAAAGAACTGGTGTTTTTGTGTCGTGCGAGGAGCGTTTGGGAAGCACAGGATTCTGGAAGAGAGCGTAGCTGATATGTTTCTCCCTTGACCATCTGCCTCCCCTTTCTCGCTTCAATTCTTACTCGTTTTATATTTAAAAAAAAAGTCCAAGTTCAAAACATTGTAGTTGCCATCTTGACTTTTTTGACCTCTCCCCTTGCGGGAAGGCTTGGGCCAAAGCATGTTTCTTGAAAATATCACCCGTCATACCAGTGCAAAGGTGGCTTGGAGGTGCCAGAGCCAATTTATTTATTTTATTTTATTTATTAGATTTCTATCCCGCCCCATCTCCCCCAAATGGGCGGGTATTATTAAATACTGTATTTTCCAGAGTATAAGATGCACCTAAATTTCCACCCATTTTGTAGGAGGAAAATAGGTACGCCTTATACTCTGGAAAATACGGTATATAGGCAACCTGACCTTTTGATAAAACCAGATAATCGTATCAAACCAGGCAAACCAACTCTGGAGAAATCTCTTTTTGGAGAAAGTTCTGGAATAGCGAAAAGTCTGTAGGGATTCTCCATCATCTAGATCAGGGATGTCCAAACTTGGGAACTTTAAGACTTGTGGACTTCAAATCCCAGAATCCCTCAGCCAGCCCTGCTTCTCCTGTGAGAGCATGGAACATGCTAGATGAGGAATTCTGGGAATTGAAGTCCACAAGTCTTAAAAGTTGCCAGGTTTGGAGACTCCTGCTCTAAAAGGATGCAAATGACCAGAGCTGAAGAAGTTTCTTGGATGGGAAGCAAAATGTCTTTTAAAAAAAACAACACCTTTGGGACAAGTCTAAAAAACCCATTCTTATTCAAAGTCTACGTTCTCTCCAGGCGTCCCGGCCCATTCGGAGTTGAGAAATAGAACAGCTTTCCCCCTGATCGATGGTAAACACAGTGCCAGGCCTTCATCCATCTTTTCTTGTGGGTCTTTGGCCTGCCACACTTTCTATTATTCTGCTATGCATTTTCTATGGTGGGAAAATATGGAGTTAGACGATAGGTAGCCATAACAACATTCTTTCTGGAAAGCCAAGGTCATCCTTTGCCTTTGCATCTCTGTATCTGACCGGAACTGGATGGGTGGAAGCTGCCAGCGTTGCAGTGGGAGATTGGACCATGGGATGGACTGGTGGGTGGGTGGGGGACAAGATCTTGGACTTCCAACTGGGTGGGGAAAACCGGGAAGCTTTCAGATTCGGGGTTTCCCAGATGTGTCAACATGGCTCTCTTCATCAATGGGAACTTCTGAGCAATCCTTTGCCTTGGACTCTGATTTACTTTTGGATCCTATTTGGGATCCTGACCCACACACATGCAAGGGAGACGTGGTGTGGAGCTCCTCACCGGAAACAGGAGAACTTCTCGACATCTGGCGCAGGAGTGGGCGGTGGGCCGGTGGCATCTCTGGAGATGCTTGGCTTCCAGCCTCTCCCTCGGCGTTCCTCGGCTTCACGGCGAGCCTTCACAATGGAGAGCGCGAGAGACGATGCCAGCTTTCTGCAGAAAACGCATTTAGATCTCGCCGCGCAAGCCGGAGGGATTAAGTTTTCTTCTTGGCAGCCCGGAGCTCCTGCCAGGAAGGCCCCCCCCCCTCCACACCCCACACCCCTCCGCACGGTCTTCTTTTTGGAAGCCACCGAAGGCGCCCCGCGCCGCCTTGAAACAAGAAGGCAATTGAAGGAGCTGCCGGCTGAGTCAGATGTTTTTTTGCGCAGCCTGGCCGGTTTCAAAAGGCCCCATTGATGCCGTGCATGCCTGACTGGGTCCTGCTTTTGAGCAAAGCTGCAGGAACCGCTAAGCGTTGGTGGAGAAAATCTCTCCCTTCCCAGCCTCTCAATGCAAAAAAAAAAAAAAAAAAAAAAGCTCTTTTAAATGCCAGAGGGAATTATTGCCGTGAATTGCAGAGGCTTTCGGGAATGTCACATCCCGCGCGCGTTCCCGCACAGGTCCTGGGGTTTAATGCCCCCCCCCCCCCTCCCAGGGTCTCATCGGGTAGTCAAGCCCCCTTCCCTTCTCCCCCCTTCATGTGTGACCTCCGTATGTTCCTTCTTCGACCTCTTCCTGCATTTGGGCACCGCCTCAAATCTGCCGTTTTTATTTTATTTATTTATTTTTATTTTATTTTATTAAATTTATACCCCGCCCTTCTCCAAACGGAGAACACAGCGGCGCACAGGAATACTAAAATACATACAAAAACATATAAAAATTTAAAAAACTTATTCCAATAAAATCCTGCGCTAAAAACCAAATTAAATTTAGTGTCTGTCCGTCTCCCCCTCACCGTGGCATGATGGGGGGTGGGGGGTGGGAATTATAGTCTTGCGGTATTTGAGGGGCTGCCCCAAAGAGGAGGGGGGAGTCAACCTGTTCTCCAAAGCACGGGAAGACAAGAAGTAACGGATGGAAATTAAGCAAGGCGAGAAGCCACCTGGAACGAAGGAGAGATTTCCTGGCAGTTAGAAATATTAGTCAGTGGAACAGCTTGCCACAGAGGTTATGGGTGCTTCATCGCTGGAGGTGTTCTGACCAAGGCTTCCGAAGAGCCTGAAGCAAACTCCTGGTCCTGACAAAAAAAAAACCTTTATTAATTTGCTGTGAATTCTGCTCATTCCCATCCAGCAAAGTCTTTCAAAGGAGGATTTACGGTCACAGACCTTATCTGGCTTGGAGAGCTGCCAGGCTGATATCTGTGGCAAGGAGTCTCAGAGAGTCACGAACCAATGAAGCGAACGAATGGTCTCCTGCAAGCTCCACTCCCCTGTCGCTCCTCTTTTATGTCCTCTGGGAGGGGCCCTTCATCGTCCACCTGTGGCCTTCCTCCCATGTCCACCCCTGTTCCTTAGCTCTTCCTTTCATCTGGCAATGCTACAAATGGATACCCTGGGAACAGGCTCCAGCTGTTCTTCTGCCTCACTGATGTCTGGCAGCTGATCACTGTCAGACGGCCCTGGCCCCCTCTCTGCCTCCGACACAGAGCTCTCCTCAGAGCCTTCCCTAGACTCCAGGACTGGCTCAGGTTCCTCCCCAACCCTCCTCACTGTCTGAATCTGCTGCTAGATCCGCTGGCCGCTGGAGGACCACAACAGGTGGCTTTTAAGAAGAGACTGGACAGTCGCTTGTCTGAAATGGTATAGTTCTCCTGCTTGGGGTGGGGTGTTGGACTAGATGACCTCCAAGGTCCCTTGCAGCTCTCTTCTGATTGAGGCTGGGAAGACCCCTCTGGAGTTCATCAAAGCCCATTTGTTTCTACAATAGACCTGAGCCTCAAACAGATCCTTGAGGGGAGGCGTTGCAAATCCTATTTCTTGCCTCCCTCCTTGGTAAAAATTGCCCATTTATTTCCGTTTTGTGTTTTAACCCAAAATCAGGTCCTCCTCGGCCATTAAAAGTTCTCCCTTGTCATCCAGGTTTTCTCCATCTTGGCAGGTTTTAAGATGGGTGAACTTCAACTCCCAGAATTCCCCAATCAGCCTAATTTACAGGCTGCCTTCCGGCTTGGCTCTAGCATTTGGGCAGAGTATTTCAGTTAGTAAGTCATGTTTGGGCAGGAGGCTAATGAAGACTCAGTAAGTCTCACTTAGCAGAGCATTAAGAGGCATCGGGTTTACATCTTTAAGTGGAGAAATCTTCATGGATCGTTAGAGGTGGATTTATAGATGCTCTGAGCAGAAGCCATGAAATATTCAAGTGTTTCTCCAGGCAGCTGCCTCCAGAAGGTCTGGGTGCTCCAACCCTCTGGAGGATTTTCAGAAGAAATTGGAGAACTATTTGTCCAGAATGGTATGGGCTTCCTGTCTGAGCAGGGGGTTGGACTAGAAGACCCCCAAGGTCCCTTCCAGGCCTAGGAATCTATGATGCTGAGAGAGAGAGAGAGAGAGAGAGAGAGAGAGAGAGAGAGAGAAAGAGAGAGACAAAGACACAGACAGACAGACAGGATATATATATATAGAGAGAGACAGATGATATAGATATAGACAGGCAGAGAGACACTGAAAGAGATTTTAGATAGATAGATAGATAGATAGATAGATAGATAGATAGATAGATAGATAGATAGATAGATAGATAGATAGATAGATGAGATAGATAGATTGATTGATTGATTGATTGATAGATGAGATAGATAGATAGATAGATAGATAGATAGATAGATAGATAGATAGATAGATAGATAGATAGATAGATAGATAGATAGAAGAGATGGATGGATGGATGGATGGATGGATGGATGGATGGATGGATAGATAGATAGATGATAGACCAGATTGATTGATTGATCGATAGATAGATAGATTGATTGATAGATGAGATAGATACATAGATAGATAGATAGTTAGATAGAGGATAGACGAGATAGAAAGATGGATGGATGGATGAATGGATGGATGATAGATAGATAGATAGATAGATATGGATGTAGATGGATGGATGGATTGATGGATATATATATTTAGATAGGTAGGTAGGTAGGAGGTAGGTTATATGATAGAGAAATAGATGATATAGACAAAGAGAGACACAGGCAGACAAGCAGATAAGGATACATGACAGACAGATGAAGGGAGAGATGGATGGATGGATGGAACGAACAACTTGCCTCCAGAAGTTATAGGTGCTCCAAAATTGGAGGTTTTTAAGAAAAGATTGGATAGCCATTTGTCTGAAATGGTCCAGGCTTTGCGTCACTGCAGAAATGTCTAAGTTGGTGCTTCTCAACCAGGAGAACTATAAAATGAGTGGACTTCCAGAATTCCCCAACCAGCCAAGCTGGGAGTTGAAGTCCACCAATCTTAAAATGGTTGTGGTTGAGAAACACGGACCTTAATGGACCCTGCTTACTTAAAAGTTGTTTCAGTTCTTTCTTTCTTTCTTTCTTTCTTTCTTTCTTTCTTTCTTTCTTTCTTTCTTTCTTTCTTTCTTTCTTTCTTTCTTTCTTTCTTCCTTCCTTCCTTCCTTCCTTCCTTCCTTCCTTCCTTCCTTCCTTCCTTCCCTCCCTCCCTCCCTCCCTCCCTCCCTCCCTCCCTCCCTCCCTCCCTCCCTCCCTCCCTCTTTCTTTCTTTCTTTCTTTCTTTCTTTCTTTCTTTCTTTCTTTCTTTCTTTCTTTCTTTCTTTCTTTCTTTCATTTTTATACCGCTCCTATCTCCCAGAAGGGACTCAGGGCGGTGCACAGGAAAGTTAAAATGCAGACATACAGACATACGAATAAATGCAACTACAAACGTTAAAATATGATTAAATTTGAAAATAGCCTGTGCTAAAAATACCGCTAAAATAATAAAAATTGCCAAAGATTAAAAATAATTAAAACTCAGTCTGGAAGAATGGCCTCGGGGTCTAGGCTAGGTTGCACCAGGAACAGTCACAATTCAGAGATGTCAAGGCATAGACATGAGGAAAAAAGCTGGAGGACATCAAAATCACTTGAGATTCGCACTGTGTGTGATGGTCTTCTTGACCTCTGTTGCTTCTCACCTTCTTGAGGGCTCTTCATTTTCCTTCCCAAATGCACCCGTAGCTTCCACCTTCCCTGCCCTCCTCCTCATGTAACCCCTTTCCAGATGTTCTGTCCATCAAGCTGGACATCTCAACAGAGCTTCCCATCCTTCGTCTGGGAATTGAAGTCCACCCATTTTAAACTTGCCAAGATTGAGGAACATTGCCATAACCGCTCAATTTAATCCTCTCATGTGGTTCAAATTCTATGGCAAATCTAGACAGCATCCTAAAAAGCAGAGACATCCCCCTGCCAACACAAGTGTGTCTAGTCAAGGCTGTGGTTTTCCCAGTTGTAACAGATGGCTGTGAAATTTGGACCATAAGAAAGGTTGAGCACCAAAGAATGGAGGCCTTTGGACTCTGGGGCTGGAGAAGAAAAGGAAAGAAAGAAAAGGAAAGAAAGAGAAAGAAAGAATAAGAAAGAAAAGAGAGCAAAAGAAAGAAAGAGAAAGAAAGAAAAGAGCAAGAGAAAAAAGAAAAAGAAAGAGAAAAGGAAAGAAAGAAAGAAAAAGAAAGAAAAGAAAGAAAGAAAAAGGAAAAGAAACTAAGAGAGTGAAAGAAAGAAAGAAAGAGAAAGAAAGAAAAAAAGAAAGAAAGAAAGAGAAAGAAAGAAAGAAAGAAAGAAAGAAAAAGAAAGAAAGAAAGGTGATAGGATATCCGGAGTGAACCCTCCATGGCATCTAGAGGGCAGCCCCATAACTTGAACTTATCTGGGCCATTTGTCGTTTTCTTTCTTCTATTATTCAACCTTTGTTGTTTAAACTTCCTTTCGATTACTCGGTTTTTTTATGGTTTTGAGATGCCTAGAGTGGACCCAGGGCGAGACTGGTGGCCCATAAGTTTGATAATCAGAATTTGGGGGCCACACGAAAATGCTGGGCGGTAGAAATGGGAGGTTTTGGGGCAGGGGCCCTCCTCTCCCACCCCCTCCTCTTAATTACCTTTCGCTCACAAGGGCCGATGGCCAGGTAGCAGTGCAAATAAATATAGCCGAAGAAGCTGGGACGCTTCCTTGGTCGGACCGATTGTGCGCTGGTGCAGCCGTAATTAAATGTGTTCTTAGAAACCCTTAATGCTGTTGGTCAATATATCTTGGGCAGCTGCCTGCAGACATATGGCACCGTGCCCGCCCGGAGGCCTTTCAGGGTGACCCAAAGAGGATGACGCACGTTTGTGATGGAAACCCTGATTAATGAAATGGGATTTTGCTCCCGCCACCGTCATAAATCTGCATCGTTGGGAAAAGGCGAAGGTTGCTTGGGATAAGCCAGGGATGAAGGCTTGCTGGCTAGCAAAAGATAACCCAAGAGAATCTTGGAAGGAAGGAGAGAGTAAACACCCCCCCCCCCAAATAATAATAATAATAATGGGGTGGAAATTTTATTTTATTAAATTAAATTTATACCCCGCCCTTCTCCAAATGGACCCAGGGCGGCGCACAGAAACACTAAAATACATACAAAAAATACATAAAAAATTTAAAAAACTTATTCGATAAAAACCCTGTGCTAAAACCAAATTAAAATTCCCGAAATTTAAAACTAAGAGTCATTTTGGGGTTACGCTAGGCCGGCTAGATGGAACAGATGTGTCTTTAGACACTTGCGGAAGAGGCGGAGGTCGGAGATGGTGCGAAGTTCAGGGGGTAAGTCGTTCCAAAGGGCAGGGCCCGCCACAGAGAAGGCTCTCCCCCTGGGTGTCGCCAGTCGGCATTGTCCGGCCGACGGCACCCTGAGAAGGCCCTCTCTGTGGGAGCGTATCGGTCTTAGGGATGTATGGGGCAGGAGGCGGTCTCGCATGTAACTAGGTCCCAAGCCATGGAGCGCTTTAAAGATGGAGGATGGAATGATGGAGGATGCCAAATTTCCATGCATTTTAATTTGATTTGGGGGATGTAACTTGTGAAGGGGAATGTCGGTTTCCTTAAAGTTAACTGGAGGCTAAAACATATGAAGAACGGTTGCAGGAACTGGGTCTGTCTAGTTTAATGAGAAGAAGGACCAGGGGAGACATGATAGTAGCCTTCCAGTATCTCAGGGGTTGCCCCAAAGAAGAGGGAGTCCAGCTATTCTCCAAGGCACCTGAGGGCAGAACAAGAAGCAATGGGTGGAAACTAATCAAGGAGAGAAGCAACTTAGAACTGAGGAGAAATTTCCTGACAGTGAGAACAATGAATCAGTGGAACAGAAGTTGCCTCCAGAAGTTCTGAATGCCCCAACCCTGGAAGTCTTTAAGAAGATGTTGGATAGCCATTTGTCTGAAATGGTATAAGCTTCCCGCCTAGGCAGGGGGTTGGACTAGAAGACCTCCGAGGTCCCTTCCAACTCTGCTATTGTATTGTAAGGTGCTTTTTCCAAAATGGAAGTGGACTTTCTTGGGTTTTTGAGAGATGAGGAAGAAGAAGAGGGGAGGGGAGGAGGGGGAGGACTGTGGGGTCCTTGGTGGTTTTCCTGCAGGCGTTTCATGACCCAACTAGGTAACATCATCAGTGCTAGAAGGGTGTGGGGTTTCTGGGGAGGGGGAGGAGAAGGAGGGAGAGGAAGAGGAGGAGGAAGAAGAAGAGAGAGGAGGAAGACTGTGGGGTCCTCAGTGGTTTTCCTGCAGGCGTTTTATGACCCAACTAGGTAACATCATCAGGGCTAGAAGGGAGTGGGGTTTGCAGAGGGGAAGAGGAGGAAAAAGAGGAAGAGGAGGACTGTGGGGTCTTTGGTGGTTTTCCTGCAGACGTTTCATGACCCAGCTAGGTAGCATCATCAGTTCCCATTGAAAAAAAGTGGCTTCACTTAACGACTGCTTCAAAAAATCTTGCAAAAAAAATAATAATATATATTTTGAAAGAATTTCATTTATTTTAATAAAACAAAGATACAAAAAGGAAAAAATCATCATTCTACATTGTGTCCTTTGGAAAGTATGTTGCCTGGTTACACATAACTCTTGTACATTTCTAGAACCATTATTAACTCATGAATAATCTCGTTTTATAGATTTAAAATCAAAAGATTCGTTATATATCTTGATATCATTACACCAGAATTCTCCTCTAATATTCCATATTTGGTCTATCTTCCTCTTCAGACAAGTCTTTCTTAAACATAACCACTTAATGGCATCCATTGTCTATTCCAGGGGTCTGCAAAGTTGGCTCTTTTAAGACTGGTGGACTTCAACTCCCAGAATTCCCCAGCCAGCTATGCTGGCTGGGGAATTCTGGGAGTTGAAGTCCACCAGTCTTAAAAGAGCCAACTTTGCAGACCCCTGGTCTATTCCAAACATACATGCATATATACATACATACACACACACAAACACACATATAATCTGTAATTTTTCTGTTGCTCTTATTATAACTCATTGTTTATTAACTGGTAGTTCTTCAATAACAATCTAAAACAGTCTAAAACTTGGTAAAATTCATCAACATTCCTATGTGATTAAATAAAAGTCTTATTGTTTATGTCCAACCTCATACTCATGCGCTCCTACACGATACATAAATATATATCATTAAACTATAGCATTATTATTAGTTACTCTTATTATCTTGCAAAATGGAATAGTTGCTGGTCTATTTAGTGGCTGCCACGACTTAAACTCCAGCCTCAGTTTCAGTCGTAAGTTGAGGACTCGCCGCTTCAAGGCTTTTCTAGATTTCTGGAGGCGGTAGAAAAAGGATACGCTATAAATATATATATCCAGGTAGCCGGAAGCTGACCGGCTTGCCTTTTTCGGGCTCAGCGTCCGTTCGAGCGAGCAGAGTCGGCTGCCAAGATCCTCCCTGGCAGTTGTGACTCAGTTGCTGCTTTTGGTTCTGGCGTGGAAGCCACCGGATCTCCAGATTAGCATCAGTCGTGGTCCAGGGGTTGTGTTTTATGGCTGCCTGGGCTTTGAGCTTTTGTTTGAGTGCTGGATGAGCTAAGACGGAGGTTGCCACCCATGCTTTTCTGAGCTGCTCAGAGAGAGAGAGAGAGAGTGATGGAGGAGAGAGAGAGGGGGGGAGGGAGGGAGGAGAGAGGAAAGAGAGAGGAGAGAGAGAAAGAAAGGGAGAGAGGAGACTGAAAGATGAGGGACAGAAAGAGAAAGATGAAGGAGAGAGGAAAGAGAGAGGAGCGAAAGAGAAAGAGGGAGGAGAGGAAAGGAGAAAGAGAGAAAGAGAAAGAGGAGAGACAGAGAAAAGAAAGAAACAGGAGAAAGAAAAAAGAAAGGGAAAGAGAGAAAGAGAAAAAGAGAATGGAAAGAGAAAGAAAAGGGTGAGAGAGGAGAGAAAGAAAGAGAGAAAAAGAGAAAGAAAGAGAGGGAAAGGAACAGAAAGAGAAAGTGGGGGAGAGAAAGGAGAGAAAGGGAGAAAGAGAAAAAGAAAGGAGAGAAAGAAAGAGGAGAGAGGAAAGAGAGGATAGAAAGAAAGGGAGAAAGAGACAGAAAGGAGACTGAAAGTTGAGAGAGAGAGAAAGATGAAGGAGAGAGTAAAGAGAGAGGAGCGAAAGAGAAAGAGAGGGAGGAGAGAGAAAAGAAAGAGGGAGAAAGAAAGAAAGGAGAAAGAAAAAAGAAAGGGAAAGAGAGAGAGAAAGAATGGCGAGAGAAAGAAAAGGGTGAGAGAGGAGAGAAAGAAAGAGAGAAAAAGAGAAAGAAAGAGGAGAGAGGGAAAGGAACAGAAAGAGAAAGAGGGGGAGACAAAGAAGAGAAAGGGAGAAAGAGAAAAAGAAAGAAAGAGGAGAGAGAAAGAGGGAGAAAGAAAGGGAAAGGGGTGAGAGGAGGAAAGAGGAGTGAAAAAAGAAAATGAAAGAGAGAGAGGAGAAAGGGAGAGGTATAATTTGGGAAGCTGCATGTGGCCCTTTGACCATCCTGCACATTGTTCAGGTAATTGCGCACAGCCTGGCTGTGGGATGCCAAGAATGGGGCGTAATGACAGGGTTGGGGTGGAGAAGGAGGGGCTGTGCCAGGAGAGGGAAGTGGGGGCTGCTTGAACCTGCAGAAGTCTCGGCCGAGGAAGAGGCTTTGGGGTGGCAAAGAGCGGGCGACGATCCTGGCAAGCAGAGGTGGTCTTGTGCTGGGTTGGGGGTGGAGGGGCTGGGGCAGACCGCCTTGGCACCCTTCTCTCCTGATCCTGCGGGGTCTCTAACACTGGGTTGTTCTTTTTTTAAAGAAGAGATTAGACAACCGTTTGTTTGAAATGTTACAGGGTCACATGAGCATAGGGTTGGACTAGAAGACCTCTAAGGCCCCTCTCATCTCCGTTCTGATTGAAATGGCATAGGGTCTCCTGCTTGAGCAGGGGGTTGGACTAGAAGACCTCCAAGGTCCCTTCCATCTCCATTCTGATTGAAACGGCATAGGGTCTCCTGCTTGAGCAGAGGGCTGGACAAGAAGACCTCCAAGGTCCCTCCCATCTCCATTCTGATTGAAATGGCACAGGGTCTCCTGCTTGAGCAGAGGGCTGGACAAGAAGACCCCCAAGGTCCCTCCCATCTCCATTCTGATTGAAACAGCATAGGGTCTCCTGCTTGAGCAGAGGGCTGGACAAGAAGACCCCCAAGGTCCCTTCCATCTCCATTCTGATTGAAATGGCACAGGGTCTCCTGCTTGAGCAGAGGGCTGGACAAGAAGACCTCCAAGGTCCCTCTCATCTCCATTCTGATTGAAATGGCATAGGGTCTCCTGCTTGAGCAGGGGGGTGGACTATAAGACCTCCAAGGTCCCTTCCATCTCCATTCTGATTGAAACAGCATAGGGTCTCCTGCTTGAGCAGAGGGCTGGACAAGAAGACCTCCAAGGTCCCTCCCATCTCCATTCTGATTGAAATGGCACAGGGTCTCCTGCTTGAGCAGAGGGCTGGACAAGAAGACCTCCAAGGTCCCTCCCATCTCCATTCTGATTGAAATGGCATAGGGTCTCCTGCTTGAGCAGAGGGCTGGACAAGAAGACCTCCAAGGTCCCTCTCATCTCCATTCTGATTGAAATGGCATAGGGTCTCCTGCTTGAGCAGGGGGGTGGACTATAAGACCTCCAAGGTCCCTTCCATCTCCATTCTGATTGAAACAGCATAGGGTCTCCTGCTTGAGCAGAGGGCTGGACAAGAAGACCTCCAAGGTCCCTCCCATCTCCATTCTGATTGAAATGGCACAGGGTCTCCTGCTTGAGCAGAGGGCTGGACAAGAAGACCTCCAAGGTCCCTCTCATCTCCATTCTGATTGAAATGGCATAGGGTCTCCTGCTTGAGCAGGGGGGTGGACTATAAGACCTCCAAGGTCCCTTCCATCTCCATTCTGATTGAAACAGCATAGGGTCTCCTGCTTGAGCAGAGGGCTGGACAAGAAGACCTCCAAGGTCCCTCCCATCTCCATTCTGATTGAAATGGCACAGGGTCTCCTGCTTGAGCAGAGGGCTGGACAAGAAGACCTCCAAGGTCCCTTCCATCTCTATTCTGATTGAAATGGCATAGGGTCTCCTTCTTTGGTCTATTCTATTCCATTCCATTGCATTCTATTCTATTTTCCCTTCCCTTCTTATTTCTATTCTATTCTATTCTATTCTATTCTATTCTATTCTATTCCCATTCCATTCTATTCTATTCTGTTCCTCTCTTCCAAATTTCATTCTAAATTCTTAACTTCTTCTGGAACGTCCTGATCCTTTTAAAGGACCAACCGGGTGCAAACTTTGCTTTTTCCCCCTGCCCCCAGCCAAATTTAGATCCCTGCAAGCTGCCGGGCCTTGCATAATTCTGTGGGCGGCATCGTGCCATTGACTTGCTGGCAAAGGAGGCTCCAGCATAGAGGAAGGGGTTAGCCGCCCAGGTGCCCAACTGCTTCTTGCCCCCCCGTGCCGCCCGTCTGCTTTCTCCACATTTCCATCAAGCGGGCAGATTGAACGGCAGCTTCTGTGCCCGGCTTCCTTCCCATCGCCTCCCTTCCCCTCCCCTCCCCCCCTGGGCATTTTGCTTGGGCACGAGGAATGCTGCAGATGGACCTGGAGGCTCCTGGGGGGCATTTGGGGGAGTCCCTGGCTGCCAGGAGGCTCTGCGTTGAAGGTCTTCCTGCAGGAAGCTTCAGCCGAAGAGCTGCTACCTCTTCTGGTGGAGGACGCTGGGCAGCCTTTCTCCACATCGGGGGTCCTTGGGGCTCTCTGAGCTTGGCGGGTTTCTCGCAGGCTTCTCCTTACCCAAAGCAGGTAACGTTATCAGTGCTAGAAAGGAGGGGGGTTTGCAGGGAGGAAGAGGAGGAGGAGGAGGAAGAAGAAGAGGGTGGGAGGAGGAGGAGAAGGACAGTGGGAGCCTTGGTTCTGAGCTTGGCGGTTTTCTTGCAGATGTTTCATGATCCAAACCGGGTAATGTTATCAGTGCTAGGAAGGGGGGGATTGTAGAGAGGAGGAAGAGGAAGAAGAAGAAGAGGGTGGGAGGAGGAAGAGGAGGAGGACTGTGGGGTCTTTGGTGCTCTCTGAGCTTGGCGGGTTTCTTGCAGGCGTCTCCTTACCCAAAGCAGGTAACGTTATCAGTGCTAGAAAGGAGGGGGGTTTGCAGGGAGGAAGAGGAGGAGGAGGAGGAGGAAGAAGAGGGTGGGAGGAGGAGGAGAAGGACAGTGGGAGCCTTGGTTCTGCGCTTGGTGGTTTTCTTGCAGATGTTTCATGATCCAAACCAGGTAATGTTATCAGTGCTAGGAAGGGGGGGATTGTAGAGAGGAGGAGGAGGAAGAGGAAGAAGAAGAGGAAGAGGAAGAAGAAGAAGAGGGTGGGAGGAGAAAGAGGAGGAGGACTGTGGGGATATTGGTTCTGAGCTTGGCGGTTTTCTTGCAGGCTTCTCCTTACCCAAACCAGGTAACATTGTCAATGCTAGAAAGGAGGGGGGGCGGTTTGCAGGGAGGAAGACGAAGAGGAGGAAGAGGAGGAAGAGGAAGAAGAAGAGGGTGGGAGGACGAAGAGGAGGAGGACTGTGGGGATATTGGTTCTGAGCTTGGCGGTTTTCTTGCAGATGTTTCATGACCCAAACCAGGTAACGTTATCAATGCTAGAAAGGAGGGGGGGGGTTTGCAGGGAGGAAGAGGAGGAGGAAGAGGAGGAGGAGGAAGGGGGAAGGAGGAGGAAGAGGAGGAGGAGGAAAAGGCTGACTGTGGGGTCTTTGGTGCTCTCTGAGCTTGGCAGTTTTCTTGCAGGCTTCTCTTTACCCAAACCAGGTAACGTTATCAATGCTAGAAAGGAGGGGGTTTGGCAGCGAGGAGGAGGAGGAAGAGGAGGAAGAAGAAGATGAGGGTGGGAGGAGGAGGAGAAGGACAGTGGGAGCCTTTGTTTCTGAGCTTGGCGGTTTTCTTGCAGATGTTTCATGACCCAAACCAGGTAACGTTATCAGTGCTAGGAAAGGGAAGGTTGCAGGGAGGAGGAGGAGGAGGAAGAGAGGAGGAGGAGGAGAAAGAGAGGAGGAGGAGGAGGAAGAGAGGAGGAGGAGGAGGCTGTCTATGGAGTCCTTGGTGCTCTCTGAGCTTGGCGGTTTTCTGGCAGACTTCTCCTTACCTAAACCAGGTAACGTTATCAATGCTAGAAAGGAGGGGGGTCTGCAGGGAGGAGGAAGAGGAGGAGGAGGAGGAGGAAGTGGAGGAGGACTGTGGAGTCCTTGGTGCTCTCTGAGCTGGGTGTTTTTCTTGCAGACGTTTCAGGACCCAAAGTAGATAACATTATCAGTGCTACAAGGGGGGGGGGGAGGTTCAGAGAGGAGGAGGACTGTGGGGGTCCTTGGTGCTCTCTCACCTTGGAAATGTTAAAAGTGGCGGGGGGAGGGAGGGTTTGCAGGGAATGGAGGAAGAAGAGGAGGAGGAGGCGGCGTACCGACTTCCCGATCGGCAAGAGGAATTTGGGGGAAGGCACTGAGTCCTCTCACCTCACCCGGTGGCAAGCAGCATGCAGCAGCGCGAGTAGATGTTGAAAAGCCGGTGTTGCCACGTGTGGGTGCGTGGGCGTTCTCACAGGAAAAGCGGGCCCGCCTACAATTCCCCGACAGCTCCCACGGCAGCCTCGGCAATCCGTTTGCTAAAGGTGCCACGGCGCATTTGACCGGAGGCGGCCATTCATCCCCGCATCCTTGTAGATCAGCTCCCCGCAGGGGCCTGGCCTCTCGCCACGGAGGTCCTCGGTTTCCTTGGGACCACAGCGGGGTCCTCCAAGATCCCGCCTGGACTCGAATCAGCCACTCCATTTTCCTGGCCGATTTTATGGGTTATGCGTCCGCCTTTGGAGACCCTTTCTTTGAAAGGTCTCAGAAAACTGCACAACGTTAGAGGCTTCCGGTCCAGGAGTGGGTTGCACTTACCGTCACTACTGGTTCGCTGATCGTGTTTGCGTGCTTTCTGCTCGCCCATGCGCAAGCCACCGCCCCCTGCGACAACCAGCTGATTGTCGGGGCTCACGAAGGCGCCGCACACTTTGTACGCAGGCACAATTTGCCTTTTGCCATAAAAACAGGCATAGAGCGCAGGCGGGCGGGCCAAAAGAGCCACCATACTGGATCGCTCTCCGCTGCTCTGTGTTCTCAACGGGTTTGGCCGAACTGGGCCGAACCGGCTGCAACCTGCCTCTGTTTCTGTCCTGTCTTGCCAAAGGATAGAATAAGGGACAACTCACCATGGTCAGGTTGCTGTGGTCGTGGTCAACTCACCGCGGGACAATTTAACAATTCAATTTACTCATTTAAAATAAAGAAAGAAATATTTTAATTTTTTATCATTCACCTTTGATTCTGTTCCTCAGTTGGCATCCTTTCTTTAATTATTGTATTCCACCGTTTCTTTGATATTAGTGTAACTCTTGTCCTGCGGTGAGTTGGTCATGGTGAGTTGGCTATGATAAGTTGGCCGGGGCCAGTTGGCCTTGGGGAGTTGGCCATGGTGAGTTGGCTGGGGCTAGTTAGCCATGGTGAGTTGGCCATGCTGAGTTGACCATGGTGAGTTGGCTGGGGCCAGTTGGCCATGCTGAGTTGGCCATGGTCAGTCAGCTGGGGCCAGTTAGCCATGGTGAGTTCACCATGGTGAGTTGGCTGGTGAATTGGCCATGGTCAGTCAGCTGGGGCTAGTTAGCTATGGTGAGTTGGCTGGGGCCAGTTGGCCATGGTGAGTTGATCATGGTGAGTTGGCTGGGGCCAGTTGGCCATAGGGAGTTGGCCATGGTCAGTTGGGTGGGGCTAGTTAGCCAAGGTGAGTTGGCTGGGGCCAGTTGGCCATGGGGAGTTGACCGTGGTGAGTTTGCAGAGAGGAGGAGGAGGAGGAGGAAGGTGACCTTGGTGGTGTTTCATTACCCTGCCAGGTCACGTCCTCAGTTCTGGAAGTGAGTGGAGGTGCGGAGAGGAGGAGGAAGGCTACGATGATGGTGACTGTGGGGTCCTCTGGGGTCTCTGAGCCTGGCGGCGTTTCATTACCCTACTAGTCAACGTCATCAGTGCTACTTAGCTGGTTGGGCAACACAACACCTGTAGGAAAACCAGCAAGCTCAGAGAGCAAGAAGGACAGCCCTCTCCCCTCTCCCCTCTCCCTTCTCTCAGCTACTCCAACAGATAACCCTGGTGCTGGGGGAACCTTTGCAAGATGCAAGGAAAGAAGCCACGGAAACCGATCGTGTTTCCCGGGAGATGCATCTCCGCATGGCAACCGAAGGCTGTAAAATGGATAATGCCGGCGCATCCGGGAGGCCAGCGACGCTCTTCTAGAATCCCAGCGACCCGTTGGCTGTTCCTACAGCAACCAGGACCACGTCGTCCTCCCATTCATTCCCCGATGCATTCCGAGCGGCTTGTAACAAATGAGAACAGGCTCTTCAAAAAGCAGAGCAGCCATAACGGGGTGGAGAGAGAGAGAGAGAGAGAGAGAGAGAGAGAGAGAGAGAGAGAGAATTAAATGCACCCCCCCCGGGGCCTTGGGAGCACATTTATTTATTTATTTTATTAGATTTCTAGACCGCCCCCTCTCCCCGAAGGGACTCGGGGCGGTGTACAGGTAAAAATTTAAACTACTAAAACCATAACAATACATACAAAGTTAAAATCAAATTAAATCGTCTTCCGTACAAATGTATAAAAGTTAAAACTAGACCCATAAAACCGAATAAAATAATTCAAAATTACAGACTGGGGCGAGAAGCATGAAGTTAGGCCAAGCCGGCTAGATGGAACAGGCGAGTTTTGAGTTTCTGGCGGAAGGAGCGGAGGTCCGAGGTCGTTCTAATGTCAGGGGGAAGGTCGTTCCAGAGGGTAGGGCCCGCCACAGAGAAGGCCCTTCCCCTGGGCGTCGCCCGCTGGCATTGCCTAGTGGACGGCACCCGGAGAAGTCCCTCTCTGTGCGAGCGAATCGGCCGAAGGGATGTATGGGGCAGGATACGATCCCGCAAATAACTAGGTCCTGTGCCATGGAGCGCTTTAAAGATGATAGCCAACACAGCCAGGATGCGCAGGGCCTTCCTTCCAGGACCCCGAGAGATCATCATTGACCACTGAATTGAGCAGCCTCCGTTGTAATAATTGTAGCCGGCTCGCCGTTGCTCTGCAAGATGGGCTTTGCAGTCCTCGGTGGCCGGGCGTGCGTTGGTGAGTTGCAGCGAGCCGCTCCCGGAGGCCTCTTAGAACGACGGCAAATATAATCCCCGACATTTGGATTTAAATAAATGGAAAGTCTTGGGTCCTGATTCTCGGTTAGCTCCTATGGGGGTCATGTTTAATAAAAAGAATAATAAAAAGAAAGACCAGGGGAGACAGGATAGCAGCCTTCCGATATCTCAGGGGTTGCCACAAAGGAGAGGGAGTCAAACTATAGGGCTTCCTGCCTAGGCAGGGGGTTGGACTAGAAGACCTCCAAGGTCCCTTCCAACTCTGCTATTGCATTGTATTGATGAAAAGAAGGACCAGGGGAGACATGATAGCAGTCTTCCAGTATCTCAGGGATTGCCACAAAGAAGAGGGAGTCAAGCTATTCTCCAAGGCACCTGAGAGCAGAACAAGAAGCAATGGGTGGAAACTAATCAAGGAGAGAAGCAACTTAGAACTAAGGAGAACCTTCCTGATAGTTAGAACAATTAATCAGTGGAACAGAAGTTGCCTCCAGAAGTGGTGAAGGCCCCAACACTGGAAGTCTTTAAAAAGATGTTGAAGAGCCATTTGTCTGAAATGGTATAAGGTTCCTGCCTAGGCAGGGGGTTGGACTAGAAGACCTCCAAGGTCCCTTCCATCTCTGCTATTGTATTGTATTGTATGATAAATAATAATATCTTGCCTTTTTAATAGTCCTCAAAATATTTCATTCTTCTAGGAAGGGGCGTCGCGTTGCAAATGCTGCTTTTGACGTTTTATCTGTATTTTGGTTCCGTTTCTTTCATCCGGTCTGCGATGTGCGTTTTCCACAATTTCTTCCCTTTCACAACTTGGGACGATAGGCCACAATTAAGGGACCGAGGTGTCTAATTACATTTATTTGTATGAGTAGGAGGGATAAGCAGTAGTTGGAAACATCTGCTGTTAGAACCCAAAAACAGAAATCCAGAATTTCCCAGCAAAAGGATTCAATTGCAACCCGTCGCAAACTTTGTTGGGCTGATGTCTGAGTTGTGAAGGGTGTTGGTTACCTGGGCCTGTTTTCCTCCGGCCAGGTGTGTGGAGAAAGGTGGCAATTGGCATCCACAAAAATTGTGGAGTAACCAGGGGTTGTCTGCCTTAGAATTTGTGTGTTGCAAAAAAAAAAAATTGCACATAAAAAGAGTAGATTTTTGCCTGCTTTTGTTGAGATAACAATCTTGGCAGTCACACACACACACACACACACACACACACACACACACACACCACACCCCTGTGGCTGCCCGTGGGGTGTGTGTACCTAAGTGGAAAAGACTGGGCTAACATACAAGGGATCACAGGCGGGAGGTGATGTAGGAGAAGCGTGGCAGAGACTGAGGGCGGAGTCAAAGGAGGACCTAGCCTAGGCTCCTTCTGTAGTCACAACCTCCCTTGAATTCTGTCGCTCCTTCTCTAACTCTTAGCAGGAGCTAACCAGCACTCGAGAAGATTCCTCTTCATAAAGTGATGAGCAATAAATCCCCCCTCCCTCTGCCCCCAACCCCCCTCCCTCCTCCTATTTCTCCTTCCTTCCTTCCTGCCTCCCTCCCCCCTCCCTCTCTTCCTCTTCCTTCCTTTTCCTTCCTTATTTCCTTCCTTCCTCCTTCCGTCCTTGTTTCTTTCCTCCTGTCATTCCTCTCTTATTTCTTCCACTATATGTCGCCGATCTCGCCATGGGGCTACTCTACGTGACTTCCATCCGTAGAAAACGAAAAAAATCTAACAGAAATAAAATGACAAAGTAAGCAAAGAAAAAGAAAGTGTTTGACAGCTTCTAACACTCTCTCTCCCCCCTCTCTCTCCCCCCCTCTCTCTCTCTCTCTCTCTCTGTCTCTCTGTCTCTCTCTCTGTCTCTCTCTCTGTCCCTGTCTCTCTCTGTCTCTCTCTGTCTCTCTCTCTGTCTCTTTCTGTCCCTCTCTCTGTCTCTGTCTCTCTCTGTTTCTCTCTGTCTCTCTGTCTCTGTCTCTCTCTCTGTCTCTGTCTCTGTCTCTCTCACTCTGTCCTCTCTGTCTCTCTCTGTCCCTCTCTGTCTGTCTGTCTGTCTCTCTCTCTCTATCCCTCTCTCTCTGTCTCTCTCTCTGTCTCTCTCTCTGCCTCTTTCTGTCTCTCTGTCTGTCTCCGTCTCTCTCTCTCTCTCTGTCTCTTTCTGTCCCTCTCTCTGTCTCTCTCTCTCTTTGTTTCTCTCTGTCTCTGTCTCTCCCTCTCCCTCTCTCTCTTCCCCCTCGCAGGTTGGAATGGGTGGAAATCATTGAACCTCGCACGCGGGAGCGCATGTACGCCAACCTGATCACGGGCGAGTGCGTGTGGGACCCTCCCGCCGGCGTCCGCATCAAGCGGACCAACGAGAACCAGTGGTGGGAGCTCTTCGACCCCAACACCTCCCGCTTCTACTACTACAATGCCACCACCCAGCGGACGGTGTGGCACCGGCCGCAGAACTGCGACATCATCCCGCTGGCCAAGCTGCAGACGCTGAAGCAGAACACCGAGTCTCCGCGGGCCTCCACCGAAAACAGCCCCGGGCGCAGCACCAATGTCAGCCGGGAGGGCAGCACCAGCTCCTCCCTGGAGCAGGAGCTGGAAGGAGGAGAGAAGGTCCCGGAGCAGAACCGCCCCAGCCGGCAGCCGACCCAGTTCGCCATCGTTAAGGAAGAAGCAGAAAGGTAAGCAGGGAATTTAGGCGTCGGTTTGTATCTCGCGATGTAAACAAAGTCTCAGTCCTCCGGGCCGAAAGGCTCTCGAAGATGAAATGAAATTCAAATGAAATTCAATGGCGAAAAGAGGAAGGTTCTACATTTAGGCAAGAAGAACCAAATGCACAGGTACAGTATAGATGGTACCTTGCTCAATAGTAGCAACTGTGAGAGGGATCTTGGAGTCCTAGTGGACAACCATTGAAATAGGAGCCAGCCGTGGGCAGCAGCTGCCAAAAAAGCCAACACAGTTCTAGGCTTCATCAACAGAGGGAGAGAATCAAGATCACGTGAAGGGTTAATACCACTTTTGTAATCCCTTGGGAAGGCCACACTTGGAATATTTGCATTCAGTTTTGGTCGCCACGATGTAGAAAAGATGCGGAGACTCTAGAAAGAGTGCAGAGAAGGGCAAGAAAGAGGATGAGGGGACTGGAGGCTGAAACATATGAAGAACGGTTGCAGGAACTGGGGATGTCTAATTTAATGAAGAGAAGGACCAGGGGAGACAGGATAGCAGTCTTCCGATATCTCAGCGGTTGCCACAAAGAAGAGGGAGTCAAACTATTCTCCAAGGCACCTGAGGGCAGGACAAGAAGCAATGGGTGGAAACTAATCAAGGAGAGAAGCAACCTAGAACTGAGGACAAATTTCCTGACAGTGAGAACAATGAATCAGTGGGACAGAAGTTGCCTCCAGAAGTTGTGAATGCCCCAACACTGGAAGTCTTTAAGAAGATGTTGGATAGCCATTTGTCTGAAACGGTATAGGGCTTCCTGCCTAGGCAGGGGTTTGGACTAGTTGACCTCCAAGGTCCCTTCCAACTCTGCTATTGTATTGTATTGTAAAAGGTTAAAGAAGTTGGAGAACTGGATGGAACAGAGGCATTTCCTTACTCGTCCCAGTACTTCCGTCAGTCAAGACGAAAAAGTTGGGTCAGGCAGGGCGTCCGAGAGTCTTACCTTTTGGCGTGAAACCCCTGCAAAGTCAGCACGGGGACTGCAGAACCGCGGGGGCGCAGTGGTTAGAGTAGGTGACTTCTGCTGACTGCTGGCTAACAGCAGTTCAAATCTCAACAGGCTCAAGGTTGACTCAGCCTTTTGTCCTTCCGAGGTGGGTCAAAGGAGGACCCAGATTGTTGGGAGGCAAGAGGCTGACTCCGTAAACTGCTTAGAGAGGACTGTTAAAGTACCATGAAGCGGGATATAAGACTAAGTGCTATTGCTAAGTTGGAAGGGAGGGAGAGAGGAAGGAAAGAAAAAGAAAGAAAGAAAGAAAGAAAGAAAGAAAGAAAGAAAGAAAGAAAGAAAGAAAGAAGAAAGGAAGGAGGGAAGGAGGGAGGGAGTTAGGAAGAAAGAAGGAGGAAGGACCGTGGAGGCATAGTGGTGAGAATGGAGTATTACAGGCTAATTCTGCTCAATGCCAGCAGTTCAATCCTGACCAGCTCATGGTGGACTCAGCCCTCCGTCCTTCCAAGGTGGGTCAAATAAGGACCCAGATCGTTGGAGGCACAAGAGGTTGACTCTAAACCGCTTAGAGAGGGCTGCAAAGCACTGTGAAGTCGGTCAGGATCGAGCAGTGGCAGTGGGCAGAGTTGGCCTGCAATACTGCATTCTAATCACTGGGAAGGAAGGAAGGAAGGAAGGAAGGAAGGAGGGAGAGAAGGAAAGAGGGAAGGAAGATAGCAATAGCACTTATATACCACTTCATACTACTTTTACAGCCCCCTCTAAGCCCTTTACAGAGTCAGCCTTTTGCCCCCAACAATCTGGGTTCTCATTTGACCCACCTTGGAAGGACGGAAGGCTGAGTTAACCTTGAGCTGGTCAGGATCGAACTGCTGGCAGAGGGCAGAATTAACCTGCAATACTACATTCTAACCCCTACGCCATCCCAGCTCTAAAACCACAGCTTTATCCTTTTAAGATATTTGTTTTTCCCGTTTTCGAAGTGCCTTTCTCACTCAGGTAGCAACTCTATGTAATGTCCCAATTGGATTTTAAAACACAGGTAGGTCCTCGAATTACGACTTACACTTGAGCCCAAAAGTTACGTTGCTAAGTGACACATTTGTCCAGTGGGCTTTGCTTCATTTTGCGACCTTTCATGCCACAGTTATTAAGGATATCGTTGCAGTCGCTAAGCGAGTCACATAGTTGTTAAGTGAACCTGGCTTCCATCGACTCTGCTTGCTAGAAGGTCGCAAGACGCAATTGAACGGTCCCCGCGGATGCTGCTGCCGTAGTAATGCTGGGGACGCCGCAGTGGTCGTAAGTGTGGAAAATGGTCGTAAGTGTGGGAAACCGTCATAAGTGTGGGAAACGGTTGTAAGTGTGGAAAACGGTCGTAAGTGCGGAAAACGGCCGTAAGTGCGGACAACAGCGATGCGCCTTTGAACCGTCGCCAAACGGAAGGTTGCAAGCCGAGATTCGCTTAGCAACCGTGTCACTAATGCAACCGCTGTAGTGATTCGCTTAACGACACGAACATGTCGTAGAACGGGAGAAAAGCTCGCTTAACCACTCCTTTTGCTTAGCAAGTGGGCATTTGTGGCTCGTACGTCGAGGGCCAGAAATGCAAAATAAAATACAAAAGGACATGAAAAATCTTTTATGTTTGATCTTTTATGCAAATCTTTGCTTAATATGTTTTTAACGATGTATATTGTTTTATTGTGGTTTTAATAATGCCTGTGCGCCGCCCTGGGTCCTAACAAGGAGAAGGGCGGGGTATAAATTTGATAAAATAAAAAATAAACAAATAAATTTTTAAAAGGAGGGCAAGTCCTCCCATGGGGACTTTTAGGTAGTTTTAAATTGGGTTTTTAAAATTTGGTTTTAGTGCAGGATAGGATTATTTAATAGTTTTTTAAATTATATTTATTGTATTTTTGTATGTCTTTTAAATTTCCTGTGCGCCGCCCTGGGTCCTCTGTGGAGAAGGGCGGGATATAAATTTAAATAAATAAATAAAATAATAAATAAAATAAATAAAGAAAATGTGCCTCCACCCAGAAAAGAGGGGGGGAAAGAAAATATTTTGAGGATGAAGCGAAATAAAACTTTTAAGTAAAAAGTAAATTTACCTGGAAGGATTTCTCGCTCTTCAAATACGACCCAATCCGTCGTCCTTCGGTGCCCAGTTTTCTCCCAATCTTCCGCTCTCCCTTTTAATCACATAAAAAGACCCAGTTTAAAAATTAACCCCCAAGGCCTGACGCCCCCCAAATATGTAATAATCCCCCTTTTCATTTCATGTAAATCCCTCTTTATCCCTCTCTCTCTCTTTTCTCTTTTGGAAAGAACGAGGGATTTTTCCTCCTCTTTGAAGATTAGAATGCGCTATCTTTGCTCGCACCAATCCCTCGGGGGGCTCCGAACAGCGGCTCATTAATATAATTAATAATAGCAATTATCAGATCTGTGCCCGGAGTAATTAAGCACCAGCAGGTGAGGAAGGAGTAACAGGTGGTTTTCTGCAAAAGGGACGGGGGTCTTTTCCCCTACCCAGGGGTGAGAACGTGGTAGCAAAAGGGAGGGGGGGGGGTCCCGCCAAAGGTGGCCAGTTGGGGGAATGTCCAGAGGGTGGGCATAGAACACCCGATCGTCCTTGATTTACGACTGCAATCGGCCCCAGTATTTATATTTCTGATTTTGCGACGTTTCTCGCCACCGTTCTTAAGTGAATCAGCACAGTTCTTAAGTGAGTCACGCTGTCGTTAAGCGAATCTGGCTTCGCTTACTTTGCTCATCAGAAGGTTGCCAAAGGGGATTGCGTGCCCCCGCCTCCACCTCTCTGGACCCTCCAACCGTCATAAACACGAGTCAGGGGCCAAGCCCCTGGTTGTATTAGTGACACGGTTGCTAAGTGAATCTTAGCTTACAACCATCCGTTTGGCGATGGTTCAAAGGGACATCACCGTTTTCCACACTTACAACTGTTTTCCACACTTACGACCACTGCGGCATCCCCAGCGTCACGTGATCAAAATTCGGAGGCAACTGGCTCATCTTTATGACGGCGGCAGCGTCTTAGCAGAAGGGAATTAGGGCTGTGTCCATTTCATTATATTTGTTAGGATATTCAGCCTTATATTGGGTTGACAATATATATGAGTCTTTGTTCTTAAGGAGTTATGTAGCTTTAAGAACTGTTTGAATTCTGATTGGCTGTGCTTCTCAGCTCTACCATATAAGCAAGCTCAGAATCACAGTTCATTCCCTTTTTCGATCCCTTTTTGGTTCCATTCCTGTTCTTACTGTTTGCCGTCTGAGGAGCTGAAGCTGAATATTGAAGAAGGAGGAGGATTTGTTTTGCATCACTGTGAGATAACTCTGTTTGGTGAAGGACTGTTATATTTTGAGAAGTTAGTCTCACTGGTCGGAAGAAGCATTTTAGTTGCTACAAAGTAAAGACTATTTATTTTCTTACTATCACTGTTTTTAGAGTTTGTTTGTGGTTAAAGCAACGTATCTCTTTACTGTCCGATGTATTACACTATTCCACATTTATTTCTAAACACTGGTTACGGTACCAGAGTTGTAACACTGGCTCTGAACCCAGAGTTGCTAACAATATTATACAGCTCGCCCTGGACATGCGACTATCACTGACCTGCAAATATCCCCTGCTAAGCGAGACAGTGAAGGGAGTTTTGCCCCATTTCCTTGCACCAGTCGTTAAGTGAGAAATTAAGCGAGCTTTGTCCCATTTTACGAATTTTCATGCCTGCGTTCAGGGAATCACGGGAGGTGTGAAATGAGTAACACGGTTGTTAAGTGAATCTGGCTTCCCTCTTTGACGTGGCTTGTCAGACGGTCGTAAAAGAGGAACGCGGGACCCCGGTGGACGCTGCAACCATCATAAGTCCATGCCAGTTGCCAAGTGTTTTGGATCATGTGACTGTCGGGTTTTCTCGCAACCATCACCAGTGTGAAAAATGTTGTGAGTCCCCTTTTCCCCCTCCCCAGGGCGGTGGGCCCTTCGAACGGTCACTAAACAAACCGCTGTAAGTGGAGGATTCCCAGGCCAGGTTTTCCCTTTGAACGGTCACTAAACAAACCTCTGTAAGTGGAGGACTCCCAGGCCAGGGTGTCCCTTCGAACGGTCACTAAACAAACCGCTGTAAGTGGAGGACTTCTAGGCCTGGTTTTCCCTTTGAACGGTCACTAAACAAACCTCTGTAAGTGGAGGACACCCAGGCCAGGTTTTCCCTTTGAACGGTCACTAAACAAACCTCTGTAAGTGGAGGACACCCAGGCCAGGTTTTCCCTTCGAACGGTCACTAAACAAACCTCTGTAAGTGGAGGACTCCCAGGCCAGGTTTTCCCTTTGAACGGTCACTAAACAAACCTCTGTAAGTGGAGGACTCCCAGGCCAGGTTTTCCCTTCGAACGGTCACTAAACAAACCTCTGTAAGTGGAGGACTCCCAGGCCAGAGTGTCCCTTCAGACGGTCACTAAACAAACCGCTGTAAGTGGAGGACTAGCAGAACCAGGTTGGGAGGAAAGGAAGCAGGGCCGGGGATGCTGACCGTAATTTCTGTTTCTAGTGGAAGTGGAAATTATTTTCGGCGACGCGTTGGCACCGCGGTTACGGGCAGTTGTATTTTAAGAAAGGTGTATTTCTGTTTCTTTTCTAAACCCGAATATATCCGTCAGCTGGCCTGGAGGAAGGAAAAACACCTATTATCTTCATTTCTGAGTCATTCCTCGGTTTTGTGCATTTCCGACCTGCACAATTTCCTCCCTGGCTGCCAGCGTGCGAGAAGATGTTTTTCGTGGAGCATTTGCACCACCGGCTGAACTCTGCGCATTGAGCAAAAAACAGCGGGTCTGGGGGAGGAGGGGGGTGGGGGGCTCCACTAACGCCCCCTCCCCCAGGTCGAGGACTGAGGCCAGCGTCTGGCAGGGGGCGGCATTCCTTTGCCACAAATTAAACCGGTGGGAAATTGCCGTGGCCGAGCGAGGACCACTGGTTCTTCCGTGCGCTCGTCTCGGAAAAGGTCTCTAAATTTAGCTGATTATCCTCAGGAAGACTTTTTACTTCTCCGTGCAATTATAAGGCAATTTATTCCTACAAGGGAGGAATTGAGAGTAGAAGTGCGGAGGTGTAACTGGGACACAGTGAGTACTAGTTACCACTAGAAAGTCTGCGGCCAGATATGGAGGGGTGGGGGAGCTTTTTCCTACTGAAAATCCCTTCCTTCCTTCCTTTCTTTCTTTCTTTCTTTCTTTCTTTCTTTCTTTCTTTCTTTCTTTCTTTCTTTCTTTCTTTCTTTCTTTCTTTCTTTCTTTCCCTTCCTTCCTTCCTTCCTTTTTTCCTTCCTTCGTCTTTTTCTCTCTTTCTTACTTACTTTCTTCCCTACATTCCTTCCTTCCTTCCTTCCTTCCTTCCTTCCTTCCTTCCTTCCTTCCTTCCTCCCTCCCTCCCTCCCTCCCTCCCTCTCTTTCTTACTTTCTTACCTTCCTTCCTTCTTTCCTCCCTCCCTCCCTCTCTTTCTTACTTTCTTACCTACCTACCTTCCTTCCTTCTTTCCTTTCTTTCCTTTCTTCCTGAGCTCTTTGTTTAGAAAGCACCTTAGAATAGCAAGGAAGAAAAAAGAAGGAAAGAGGAAAAAGAAGAAGAAAGGAGAATGAAGAGGGAAGGAAAAAGAATAGAAATACAATAGCAGAGTTGGAAGGGACCTTGGAGGTCTTCTAGTCCAACCCTCTGCCTAGGCAGGAAGCCCTATACCGTATCAGACAAATGTCCATCCACCATCTTCTTAAAGACTTCCAGGGTTGGGGCCTTCACAACTTCTGGAGGCAACTTCTGTTCCACTGATTCATTGTTCTGACTGTCAGGAAATTTCTCCTCAGTTCTAAGTTGCTTCTCTCCTTGATTAGTTTCCACCCATTGCTTCTTGTTCTGCCCTCAGGTGCTTTGGAGAATAGCTTGACTCCCTCTTCTTTGGGGCAACCCCTGAGATATTGGAAGACTGCTATCATGTCTCCCCTAGTCCTTCTTTTCATTAAACTAGACATACCCAGTTCCTGCAACCATTCGAGTTACGGCCACAATAATTGAGGCAAAAATTTATGTTGCTAAGTGAAACATTTGTTAAGCGAGCTTGTCCCATTTTATGACTTTTCCTGCCACCGTCGTTAAGGGAATCATTGCCTTTGTTACATTAGTAGCCTGGTCTTGCAATCCCTTCCTCTGCAATCTCTCCACTTAGATCGGAGATC
Source organism: Rhabdophis nuchalis (assembly GCA_039707465.1). Lineage (NCBI taxonomy): Eukaryota > Metazoa > Chordata > Lepidosauria > Squamata > Natricidae > Rhabdophis > Rhabdophis nuchalis. The sequence goes on along the minus strand of CM077645.1, from coordinate 223,846,812 downwards.
CCCAAACTTAGCCACTTTAAGACTTGTGGACTTCAACTCCCAGAATTCCCCAGCCAGCCTAATTTACTCTCTTGTAATCCCTTCCTCTGCGATCCCTTGTCTTAGATTGGAGATCTTCAAAGTTGGGATTCTGAGGCTGAAGTCCACAAGTCTTAAAAGTTCCCAAGTTTGGACACCCCTTTCTAGAGTCTCCACATCTTTTTTACATTGTGGTGACCAAAACTGGATGCCGTATTCCAAGTCTTAGCCAAATGCCAACATGGGTTTGTCCAAAACAGATCATGCCAGACTAATCTTATTGCATTCTTTGACCAAGTGACAGAATCAGTGGACCAGAGGAATGCCGTCGATATAGTTTACTTGGACTTCAGTAAGGCATTTGATAAAGTAGACCATAGCCTACTACTAGATAAAGTAGAAGAATGTGGGTTAGACAGCATCACCACCAGATGGATTCGCAACTGGCTGACCAACCGCACTCAACGTGTAGTCCTCAATGGAACTGCATCTACATGGAAGGAAGTATGCAGTGGAGTCCCCCAAGGCTCTGTTTTAGGCCCAAGACTCTTCAACATCTTCATCCATGATTTGGATGAGGGGATAAATGGGGAACTCATCAAATTTGCAGACGACACCAAGCTGGCAGGAATAGCCAACACTCCAGAAGATAGGCTTAAGATACAGAAGGATCTTGACAAACTTGAACATTGGGCACTATCTAATAAAATGAAATTCAATAGCGAAAAGAGTAAGGTTCTACATTTAGGCAAGAAAAAGCAAAATGCACAGGTACAGTATAGGTGATACCTTGCTCAATAGCAGCAACTGTGAAAGGGATCTTGGAGTCCTAGTGGACAACCGTTTAAATATGAACCAGCCGTGTGCAGCAGCTGCCAAAAAAGCCAACACAGTTCTAGGCTAAAACTTATGAAGAACGGTTGCAGGAACTGGGATGTAAGTTTAATCAAAAGAAGGACCAGGGGAGACAGGATAGCAGTCTTCCCATATCTCAGGGGCTGCCCCAAAGAAGAGGGAGTCAAGCTATTCTCCAAAGCACCTGAGAGTAGAACAAGAAACAATGGATGGAAACTAATCAAGGAGAGAAGCAACTTAGAACTAAGGAGGAATTGCCTAACATTGAGAACAATTAATCGGTGGAACAGAAGTTGCCTCCAGAAGTTGTGAGTGCTTCATCACTGGAGGTGTTTAAGAAGAGACTGGACAGTCATTTGTCTGAAATGGCAAAGGGTCTCCTGCTTGAGCTGGGGGCTGGACTAGAAGACCTCCAGGGTCCCTTCCAGCTCTCCTCTGATGGAAATGGCACAGGGTCTCCTGTTTGAGCTGGGGGCTGGACCAGAAGACCTCCAAGGTCCCTTCCAGCTCTCTTCTGATTCCAGTTCGCACTCACCGTCCCTCAAAACCAGCCTCCTTCAATAAAATACTCAACAGATAAATGGAATAGACCTGGAGAGAACACACAGCCTGGGTTGCCCACCAAGAGCCAAAATTAAAATATTTATTTATTGTTCATTTCTAAACAGTTTTGTATGGCTGTCCCCGTTAATTCTACAATCCTGGGAGGGTTAATAGTAAATTAGGGTTTAACAATAAAATTTCCCCCTTTAAAAAAAATAGGCATGGTAGCATTAACACAATGCAGCTGAGGGTCAAAAGGATATTGGTTTTGTCTGCAGATGTAGTAATCCAGCATCATATTTTGACCCAATGCCAGAGGGAATAGCCTAGTTTTGAAAGCTTTGAAAGGAATCGCCTGGGTCTCGTGCGAGGAGGAAAGGGACTTGACCTGCTATCCTTTAGGACCTGGTGCTCGGACACAAAAGGCCCCTTCCCTAAGTGCCATTAGGGGATATCGCTTTAGAAGAGGCCCCCGGTGTGTGTGCCAATGCGGTTGCCTCCGATGGGTTGGGCACAAGGAACGGGAGGCGTTCAGTGGGGTTTCACTGATCATGAGCCTTCTAGAACTCCCTAGGCGATGACCAGTTTGGTCTAGTGGTGAAGGCACCAGGTTGGAAGTCAGGAGATGGTGAGTTCTAGTCCTGTTTTAGGCATGAAAGGTGGCTGGTTGACTTTGGTCCAATCACCTTTGGGCCAATCCCCAGGAGATGGTGACTTCCAGTCCTGCCTTAGGCATGAAAGGTGCCAATCTTTCATGAAAGATGGTGAGTTCTACTCCTGTCTTAGGCACGAAAGTTGATGGGTGACTTTGGGCCAATCCCCAGGAGATGTTGAGTTCTAGTCTCGCTAGAGGCACGAAAGCTGCCGGGTGCCTTTGAGCCATTCCCCTGGAGATGGTGAGTGATGAATGGGTACTGCCTTTAAAAAGCCTTCAGTAAGACCGCACTGCGTCCACCGCAGGAAGCGTCCTGCAACAGATTGAACATCCATTGGCCTGAAACGGCCTAGGCTTCTGTCTTCCTGCTTGGCCAGGACCGATTGGACTAGAGGGCCTCCAAGGTCCCTTCCAACTCTGGTTATCCTGCATCCTTTCGGGATGTGGAAGCTCCAAAGCTGAGCTGTGGGTTGTGTGGAGTTGTCGCAAGGATAGTTAGGCCGCAGCCTTGCGCCTGGAGCTGGTTGGTGTACCTCGGCTGCAATCAGCATCTCTGAAGTGACAGCCGCTTTAATAGCAGGGACGCAAGGGCAAGCCAAAGTCGGCCCGATTCTACTTCGACTCCAACCTTTTGTGTAAAAAATAATGAAGATGGAGAGAGAGTAAATAGAGGGGAAGGTGACCGTGTTTCTCGTAGCTGTTTCCCGGGGCTCTGGATTTCATTTCGTGTTGCTGGCTGTTATTGAGGAGAGAGAGAGAAAAAACCCCTTTTCTCAAAAGCTTGGAGGTGGGATGAACGGGGCTTAATAGCAGGAACTGGGAGAGGGGTCTTGGGGTCTTAAGAACATAAGAACATAAGAAGAGCCTTGCCGGAAGAGGCCACAGTCCATCCAGTCCAGCCTTCTGTCTCCCACAGTGGCTCCCCACTTGCTTCAGGGTCTTCCCAAGCAGATGTCTTCACCTGCTTAGGATTCCCTGCAAGTGGCATTGAGAGACATCCTGCCTATCTCTCCAACCCGGAGGGTGTCCTTAGGCATCCATCATGATAGCCATGGATACCCTTGTTCTCCATTTCTGCCTTTCTCCTTCCCCTCTTTCTCTTTCCCTTGTCTTTTCTTTCTTCCCCTTTCTCTTTCTCTCCTTTCTCTTTCTCCTCTCACCTTTCCCTTTTTCTCTTCCCCTTTCCCCAATTTCTCTTTTCTCTCTTTTCTTTTCCTTTAAGAGCATAAGAACCTAAGAGCCGCCTTGCTGGAAGAGGCCACAGCCCATCCAGCCCAGCCTTCTGTCTCCCACAGTGGTTCCCATTGGCTTCAGGGTCTTCCCAAGCAGATGTCTTCACTGCTTGTGATTCTCTGAAAATGGCATTGAGAGACATCCTGCCTATCTCTCCAACCCGGAGGGTGTCCTTGGGCATCCATCATGATAGCCATGGATACCCTTGTTCTCCATGAACTCGTCTAATCCTTCCTTCCTTCCTTCCTTCCTTCCTTCCTTCCTTCCTTCCTTCCTTCCTTCCTTCCTCCCACCCTCCCTCCCTCTTTCCTTCCTTCCTTCCTTCCTTCCTTCCTTCCTTCCTTCCTTCCTTCCTTCCTTCCTTCCTTCCTTCCTTCCTTCTTTCTTTCTTTCTTTCTTTCTTTCTTTCTTTCTTTCTTTCTTTCTTTCTTTCTTTCTTTCAGAACATAAGAACAGCCTTGCTGGAAGAGGCCACAGTCCAGCCTTCTGTCTCCCACAGTGACTCCCCATTTGCTTCAGGGTCTTCCCAAGCAGATGTCTTCACCTGCTTATGATTCCCTGCAAATGGCATTGAGAGACATCCTGCCCATCTCTCCATCCCAGAGGGTGTCCTTAGGCATCCATCATGATAGCCATGGATACCCTTGTTCTCCATGAACTCCTCTAATCCTTCCTTCCTTCCTTCCTTCCTTCCTTCCTTCCTTCCTTCCTTCCTTCCTTCCTTCCTTCCTTCCTTCCTTCTTCCCTCCCTCCCTCCCTCCCTCCCTCCCTCCCTTCTCTCTCTCTCTCTCTCTCTCTCTCTCTCTCTCTCCTTCCTTCCTTCCTTCCTTCCTTCCTTCCTTCCTTCCTTCCTTCCTTTCTTTCTTTCTTTCTTTCAGAACATAAGAACATAAGGACAGCCTTGCCGGAAGAGGCCGTAGCCCATCCAGTCCAGCCTTCTGTCTCCCACAGTGGCTCCCCATTGGCTTCAGGGTCTTCCCAAGCAGATGTCTTCACCTGCTTATGATTCCCTGCAAATGGCATTGAGAGACATCCTGCCTATCTCTCCAACCCGGAGGGTGTCCTTAGGCATCCATCATGATAGCCATGGATACCCTTGTTCTCCATGAACTCCTCTCATCCTTCCTTCCTTCCTTCCTTCCTTCCTTCCTTCCTTCCTTCCTTCCTTCCTTCCTTCCTTCCTTCCTTCCTTCTTTCTTAACATAAGGACAGCCTTGCCGGAAGAGGCCGCAGCCCATCCAGTCCAGCCTTCTGTCTCCCACAGTGGCTCCCCATTGGCTTCAGGGTCTTCCCAAGCAGATGTCTTCACCTGCTTGTGATTCCCTGCAAATGGCATTGAGAGACCTCCTGCCTATCTCTCCAACCCGAGTCTTAGTGGACAGCCAGCTAAATAGGAGCCAGCCCTGTGCAGTTTAGGATTGCATAAACAGAGAGGGATAGGATCAAGATCAAGGGAGGTCCTACTACCACTCTACAAAGCCTTAGTAAGGCCACGCCTAGAGTGCAGCCTCCAGTTTTGGTCGCCACACTATAAATCAATTTCACTGTAATTTTAGTACAATGACAATAAAGATTATTATTATTATTATTAAAAAAAGATGTTGAGACTCTAGAAAGGGTGCAGAGAAGAGCAACCCAGATTTTATTTTACTATATTATTTTAAATTTTTATTCTCTTGTATATAGTTACAGGTATACATTCCCGGAGTTGTTATTTATCTTTATCACTTTGACGTATTTGCTTTTCCATATTAAAAAGTTAAAATATACATTCTGAGTTGCTTTTTTTGAACCATCCCATACACTCTTTGGCATTGTCACCACCTAGTTTTTCTGTTCTTTTCACCTTCCCTCCCTTCTCTCTTTCCTTCCTTCCTCTCCTCCTTTCCTTTTCCTTCTTCCCTCCCCTCCCCTCTACTCCTCTCTTCTTCTTCCCCCTCCTACCCTCTCTCTCTTTCTTTCTATCCCTTCCGTCGTTCCTCTTCTTCCCTCTTCCTTCCTTCTCTCCTCTTCTCTCTCTTCTGCTCTCCTCCTCTTCCCCCTCCTACCCTCCTTCTCTTTCTATCCCCTCCTTCCTCTTCTTTCCTCTTTCCCCATCTCTCTCTCCTCCTCTCTTCCTCTCCCCCCTCCTACCCTCTCTCCTTCTCTTTCTATCCCATCCCTCCTTCTTCTTCCTTCATTCCTTCCTTCTCCCCCCTTCTCTCTCTCCTCTCCCTCTTCCCCCTCCTACCTTCTCTCCTTCTCTTTCTATCCCTTCCCTCCTTCTTCCTTCCTTCCTTCCTTCTCTCCCCTTCTCTCTCTCTCTCCTCCTCTCTTCCTCTTCCCCTCCTACCCTCTCTCCTCTTTCTATCCCTTCCCTCCTTCTTCTTCCTTCCTTCCTTCTCCCCCCTTCTCTCTCTCCTCTCCCTCTTCCCCCTCCTACCTTCTCTCATTCTCTTTCTATCCCTTCCCTCCTTCTTCTTCCTTCCCTCCTTCCTTCTCCCCCTTCTCTCTCTCTCCCTCTTCCCCCTCCTACCTTCTCTCCTTCTCTTTCTATCCCTTCCCTCCTTCTTCTTCCTTCTTTTCTTCCTCTCCCCTTCTCTCTCTCCTCCTCTCTTCCTCTTCCCCCTCCTACCCTCTCTCCTCTTTCTATGCCTTCCCTCCTTCTTCTTCCTTCCTTCCTTCCTTCCTTCTCCCCCTTCTCTCTCTCCTCTCCCTCTTCCCCCTCCTACCTTCTCTCCTTCTCTTTCTATCCCTTCCCTCCTTCTTCTTCCTTCCTTTCTTCCTTCTCTCCCCTCCTCTCTCCTCCTCTCTTCCGCTTTCCCCTCCTACCCTCTCTCCTTCTCTTTCCATCCCTTCCCTCCTTCTTCTTCCTTCCTTCCTTCTCTCCCCTTCTCTCTCTCCTACTCTCTTCCTCTTCCCCCTCCTACCCTCTCTCCTTCTCTTTCTATCCCTTCCCTCCTTCTCCTCCTTTCCTCTTTCTTCCTTCTCTCCCCTTCTCTCTCCTCTCCTCTCCTCTTCCTTTCCTTTTCTGTTGTTGTGGTTATCTCTTTTCAACTCCGAACTAGTGTATTGTCGGGATGGCATTCCCACAAAACCTGTTATAATTTTATACTTTCCTATTCCTTTTTCTTCATTATCTTCATTATCATATCCTACCTATTTCCCCCATTCTTGAACATATAGTTATATATTAATACCAAGCAAGATTATTACGGGACTGGAGACTAAAACATACGATGAACGGGTGCAGGAACTGGGCCTGGCTGATCTAGGGAAGAGAAGGACCAGGGGAGACAGGAGAGCATCTTCCAATATTTGAGGGGCTGCCCTAGAGAGGAGGAAGGGGGTCCAGCTATTCTCCAAAGCATCTCTGAAGGCCAGAGAAGGAAGAATGGATGGAAACTGACCAAGGAGAGATTCAACCTGGAAATAAGGAGGGATTTCCTGACCGGGAGAACCATCACCCCATGGAACAGAAGTTGCCTTCGGAAGTTGTGGGAGCTTCATCCCTGGAGGCTTTCAAGAAGAGACTGGACTTCCCTCGGTCAGAAAGGGTGTAGGGTCTCCTCTGGCAGCCCCCCTCCCCCCCCCCAATCCTAAACGTGCTTCCCCCACCCAGTGCCCTCCAGATAATGTCAGGCGCGCCAACCTCCACCCATGCTGAAAATTGCATCTTGATATAGCCAAGGCGGAGGGAGCCGGCTTGGCGGTATAAAAATGCAGGCAATTATCGGACCGTAGAAGGTCAAGCGGACTGCGGAGCTTCAGTGCGCCCCTCTCCCCCCACCCCCCACCCCTCTTCTGCCACGTGCCGACAGCTTCTTCCTGGCAGAACGGAGAGTCCTGACAGCTCTCGGATGTTCTTGTGTGTTCTCCGGTCACAGAGAGCTTGTGCGGTTTTTCTCCCCACCTTCCAGCCTTCTTGGCGCTTTGCTAACACTTTTAAGCGGAAAGAGAAGCAAAGCAAGGAGGCAGTGGGCAGGGTTAAAGGTGGGCTGGGCGTTCGGACCGAGGCTTCCCGAGAGCCTGAAGCCAATTCCTGGTACCCCCAAAAACCCCTTTTATTAATTTGACTGTGAATTCTGCTCCTTCCCATCCAGGAAAGCCTTTCGAGGGAGGATATACGGTCACAGGCCTTCTCTGGCTTGGAGAGCTGCCAGGCCGAGATCTGCAGAACTTGGCCAGGAGTCTCGGAGAGTCACGAACTGCCTCCTGCAAGCTCCACTCCCCTGTTGCTCCAGCTGGTAATGAAAAGAAGGACCAGGGGAGACGTGATAGCAAGAGTTCCAATATCTCAGGGGTTGCCCCAAAGAAGAGGGAGTCAAGCTATTCTCCAAAGCACCTGAGGTCAGAACAAGAAGCAATGGGTGGAAACTAATCAAGGAGAGAAGCCACTTAGAACTGAGGAGGAATTTCCTGACAGTGAGAACAATGAATCAGTGGAACAGAAGTTGCCTCCAGAAGTTGTGAATGCCCCAACCCTGGAAGTCTTTAAGAAGATGTTGGGTAGCCATTTGTCTGAAGTGGTGTTGAGTTTCCTGCCTAGGCAGGGGTTTGGACTAGAAGACCTCCAAGGTCCCTTCCAACTCTGCTATTGCATTGTATTGATGAAAAGAAGGACCAGGGGAGAAAGGATAGCAGTCTTCCAATATCTCAGGGGTTGCCCCAAAGAAGAGGGAGTCAAGCTATTCTCCAAGGCACCTGAGAGCAGAACAAGAAGCAATGGGTGGAAACTAACCAAGGAGAGAAGCAACTTAGAACCGAGGAGGAATTACCCTGGAAGTCTTTAAGAAGATGTTGGATAGCCATTTGTCTGAAATGGTATAGGGCTTCCTGCCTAGGCAGGGGGTTGGATTAGATGACCTCCGAGGTCCCTTCCAACTCTGCTATTGTATTGTATTGTATTGTTCTTCTGCCTCACTGATGTCTGACTCCGAAGGCAGCTGATAACTTCAGTTAATCAAATTTATACCCCGCACCTTCTCCAAAAGGGACCCAGGGCGGCGGACAGGAAATTTAAAAACATCACAAAATATAACAAAAGTACAAAATTTTAAAAAGCTATTAAATCCATACCCTGTGCTAAAATAGTATAAAATCCCCCAAATTAAAAACTATGTAAAAAACGGTCAAAACGGGAAGTTATGCTAGGCTGGCTTGTTGGAAAAGGTGCGTCTTAAGACGTTGGCGGAAGAGGCGGAGGTCCGAGATGGTACGCAATTCAGGGGGTAAGTCGTTCCAGAGGGTACGGCCCGCCACAGAGAAGGCCCTTCCCCTGGGTGTCGCCAACCGGCATTGCCCGGCCGACGGCACCCTGAGAAGGCCCTCTCTGTGGGAGCGGATCGGCCGAAGGGATGTATGGTGCAGAAGACGGTCTCGCATATAACTAGGCCCCGAGCCATGGAGCGCTTTGAAGATGGTCGTCAGAACCTTGAAGCGCACCCGAAAGACCACAGGAAGACAGTGCAGCTCGCGCAGGATGGGTGTTATATGGGAGTATCTGGAGGCTCCCATAATCACCCGCGCGGCCGCATTCTGCACTAGCTGTAACCTTTGAGTGCACCTCAAGGGGAGCCCCATGTAGAGAGCATTACAGTAGTCAAGTCGGGACATCACGAGTGCTGGAGTGACTGTGCGAAGGGCAGCCCGGTCCAGTAAGGGGCGCAATTGGCGCATCAGGCGAACCTGATGAAACGCCCCCCTGGCCACGGCCGCCACATGGTCTTCCATGGACAGCCGGGGATCCAGGTGGACACCCAAATTGCGCGCCCTCTCCACGGGGGCCAGTGTTTCGCCCCCAGTGGCCAGAGTTGGAGTAATCTGGCTGAACCGGGGTGCCGGAAACCACAGCCACTCAGTCTTGGACGGGTTGAGTTTTTTACTACCCATCCAGATCCGTACGGCCTCCAAACACCAGGACAACACCTGTCGGACGGCCCTGGCCCCCTCTCTGCCTCCGACACAGAGCCCTCCTCCGAGCCTTCCCTAGACTCCAGGACTGGCCCAGGTTCCTCCCCAACCCTCCTCACTGTCCGAATCTGCTGCCAGCTCCACTGGCTTAGGGGGGTCACAACAGTCGGATGGGGTGAGGTGGGGGGGATTCCCCTTTGCAGCTGGGGGTCGCTGGGAGCTTTGCAGAGACATTCTTCCCCCACCCCAAAATAGTTCGTGTTTTATGTTTTAAAAATACAGAATTAGCCTAAGTTTGCAAAGCGAATGAGTTTCTCCATGTTTGCTGCGTCTCTTTTTAGCAGAAGGGAAATTTTGGTCTGCCTTTTATTTCCTCGTAATACAGCCAGCCCCGGACTTACGACCCCCGCTTTGCCCCATTTTACGACTTTTCTCGCCGCCGCCTTTAAGGGAATCACTGCAGTCGTTAAGTGAGTCGCACGGTCGTTAAGCGAATCTGGCATTCCCCCCCCCTCCGCCTTTGACTCCCCTTCCAGAAGGTCGCAACATGGGGTCATGTGGCCCCCGGGACCTTGCAACGGTAATAAATGCGAGTCCATTGCCGAGCGCCTGCAATTTTTAGCAGAAGGGAATTGGGGCTGCGTTTTAGGTCTTCGAAATGCAGGTAGTCCTTGATTTATGACCACCAGGTTTGCCCCATTTTTCTCGCCGGACTTGTTTTACGACGGCTTTGCTGAAAATTTGGGACTTCCATTTTTTGGACCGTAAGCAAAGAAGGGTTTCTTTGCATTCACGCTTAATGACCGTCATCGTTGTGAAAATCAGGCCGGTCCCGTAAGCCAGGGGTCTCCAACCTTTGCAACTTTAAGTCTGAAGGACTTCAGCTCCCAGAATTCTCCAGCCAGCAAAGCAAAGGTTGGAGACCCCTGCTCTAAAAGGATGCAAATGCAAAGCTGGCTGGAGAAGTCTGGGAGCTGAACTCCTTCAGACTTAAAGTTGCAAAGGTTGGGGACCCCTGCTCTAAAAGGATGCGAATGCAAAGCTGGCTGGAGAAGTCTGGGAGCTGAAGTCCTTTAGACTCAAGGTTGCAAAGGTTGGAGACCCATGCTCTAAAAGGATGCGAATGCAAAGCTGGCTGGAGAAGTCTGGGAGCTGAAGTCCTTTAGACTCAAGGTTGCAAAGGTTGGAGATCCCTGCTCTAAAAGGATGCGAATGCAAAGCTGGCTGGAGAAGTCTGGGAGCTGAAGTCCTTCAGACTTAAAGTTGCAAAGGTTGGAGACCCTTGCTCTAAAAGGATGCGAATGCAAAGCTGGCTGGAGAAGTCTGGGAGCTGAAGTCCTTCAGACTTAAAGTTGCAAAGGTTGGAGACCCCTGCCGTAAGCGATCCATGTTACGACCGTTACGACTGTCATGGGCAGTCTCCACCATGGTCATAACTCGAGGACTTCCCTGTATTTTAGGCCAGGAGCTGAGATCCTTTCCCGCCACCCCTCCCTCCCTCCCCCAGCCAGAAAAGGGTGCGCCTGAGATCAGAGATGCTCTCCCGGTGATTCGAACCCGTGCAGTGCGTCAAACGAAGATGATTCTCCGGGGCAGGGATATGGTAGCTTGTCACAAGGACTATATAAGTACACTTTTCTGTTATGTCACTTTTTTTTTTTTACTAAAAAAAGAGGAGAAAAAACTAAATATGCCCATCGAAAAGGAACTATAAATACCATCCACATAAAATGGAGCCTTGCTCAGAAGCTGAAATACACCAAGGAAATGAGAGGAAGAGTGAGAAGTAGAGGAGAGAGGGACGGGAAGAAGAGAGGGATAGGAGAGAGGGCAAGGCGGGGGGGAAGAGGAGGAGAGAAAGGAGGAGTGGAAAGGGAGGAGAGGAGAAGGAGAGAGGAAGGAGAAGGAGAGAAGAGAAGGACGACAGAGGGAAGAAAGGTAGGAAGGAGGAGAAAGGGAAGGGAGGAGAAGGAGAGGAAGGGGAAGTAGAGAAGGATGACGGGGAAGAAAGGAGGTAGGGAGGAAGGGGAGAGAAAGGAGTAGAAAGGGGAGGGAGGAGAAGGAGAGAGGAAGGGGGAGAAGGATGGCAGAGGGAAGAAAGGGAGGGAGGAAGGGGAGAGAAAGGAGTAGAAAGGGGAGGGAGGAGAAGGAGAGAGGAAGGAGAAGTAGAGAAGAGAAGGACGACAGGGAAGAAAGGAGGGAGGGAGGAAGGGGAGAGAAAGGAGGAGTGGAAAGGGGAGAGAAGAGAGGAAGGAGAAGTAGAGAAGGACGACAGAGGGAAGAAAGGAGGGAGGGAGGAAGGGGAGAGAAAGGAGTAGAAAGGGGAGGGAGGAGAAGGAGAGAGGAAGGGGGAGAAGGATGGCAGAGGGAAGAAAGGGAGGGAGGAAGGGGAGAGAAAGGAGTAGAAAGGGGAGGGAGGAGAAGGAGAGAGGAAGGAGAAGTAGAGAAGAGAAGGACGACAGGGAAGAAAGGAGGGAGGGAGGAAGGGGAGAGAAAGGAGGAGTGGAAAGGGGAGAGAAGAGAGGAAGGAGAAGTAGAGAAGGACGACAGAGGGAAGAAAGGAGGGAGGGAGGAAGGGGAGAGAAAGGAGTAGAAAGGGGAGGGAGGAGAAGGAGAGAGGAAGGGGGAGAAGGATGGCAGAGGGAAGAAAGGGAGGGAGGAAGGGGAGAGAAAGGAGTAGAAAGGGGAGGGAGGAGAAGGAGAGAGGAAGGAGAAGTAGAGAAGAGAAGGACGACAGGGAAGAAAGGAGGGAGGGAGGAAGGGGAGAGAAAGGAGGAGTGGAAAGGGGAGAGAAGAGAGGAAGGAGAAGTAGAGAAGGACGACAGAGGGAAGAAAGGAGGGAGGGAGGAAGGGGAGAGAAAGGAGGAGTGGAGAGGGGAGAGAAGAGAGGAAGGGGAAGTAGAGAAGAGAAGGACGACAGAGGGAAGAAAGGAGGGAGGGAGGGGAGGAGGAGAGGGAGAAGAAAGTGATGGATAAGGTACAAACAGGCTGCATGGAGAGCAGAGGAGCCAATAATTAGTTTTTGGGGAGTTGTTGATAAGACAAATTGACGTAAATATTTAAGATTACAAATACCATGTCGCTTATGTCATGCTATACATGTGGATTATATGGAAAAATAAAAAAAAATTAAACCAGAAGAAAATAGGGTAGCTTATCTGCAATGGGGGGTGGGGGGGTGGGGGGGTGGGGGAGAACTTGGATGCACACCCCTTCCTCCCCCTCCCTCCCTGGGGGTCTCCAGGAAGTGTTTCCAGCCTCGTTTTGCAGAGAGACGAATTTCCGGCGCGCTGGAAGAAAAAAGCCGCTTAAAAGGGCCCTTAATTCCATTAAACCTAATAAGCCACCTGGCAACCCCCCCCCCCCCATCTTAATGGATGTGGGAATCGAAAGGGTGAAGCCCCAGGTGAGACCCCTGGCAATTATAGCTGGAATGGGGGGGGGGGGGCGGAGGAGACCCCAGGCCTTTGGGGATCTTATTTTATTTTATTTTATTTCAATAGGGGAGGTTCTGAAAGCAGGAGAGGACCTCCTCCTCCCTCCCTCCCCCCTCTCCGTCCCCTAAGAGCCCCAATGGGGGTCTCCGCTCTCCCTCCCTCCCCCCACTCGGCCGCCTGGATCCTGCACTTGGGGCTTCCCCTGGGAAGGGCTTGGATGGCCCTAGCAGCCATGAAGGAAGGGATGGGAAGTGGGGATTCCTATTTTAAGCCTTTTGGAACGGCCCCCAAGGGGAATAGTCAGCCATGGAGGGTTGTCTGGGTGGGCAGGGAAGAGGGTGGGCAGATCTACAGGGGCCCCTTCCTTCCTTCCTTCCTTCCTTCCTCCCTCCCTCCCTCCCTCCCTCCCTCCCTCCCTCCCTCCCTCCCTTTCTCTTGTCCTTCTTTCCTTCTATTCATCCATCTTTTATCCTTCCTCCGTTCCTCCCTTCCTGTTCTTCCGTCCCTCACCTTTCCTTCCTTCCTTCCTTCCTTCCTTCCTTCCTTCCTTCCTTCCTTCCTCTTGTCCTTCTTTCCTTCTATCCATCCATCTTTTCTCCTTCCTCCCTTCCTCCCTTCCTGTTCTTCCCTCCCTCACCCTTCCTTCCTCCCTCCCTCCCTTCCTTTTTCTTGTCCTTCTTTCCTTCTATCCATCCATCTCTTCTCCTTCCTCTCTTCCTGTTCTTCCCTCCCCCTTCCTCCCTTCCTGTTCTTCCCTCCCTCCACCCTCCCTCCCTCCCTCCCTGTTCCTTCCTTCCCTCCCTTGTTCCTCCTTCCTTCCCTCCCTCCTTCCTGATCCTTTTTTCCTTCCCCCCTCCTTCCTTCTCCTTCCTACTTCCCTTCTTGTTCCTCCCCCTCCCCTTCCCCCTTCCTTCCTTCCTTCCTTCCTTCCTTCCTTCCTTCCTTCCTTCCTGTTCTTTCTTTCCTTCCTTTTCCTCCCTCCCTTTTCCTCCCTCCCTCCCTTCTCCATTCTCTTCCCATCCCTCCTTCCCACCTTCTTTCCTTCCTTCTGTCCATACATCATTTGTATTTCCTTCCTCCTCGTTTGCATTTCTCCCTTCCTCCCTTTCCACTCTCCCTCCCCCCGCTTCCTATCCACTTTCCTTTCTTCTGCTCCAACCTCAGCTTTTTAACAGACTACCTGTTAATATTGTCCCCCTGGAGAATTAAGGGAGTAGAACTGAGCTGACTGTCAGCCCTGCAGCCCTCTTTCCTTGTGGGTCTGTGCCCTGCCACACTTTCTCTTATTCTCTTATTTCTCTTTGCCCTGCCACAATTACTCTTATGCCTTTTCTATGGTGGGAAAATGGGAGTTAGATGATAGGCAGCCATAACAACCTTCTTTCTAGAAAGCCAAGGTCATCCTTTGTCTCTGCACCTCTGCGCCTGACCGGAACTGGATGGGTGGAAGCTGCCAGCGTTGCAGTGGGAGATGGGACCATGGGATGGACTGGTGGGTGTTGGGGGGGGGGGGCAAGATCTTGGACTTTCAACTGGGTGGGGAAAACCGGGAAGCTTTCAGATTCGGGTTTCCCCAAAGGTGCCAACATGGGTCTCTTCATCAATGGGAACTTTGAGGAATCCTTTGCCTCGGACTCTGATTTAATTTTGAAGGCGATTTGGGACCCTGACATTATTAACCTGAATCGACACTGATCTTCTTTTTCCTGCTTTGGGGGGAGGTCAAGCAAAGCTCCTTGGTTGTGGGTGTCACATCTGGGCAGAGGTGCGATGAAGATTTGGGGTGACTTTGCCTTGATGGGAATTGGCCTGGGGCGGGGAGAAGGAGATTGATGTGGATTGGCAAGTTCTGTCGCTGAGGTTCCATCCTGCTGGAGCCCTTGGCTCACCTTTCATCCTTGGCTGCCGGAAGCCCCCAGGATGGGCAGAAGGCTTTCTCGAGATTAATCCAACGTTGACTCGTTGAGGCCGCAAGGACAATTTTTTGATGGGCGTAAGCTCTTTTCAAACAGTTGAATAGCAGTGCAGGTGTCAGGGTTCCAAATAGCATCCGAATGTAAATCAGTGTCCGAGGAGCCAGGATCTCCTGCTTGAGCAGGGAGGGTGGACTAGAAGACCTCCAAGGTCCCTTCCATCTCCATTCTGATTGAAATGGCACAGGGTCTCCTGCTTGAGCAGGGGGTTGGACTAGAAGACCTCCAAGGTCCCTCCCATCTCCATTCTGATTGAAATGGCACAGGGTCTCCTGCTTGAGCAGAGGGTTGGACTAGAAGACCTAGAAGGTCCCTTCCATCTCCATTCTGATTGAAATGGCACAGGGTCTTCTGCTTGAGCAGGGGGTTGGACTAGAAGACCTCCAAGGTCCCTTCCATCTCCATTCTGATTGAAATGGCACAGGGTCTCCTGCTTGAGCAGGGGGTTGGACTAGAAGACCTCCAAGGTCCCTTCCATCTCCATTCTGATTGAAATGGCACAGGGTCTCCTGCTTGAGCAGGGGGATGGACTAGAAGACCTCCAAGGCCCCTTCCAGCTCCATCCTGATTCGGATTCTTAGCAAGTGTCCTTGGAGACTGCAACAAAACAGAAAACCGCACTGGAAGGGATTCAAACACAATGCCCTTGCAACTCCTACCGCTACACCTCACTGCGGGGAGGCGGAACCAGATATCCCCAGATGGTTCCGCCCCAGGCGCCTGATGGACCCAGAGAGGTTCCAGACGGAGCTTGGGCCATTACCTGTGACCCTGGCCCGCGCCCCGATCGAGGACCTAGTGGCTGCATGGAACATCGCGGCCGCTGGAGCCTTGGATCGGGTCGCGCCCTTGCGGCCTCTCTTGCGGCAAAGAGTCACCTGGGCTCCTTGGTTTACTGAGGAGCTGAGGGGGATGAAACGCCACAAGAGACGCCTAGAGAGTAGATGGAGATCTACACGCTCTGAATCTGACCGAACACAGGTGAGAGCCCATTTACGGACTTACATTGTGGCAATGAGAGTGGCCAAGCGTCAATACTGTGCCACTCTTATCGCATCCGCAGAAAACCGCCCTGCCGCCCTGTTTGGGGTGACCCGCTCCCTCCTTCAACAGAGGCCGCGGGAAGCCCCTCTGCAGGGTCGAGCAGAGGAATTTGGTATTTATCTGCAGGATAAAATCGCTCAGATCCGGAGCGAGCTGGTCTCCACCGAGAGTGGCCTAGAGGGATTGTCGGAAGCAGGTCTTGAGATACCATTCTGGGAGGAGTTTGACTCTGTTGCTTCCGAAGATATGGACAGGTTACGTGGGCGACTGAGAGCCACCACATGTTTATTGGACCCGTGTCCCTCCTGGCTTGTACTGGCATCCTGGGAGGTGACACGAGGCTGGCTCCAGGAGTTAGTCAACGCTTCTTTGAGTGAGGGGTTCTTGCCGGTCTCCCTTAAAGAGGCGATGGTGAGACCCCTCCTCAAGAAGCCTTCCCTGGATCCAGCTCTGTTGGAAAACTACCGTCCAGTCTCCAACCTTCATTTTCTAGCGAAGGTTGTTGAGAGTGTGGTGGCACAACAGTTTCCCCGTCACCTGGAGGAAGTTGATTATCTGGACCCGCGCCAGTCCGGCTTCCGGTCCGGGCACAGCACTGAGACGGCATTGGTCGCGTTGGTGGATGATCTCTGGAGGGCCAGAAATGGGGGTTGCTCCTCCATCCTGGTCCTGTTAGATCTCTCGGCGGCTTTCGATACCATCGACCATGGTATCCTATTGCATCGGCTGGAGGGGTTGGGGGTGAGGGGCACTGTTTTACAGTGGTTCTCCTCCTACCTTTCCGGCCGATCGCAATTTGTGTTGACAGGAGGGCAGAGGTCGGCCTCAAGACCCCTCACTTGTGGGGTGCCTCAGGGGTCGGTCCTCTCGCCACTCCTGTTCAACACATACATGAAGCCGCTGGGTGAGATCATCCGTGGTTTTGGGATAGAGTATCACATCTACGCTGATGACACGCAGCTGTATTTTTCTACCCCAAACCACCCCAACGATGCCGTTGAAGTGATGTCCCGATGTCTGGAAGCCGTACGGATCTGGATGGGAAGCAACAGACTCAAACTCAACCCGTCCAAGACCGAGTGGCTGTGGTTTCCGGCGCCCCGGTTCAACCAGTTGATTCCATCACTGGCCATTGGGGGCGAACATCTGGCCCCCATGGATCGGGCACGCAACCTAGGTGTCCTCCTGGATACCCGGCTGTCTATGCAAGATCACGTGACAGCCGTGGCCAGGGGGGCTTTCCACCAGGTACGCCTGGTGCGGCAGTTGCGTCCCTTATTGGACCGGGACGCCCTCCGCACAGTCACTCACGCGCTTGTGACATCCAGGCTAGACTACTGTAATGCTCTCTACATGGGGCTCCCCTTGGCGTGCACCCGAAGGCTGCAGCTGGTCCAGAATGCAGCCGCGCGGGCGATCTTGGGAACGTCTAGATATTCCCATGTAACACCGCTCCTGCGCGAGCTGCACTGGTTACCTGTGGTCTTTCGGGTGCGCTTCAAGGTGTTGATCACCATCTTTAAAGCGCTCCATGGCACGGGACCAAGCTACCTGCGAGACCGCATCCTACCTCATACATCCCTGCGGCCGATTCGCTCCCACAGAGAGGGACTTCTCCGGGTGCCATCCACTAGGCAATGCCAGCGGGCGACGCCCAGGGGAAGGGCCTTCTCTGTGGTGGGCCCAACCCTCTGGAACGACCTACCCCCCGACCTCAGAACAACCACGGACCTCCGCACCTTCCGCCAGAAATTAAAGACACTCCTGTTCCATCAGGCCGGTTTGGCCTAAGTTATTTACCTAGTCTGCAGTCTGTATTATAAATTGTTAATTGGGTTTGTAAGGGATTATGTCTTAACTATTTAAATTTTAGCACAGGGATAAACTATTTAATTCGATTTTAATTATTTATATTTTGTATTTGTGTTGTTTTAAATTTCCTGTGCACCGCCCCGGGTCCCTTCGGGGAGAGGGTGCGGTTATATAAATTTTATAAATAATAATAATAATAATAACTCTCAAGCATTAGGCCCAGGGGGGGCTCGTTAAGTCAAGCTAGAGCCGGGGGGGGGGGGTTGGACTAGAAGACCTCCAAGGCCCCTTTCCGCTGTTGATTCCCCGAACTACTCAAAATTTCCGCTACCGGTTCTCCAGAACCTGCTGGATTTAACCCCTGATCCCTCCCCCTCTGTCCAAATTGAACCTTCTTGCAAACCAGCGTTCCTCTCTGCCCAAAATGTAGACTTTGTTGTCTCCTAAAGAGGGACCTTTGTCTTTGAAATGCAGATGGACAGCCGAATCTTGTCCTGATTGAATTGTTGCACCAACTTAGCGTTTTCAGGTTGCATGCGGGAAATCTCCAGATAGACCTTCGTTCTTGGTTTAATCTCTGGTTTTTCTTGACTCTCGTCCACAGCTCTTCGCCGCCTGGAGTTTTTGAGAAGGAATACGAGCTCTACCGCGACTACGGCTCCGATGGACAGAGGCTTCACTACCGGTGAGCAACCTCCCTCAAGGGTAGTCTTTCTCAACCTTGGCCCCTTGGAGATGGGTGGGCTTCAAGTTCTCAGAATTCCCCCAGTCAGCTGGCTTGGGGATGGGTGGACATCAAAGTTTAAAATTTCCCAGCCAGCAATGCTTGAAGAAGTGAGGACTTCAACTCCCAGAATTCCCCAGGCAATGTGCTTAAAACGCGTAGACTTCAACTCCCAGAATTCCCCAGGCAGAGTGCTTTCAAATGCATAGATTTCAACTCCCAGAATTCCCCAGGCAATGTGCTTAAAATGCGTAGACTTCAACTCCCAGAATTCCCCAGGCAATGTGCTTATTTTTATTTATTTTATTTTATTAAATTTATACCCCGCCCTTCTCCAAGCGGACCCAGGGCTTAAAATGCGTAGACTTCGGCTCCCATAATTTCCCAGGCAATGTGCTTAAAATGCGTAGACTTCAACTCCCAGAATTCCCCAGGCAGCGTGCTTTCAAATGCATAGACTTCAAGTCCCAGAATTCCCCAGGCAGAGTGCTTTCAAATGCATAGACTTCAAGTCCCAGAATTCCCCAGGCAGAGTGCTTTCAAATGCATAGACTTCGGCTCCCAGAATTCCCCAGGCAATGTGCTTCAAATGCATAGACTTCAACTCCCAGAATTCCCCAGGCAATGTGCTTAAAACGCATAGACTTCAGCTCCCAGAATTCCCCAGGCAGAGTGCTTAAAATGCGTAGACTTCAGCTCCCAGAATTCCCCAGGCAGCGTGCTTAAAATGCATAGACTTCAGCTCCCAGAATTCTCCAGCAAGAGTGCTTTCAAATGAATAGATTTCGGCTCCCAGAATTCCCCAGGCAATGTGCTTAAAACGCATAGACTTCAGCTCCCAGAATTCCCCAGGCAGTGTGCTTAAAACGCATAGACTTCAGCTCCCAGAATTCCCCAGGCAATGTGCTTAAAACGCATAGACTTCAGCTCCCAGAATTCCCAAGGCAATGTGCTTAAAACGCATAGACTTCAGCTCCCAGAGTTCCCCAGGCAATGTGCTTAAAACGCATAGACTTCAGCTCCCAGAATTCCCAAGGCAATGTGCTTAAAACGCATAGACTTCAGCTCCCAGAGTTCCCCAGGCAATGTGCTTAAAACGCATAGACTTCAGCTCCCAGAATTCCCAAGGCAATGTGCTTAAAACGCATAGACTTCAGCTCCCAGAGTTCCCCAGGCAATGTGCTTTCAAATGCATCGACTTCAGCTCCCAGAATTCTCCAGGCAATGTGCTTAAAAGGCATAGACTTCAGCTCCCAGAATTCCCCAGGCAGCGTGCTTCAAATGGAGTGGGGAGGGAATGGGGATTTTACAGTCTCCCTTCCCTGCCACACCCACCAAGCCACGCCCAAAGAACCATTTGTAAAAAATTAATTGAATTTCACCACTGCTCTGAACCATCCATCTCCAATGGGCCAGATGTTTCCCTCTTTTAAAAAAACATGGCTGGGTTGGCAGCTTCCCTGGGATTTCCTTGGACAGGCAAAAGTATCCCACACAAGCCGTCGATTATTGCAAGCGCGTTTCGTGGGTGATAAAACCTGCCGTCTCAAACATAAGCCTGCCAGGCCGCCTCCTGGCTCTCCATCATCTCGTCCTTCCCAAATTGCACCCAGCTGTTGGCTCCGCAGCCGAGCCGGCCACCGACGGTCAATATTTGCTCTCTTTTCTTATTATTGCCTCTCTTTCAAAGGAAGCGGCGAGCTGGCTGGGGAGAGGCATTTTCTGCCCTCCTTTTGTTTTCTTGCTTTCTCGGGGCGGCTTGGCTGACACGAAGGAGCCAGGAGCCAGAAATGAGGTGTGCAAAAGATGATGGTGGTCAGCTGGCCAGACTCACTACAATAGCAGAGTTGGAAGGGACCTTGGAGGTCTTCTAGTCCAACCCCCTGCCTAGGTAGGAAACCCTACACCACTTCAGACTAGTGGCTGTCCAACATCTTCTTGAAGACTTGCAGTGTTGGGGCATTCACAACTTCTGGAGGAAATTTCTGTTCCACTGATTCATTGTTCTCACTGTCAGAAAATTCCTCCTCAGTTCTAAGTTGCTTCTCTCCTGGATTAATTTCCACCCATTGCTTCTTGTCCTGCCCTCAGGTACCTTGGAGAACAGCTTGACTCCCTCTTCTTTGTGGCAACCCCTGAGATATTGGAAGACTGTTATCATGTCTCCCCTGGTCCTTCTTTTCATTAAACTTGATATATACCCAGTTCCTGCAACCGTTCTTCATATGTTTTAGCCTCCAGTCCCCTCATCCTCTTTGTTGCTCTTCTCTGCACTCTTTCTAGAGTCTCCACGTCTTTTCTACATCGTGCAGATATTCCCAGTGCGGCCTTCCCAAGGCCTTGTAAAGTGGTATTAACCCTTCAGGTGATCTTGATTCTCTCCCTCTTTTGATGCAGCCTAGAACCGTGTTGGCTTTTTTGGCAGCTGCTGCCCACGGCTGGCTCCTATTTCAATGGTTGTCCACTAGGACTCCAAGATCCCTCTTTCTATCAGACGTAAACATTTTCCTGAAGGTGGATTTTTTTTTTTTAAGCCTCTTAATTCGGTTCTGGGCCAAGTAAACAAATTAATTTATGCCTTGGCTTGTCCCCTTAATCTCGCCTCGGAGAGGGAGGGCAGGATGGGGAGTCAAGGGTTTCCCCCGGGGAACTCCTTTGGTTTTCCCTCTGGTCCAGTGGTGGGATTCATAGACTTTAACAACCGGTTCTCTGTACTAATGACCGGTGGGGTGGCCGTGGCCGTGGGGGGCGTGGCCGTGGGGGGCGTGGCCGTGGGGGGCATGGCCGTGGGTGTGTAACAAGCAGCACTCGGCCCCCTGCAGCCACCTGGGAGCATCACAATCCCACCCCCTTGTGCCTCGTTTTGGCCTAGTAGGCCACCTTGCAGCCTCCTGGGAGCAAAAACGAGCCACGGGGGAGGGCGACCCTGCACTCTCCCCCCACACACAGACCTCATTTTGGGCCTAGTAAGCCTCTCTGCACTTACACCTGGAAGCCACAAGGGGGCACGTGGGAGCAGGGCAGAAAGAGGGGGTGGCCAGCCAGCAATTTAACAACCGGTTTGCCCTAACCGTCCCGAACCCGCTGAATCCCCCCACTACTCTGGACTTCTTTCACTGAAGAGCAACTACTAAGGTGATTTAAAGGCTGAAACTTATGAGAAGAACCGTTGCAGGATTTGCCTTAAGAAAAATAGGGGTAACACGATAGCAGCATTCCGGTATTTGAGGGGCTGCCCCAAAGAAGAGGGGGGGGGTGTCAACCTATTCTCCAAAGCATCAGCAGGCAGGTCAAGAAACAACGGCTGGAAACTAACCAAGGAGAGAAGAAACCTGGAATTAAGGACAGTGGGGACAATTAACCAGTGGAACAGCTTGCCACCAGAAGAGGACGGGAGAGAAGGAGATGGGATGGATGCCTCCTACAGCACCCTCCCAGACAAAATGTGTGTGTGTGTGTGTGTGTATCTCATTTTCGGACCTGGACAGCCTCCTGCAGCATTGTGCTGGCCAAAACAAAAGGAATCGTTGATCGATTGCAGAGATTTTGTCGTGTTTGGGGAGCTGAGTCAGAAAAGCGCCTTTGGGGACAACCACGACTTGGATGGCGGAGTATCTCCGTAGACGCCTCCTCCTTGAGCGGGGAGGCAGACTGGATGACCTCCAAGGCCCCTTCCCACCTAGGACTCTACGTTCAAGGCTTACCTGCCCCTCCTCCTCCTCTTCCGCTCTTACCATCTCCGTGCTGCAACATGGACCATCTCCGCGATTTTGAAGGTCACCGGCCGCCAAAGCTGATAGATCAACATGGTGACCTTTTGCCGTTGTGTTTTCCATCCCGGTTCCAATCATTGCTTAACATTTATTTAAGGCGCCTAACCTTCGCGGCTCAGAGCACCGGGATGACGGCTTGCGCCGTTTCCCCCCAAAAGGACAAGAGCTTATGTTTCTCGCGCAGCCCAACCCTTTAGGTCCCCCGTGCAGGAAGCCAGATTTTAATAGCCACCAGGGCTGAGGTGTCAAACTGAAGGCCCGCGGGCCGAATCTAGCACCCGGGGTGCTTAAATCTGGCCTGCGGTGCCAGCCTGGAAATAGCAAAGTACGGCCTGCGGGTGCCTCGGGCAGCCAAAACAGGGCACTTATAAACAGGGCACCACCCAAGGCCTTATAAAGTGGTATTAACCCTTCAGGTGATCCTCTGTTGATGCAGCCTAGAACTGGGTTGGCTTTTTTGGCAGCTGCTGCCCACGGCTGGCTCCTATTTCAATGGTTGTCCACTAGGATTCCTAGATCCCTCTCACAGTTGCTACTATTGAGCAAGGTACCACCTATACTGCCTTCAGGTGCCTTGGAGAATAGCTTGACTCCCTCTTCTTTGTGGCAACCCCTGAGATATTGGAAGGCTGCTATCATGCCTCCCCTGGTCCTGTACTATATCTGTGCAGTCTTCAGTTCTAACTGAAGAAGCTTCTTGGATGAGAAGCGAAAGTCCTTCAAAGGAAAAAACAAAAAGTTTTTGCCTTTTGAAAAAGCACCTTTGGGCTAAACCCGGAATGCATAATTTAAGCTTCCAGCCTCAAAAAAACGTTGGGCCTTCGTTTGCACAGACCTCCCAAACTTCCTGCTTAATGAGACAGAAGGAGAGAATTAATTACATATCAGTCTTGGGAGAAATCACACTAGCTATAATTAAGTTGGAAGTACAGGAAATGTAAACGAAAGGACTTCTTTAAAGCAAACGCTGGAAACAGGGCATCCTTTTTCTTGGCAGCTACAGATCGCTCTGAACTTGTGACCAAAATTGAGACTAGAAATTCTGCTGCTAAGCGAGGAACCATTTGCGACCACAGTCGGCTACTTCCGTCACTAAGTGAGGCGCACATTAAGTGACGTGCGTCTGTTTTTACAATCCTTTTTTTAAAAAAAAAATCTGGGCTCATTAAGCGAATCGCCAAGGTTGTTAAGTAAACCCAGTGGTCATTAAGTGAATCCTGCTTTCCATGGCCTTTGCTCATTGGAAGCTGATTGGCAAGATCACAGAGGGGGATCATGTTACTCCAGCACACTGCAACCATTATAAATACTGATTGCCAAGTTTTAACACTGTGCTAATTGATTCTCATCCTTGCCTTTATTTATAATGCAACCCTAAATTGCATTAACCGAGTGATATACATGCTCAAGATCAAGGGAGGCACTAATACCACGCTATAAAGCCTTAGTAAGGCCACACCTAGAGCACTGTATCCAGTTTGGGTCACCAAACTATACAAAAGATGGTAGAGACTCTAGAAAGAGTGCAGAGATGAGCAACCAGGATGATGAGGGGACTGGAGGCTAAAAACATATGAAGAACGGTTGCAGGAACTGGGCCATGGCTGGTCTAGGGAAGAGAAGGACCAGGGGAGACACGAGAGCATCTTCCAATATTTGAGGGGCTGCCCCAGAAAGGAAGAAGGAGGTCAAGCTATTCTCCAAGGCACCTGAAGGCCAGAGAAGGAAGAATGGATGGAAATTGATCAAGGAGAGATTCAACCTCTTTGAATAAGGAGGAATTTTCTGACAGGGAGAACAGTCAACCCATGGAAAAGTTTGCCACCAGAGGTTGTGGGATCTTCATCCCTGGAGGCTTTCCATGACTGCCATCAGTCAGAAATGGTAGAAGGTTGAGCAGATAGGTGGACTAGACCAGGGGTCTCCGACCTTTGCAACTTTAAGTCTGAAGGACTTCAGCTCCCAGAATTCTCCAGCCAGCTTGGCAAAGCTGGCTGGAGAAGTCTGGGACCTGAAGTCCTTCAGACTTAAGGTTGCAAAGGTCGGAGACCCCTGGACTAGACGACCTCCAAGGTCCCTTCCAGCTCTGTTATTCTGTTATCACATAGAAAGGAACTGGGCATGTCAAGTTTAATGGAAAGAAGGACCAGGGGAGGCATGATAGCAGCCTTCCAATATCTCAGGGGTTGCCCCAAAGAAGAGGGAGTCAAGCTGTTTTCCAAAGCACCTGAGGGCAGAACAAGAAGCAATGGGTGGAAACTAATCAAGGAGAGAAGCAACTTAGAACTAATAATAATAATAATAATAATAATAATAATAATAATAATAATAATAATAATAATAATAATAATAATAATAATAATAATAATAATAATAATTTAATTTGTAAACCGCTCTCTCTCCCCGAAGGGACTCGAGGCGGTGCACAGGGAATTAAAAATACACATATATTAAAACCAACAGACATTATCATACAAATTTAAAAATGAATTAAACCTATACCCTGTGCTAAAATCCCCAACTATCTAAAACCAATACCCCTAAAAATCCCTAATAAAACAATTTGAGTATTCAGCTTGAGGTAAACGGGTCGATTAAGCCAAGCCAGCCAGGCAGAAGAAGTGAGTTTTTAGTTTTTGACGGAAGGAGCGGAGGTCCGTAGTTGTTCTAAGTTCGGGGGGAAGGTCGTTCCAGAGGGTCGGGCCCGCCACAGAGAAGGCCCTTCCTAAATTTCCTAACAGTGAGAACATTCAACCAAGGGAACAATTTGCCACCAGAAGTTGTGGGAGCTTCATCCCTGGAGGCTTTCAAGAAGAGATTGGACTGCCATCTGTCTGAAATGGTATATAGCAGGGGTCTCCAACCTTTGCAACTTTAAGTCTGAAGGACTTCAGCTCCCAGACTTCTCCAGCCAGCTTTGCATTCGCATCCTTTTAGAGCAGGGGTCTCCAACCTTTGCAACTTTAAGTCTGAAGGACTTCAGCTCCCAGAATTCTCCAGCCAGCTTTGCATTCGCATGCTTTTAGAGCAGGGGTCTCCAACCTATTGCAGCTTTAAGTCTGAAGGACTTCAGCTCCCAGACTTCTCCAGCCAGCTTTGCATTCGCATCCTTTTAGAGCAGGAGTCCCCAACCTTTGCAACTTTAAGTCTGAAGGACTTCAGCTCCCAGAATTCTCCAGCCAGCTTTGCATTCGCATCCTTTTAGAGCAGGGGTCTCCAACCTTTGCAACTTTAAGTCTGAAGGACTTCAGCTCCCAGCTTTGCTGACTGGAGAATTCTGGGAGCTGAAGTCCTTCAGACTTAAAGTTGCAAAGGTTGGAGACCCCTGGTATATAGGGTTTACTGCTTGAGCAGGAATTGGACTAGATGACCTCCAAGGTCCCTTCCAAATATTATCCGGTCATTCTTTTACCCGTGGAACAGCTTGCCTCCAGATGTCATGGGTTCGCCACCCCTGGAGGTTTTGGAAGAAGAGACTGGACACAAGTCCTTGTCTGAGGTGGTGTAGGGCAGTGATGGGAAACCCATGGCACGGATGCCACAGGTGGCACACAGCGCCCTCTCTGGACACGTGAGCCGTCGCCCTTGTTCAGCCCCACTGCACATGTGCATGCGCCTCCCACCCGCTCAGCAGGTCGTCCGGCCTTTGCCGTACATGCGCAGGGGGCATGGAACATGTGGGGTGTGGCGTGCGCATGCATGGGGTCAGTTGGGGCATGCGTGCATGCACGACGGGGCAGCACGCATGTGTAGGTGGATGCACCTGCATTGCATTTTGGGGGGTTTGGGTGCTCGTTCCGGGAAAGGTCAGCCATCCCTGGTCTAGTGTCTCCTACTTTAGCCGGGGGTTGGTCTAGAAGACCTCCAAGGCCCCTTCCCACTCTTGCCATTCTCTTCTGAAATTTACAGAGGGGAAGGTCAGCCATCCCTGGTCTAGGGTCTCCTGCTTGAGCCGGGGGGTTGGACTAGAAGACCTCCAAGGCCCCTTCCCACTCTTGCCATTCTGTTCTGAAGTTTGCGGAGGGAAGGAGCCTTCGGAAGCGATGCTGCCGGAGAGAGAAGTCGCTATTTATTATTCATCCTGCCATATGCGCCTAAAAAGGGAGATATATATTTTTCCCCCCTCTCCTGAAATGTTTGGGTTAGAAGAGCGGGTCTCAGGTGGGAGCCCAGCTCCAAGGAGCCTCCTCCTCTGCGACAGCTGCAAAGAAATCGGGTGCCATTTCTTTTCCAACGGCTGCTGTGGCTGATGGGCTTCAGGGTTTACACGCTGGCAGGTTTTAATTACAACAGGTGTTTCCTGCCTGCTTTTCTCGATGCATTTCGGTAAACTTATTAATCCTGGGAACGAACAGATGGGCAGGCAGGGCCTCTGGCTCTCGGCAGTCGCCTTCCAGCAGTTGGAAAACAAAAACTCCGGGAACTTCTGTGCCCAGAAGAGCGACGGCACAGGCAGGACCCAGCGTAAAGGGGGAGGGTCTTCGCCGCCCCCACCCCCGTGCTCATTTCCTCCCTCCGTTCGGAGATGCCCGAAGGAAGAGGCTGGAAATCTGGAAGAGAAATCTCAGAACAGCAGAGTGTCAGAGTTGGAAGGGACCTTGGAGGTCATGTAGTCCAACCCCCTGCCCAAACAGGAGACCCTACACCATTTCTGACAGATGGCAGAAGGCTTTCTCAAAAAGCAGTAATGGAAGCCACAGGAGAAGGCAGAAGGTAGAATAACAAGAGTTGAAATGAAGCTCAGAACTATTCCTATTCACATTCTATTCCATTCCAAATTTTGTTCTATTTAAATCCTATCCTATTTAAATCCTATTCTATTCTATTCTATTCTATTCTATTTTCATTCCATATTCTATTCTATTCCATTCCATTCCATTGCATATTCTATTCTATTTTCATTCAATTCATTCTTTATTATTCTATTCCATTCCATTCCATTCTATATTCTATTCTATTTTCATTCCATATTCTATTCCATTCAATTCATTCTTTATTATTCTATTCTATTCTATTCTATTTTCATTCCATATTCTATTCTATTCCATTCAATTCATTCTTTATTATTCTATTCCATTCCATTCCATTCTATATTCTATTCTATTTTCATTCATATTCTATTCCATTCCATTCAATTCATTCTTTATTATTCTATTCTATTCTATTCCATTCCATTCTATATTCTATTCTATTTTCATTCCATATTCTATTCTATTCCATTCAATTCATTCTTTATTATTCTATTCCATTCCATTCCATTCTATATTCTATTCTATTTTCATTCATATTCTATTCTATTCCATTCAATTCATTCTTTATTATTCTATTCTATTCTATTCCATTCCATTCTATATTCTATTCTATTTTCATTCCATATTCTATTCTATTCCATTCAATTCATTCTTTATTATTCTATTCCATTCCATTCCATTCTATATTCTATTCTATTTTCATTCATATTCTATTCTATTCCATTCAATTCATTCTTTATTATTCTATTCTATTCCATTCCATTCTATATTCTATTCTATTTTCATTCCATATTCTATTCTATTCCATTCAATTCATTCTTTATTATTCTATTCTATTCCATTCCATTCCATTCCATTCTATTTTCTATTCTATTCTATTTTCATTCCATATTCTATTCTATTCCATTCCATTAATTCTTTATTATTCTATTCTATTCTATTCTTTTTTCTATTCTTTTATTCCATATTCTATTCTATTCTATTCATTCTTTATTTTTCTATTTCTATTCCTATTTCTATTTCTATTTCTATTCTCTTTTTGGAGACCCCATTAAGCTATGCACCATGCATTTATAATACGAACACGTCTTTCTTAAGCATCCAAAAGAGAAAAGGGCCTCGGATGCAAATATAGGCTTTGTAGTCCCAAAGATGAACCTTCATCCCCATCCTGCAGCCTTTTCTCTTTTGGGGGGTAAGAAATGTTAAACGCAAAGCGCAGAGAAAGAAGAAAAAGGACAATGAGCCAGAAATAACAGGAGGCAGGAAATAAAAAGAGAAAAGAAAAAGGCATTTTAATTTAATCTCCTTCCCAAAACCGTTCCATTGTCCTTTGCAAAAAATAAACCACCCCAAACCCTCCCTTCCGTTCTCTCTCTCTCTCTCCCCACTTCATATATTGCTTTTTCTTCTTTATTGAATGAACCCGCTCGATTTTTTTTCTCGACGGTGCTTTTATGAAAGCATTGAGTGGTTAGGAAACCCATTAATGGTGCGGAACAATAAAAGCTGACTCTGGGCTGTGCCTTTCTTTCTTTCTTTCTTTCTTTCTTTCTTTCTTTCTTTCTTTCTTTCTTTCTTTCTTTCTTTCTTTCTTTCTTTCTTTCTTTCTTCCTTCCTTCCTTCCTTCCTTCCTTCCTTCCTTCCTTCCTTCCTTCCTTCCTTCCTTCCTTCCTTCCTTTCTTTCTTTCTTTCTTTCTTTCTTTCTTTCTTTCTTTCTTTCTTTCTTTCTGGTACCTTCTTAAATTTGGGAAGAGCAGTAAAAAAATAAATAGGGCAAGAGGGATTCTTGAAGTGCGGTTTGGAAACGCTAAGAGGCTCCCGTCATCTAACATGAAGCTAAATGCCCAGGTACAGTATAGGTGGTACCTTGCTCAATAGCAGCAACTGTGAGAGGGATCTTGGAGTCCTAGTGGACAACCATTCAAATAAGAGCCAGCCGTGGGCAGCAGCTGCCCAAAAAGGCAACACAGTTCTAGGCTTCATAGACAGAGGGATAAGAATCAAGATCACGTGAAGTGATAATACCACTTTATAATCCCTTGGGAAGGCCACACTGGGAATATTTGCATCCAGTTTTGGTCATCATGATGTAGAAAAGATGTGGAGACTCTAGAAAGAGTGCAGAGAAGAGCAACCAAGAGGATTAGGGGACTGGAGGCTAAAACATAGGAAGAACGGTTGCAGGAACTGGGTATGCCTAGTTTAATGAGAAGAAGGACCAGGGGAGACATGATAGCAGTCTTCGGACATCTCAGAGGGTGCCACAAAGAAGAGGGAGTCAAACTATTCTCCAAGGCACCTGAGGGCAGGACAAGAAGCAATGGGTGGAAACTAATCAAGGAGAGAAGCAACCTAGAACTAAGAAGGAATTTCCTGACAGTGAGAACAATTATTCAGTGGAACTCCTTGCCTCCAGAAGCTGTGAATGCCCCAACACTGGAAGTCTTTAAGAAGATATTGGATAGCCATTTGTCTGAACCGGTGTAGGGCTTCCTGCCTAGGCAGGGGGTTGGACTAGAAGACCTCCAAGGTCCCTTCCAACTCTGCTATTGTATTGTATTGTAAATAATCTCGTGGGGGTGGGGGGTCTTTTCAAAAGATTTATAAGACAGGAGAGATTACCGTTGCAAAGAAGGAAATGCTGTCGCTTACCTTCCAATTGAGCAAAATCCCACTTTTTCAATGCCTCCCTGGTGGAGCTATGGATCCTCACGTAGGTAATTATATTAGTTACGATCCTCCCACTAGCGAGGCACAGCTTGCTCGGCGGGTAAGAAATTTTACTCCAGACTTACGTTGAAAGATGGCAGGAGTGGGTTGCTGGGACAGCCTCCCGGGAAGGAAAAGCGCATCCGAAAACATATCTCTTAACATCCAGCTGCATTGATTTTCCAGGAAACAGCCGCACTTAGACGAATCTAAATCACGCAAGGCCCCAGGTCCTTTACCCGATGATGGCAAACCTATGGCACAGGGTGCCAAAAGTGGCACATGCAGCCATGTCACCTGGCACGCATGGCGTCGCCCGTTCCTCTTCTGGATTTCTGGCGCGCATGTGCATCTGGTGATCAGCTGTGCATGCGGCAATGCCAGAAACCGGAAGAACCTTCTGTTTTCCAGTGTGAGCATGCACGCCAGCCAGCTGATCGGCACATAAGAACATAAGAACATAAGGACAGCCTTGCTGGAAGAGGCCACTGCCCATCCAGTCCAGCATTTTGTCTCCCACAGTGGCTCCCCATTTGCTTCAGGGTCTTCCCAAGCAGATGTCTTCACCTGCTTGTGATTCCCTGCAACTGGCATTGAGAGATCTCCTGCCTATCTGTCCATCCCGGAGGGTGTCCTTAGGCATCCCTCATGATAGCCATGGATACCCTTGTTCTCCATGAACTCCTCTCATCCTTTCTTTCTTTCTTTCTTTCTTTCTTTCTTTCTTTCTTTCTTTCTTTCTTTCTTTCTTTCTTTCTTTCTTTCTTTCTTCCTTCCTTCCTTCCTTCCTTCCTTCCTTCCTTCCTTCCTTCCTTCCTTTCTTTCTTTCTTTCTTTCTTTCTTAACATAAGAACAGCCTTGCTGGAAGAGGCCACAGCCCATCCAGTCCAGCCTTCTGTCTCCCACAGTGGCTCCCCATTTGCTTCAGGGTCTTCCCAAGCAGATGTCTTCACCTGCTTATGATTCCCTGCAAATGGCATTGAGAGACATCCTGCCTCTCTCTCCAACCCGGAGGGTGTCCTTAGGCATCCCTCATGATAGCCATGGATACCCTTGTTCTCCATGAACTCCTTTCTTTCTTTCTTTCTTTCTTCTTTCTTTCTTTCTTTCTTTCTTTCTTTCTTTCTTTCTTTCTTTCTTTCTTTCTTTCTTTCTTTCTTTCTTTCTTCCTTCCTTCCTTCCTTCCTTCCTTCCTTCCTTTCTTTCTTTCTTTCTTTCTTTCTTTCTTTCTTAACATAAGAACAGCCTTGCTGGAAGAGGCCACAGCCCATCCAGTCCAGCCTTCTGTCTCCCACAGTGGCTCCCCATTTGCTTCAGGGTCTTCCCAAGCAGATGTCTTCACCTGCTTATGATTCCCTGCAAATGGCATTGAGAGACATCCTGCCTATCTCTCCAACCCGGAGGGTGTCCTTAGGCATCCATAATGAAAGCCATGGATGCCCTTGTTCTCCATGAACTCCTCTCATCCTTTCTTAAAGGTGTCGAGGCTGACAGCTGTCACCACTTCTTCTGGCAGGGACTTCCATAGACTAGGGATCCTCTGGGTGAAAAACTACTTCCTCCTCTTTGTTTGAGGTCTAGCTATCAAAAGTTTCATGGAGTGCCCCCTAGTTCTAGTGTTGTGTGATAGGGAAAACAGTTTTTCCTTTTCTACTTTGTCCACACCGTGCATGATTTGATAGACTTCAATCAGGTCACCTCTCAGGCGCCGTCGTTCTAGAGTGAAGAGGCCCAGCCGTTGCAGCCTCCAATGGTAAGGAAGGTGTTCCAGCCCCCTAATCCTTCTGGTTGCCCTCCTCTGCCCCTTTTCCATTTCCATAATGTCCTTCTGAAGGTATGTTGACCAGAACTGGACACAATACTCCAGATGGGGCCTCACCATCGATTTATAAATGACCAAATGACACTTGCTGACTTATTTACTATACGGTGTAACCAATAAACATGTTCTTTGAGGAACTTTCCTGCCTCGAAACTCTGGTTTCTTTGGATGCGTTCCTCGGAACCCTGAAACCTACATTCGCCGAAGCAATCCAGGCGGGTTATAAATTGAATAAAACCCACACTTTAACCAACCGGTATTGTAAGATGGGATTCCTTTCAGAGCTCTGCATACTTGGCCACTTTAAAACTTGTGGACCGCCAGGAATTCTGGGAGTTGGAAGTCCTTCACAAATCTTAAAAGCTGCCAAGTGTGGAGACCCTCGGTCTAGGATTTCCCCAGATTTTAGGAATGGTTAGAGCAGGGGTCTGCAAAGTTGGCTCTTTTGAGACTGGTGGACTTCAACTCCCAGAATTCCCCAGCCAGCATAGCTGACTGGGGAATTCTGGAAGTTGAAGTCCACCAGTCTCAAAAGAGTCAACTTTGCAGACCCCTGGGTTAGAGTAAGACATACAGAAAAGAAAGTCAGGGGAAGATATGGAACCTAGAAGATATGGAACGCCATTAAGCACAAAAGGGGGGAAGAGAGGGAAGAAAATAACAATATATAAGTATATATTCAAAAGAATGATACAAAGCGGGGAGGGGGGAAACATAATCAGGATGGATTTGAGAAGGAGAAGGAACAAGAAATGATATTCAACTATTTTTGGGTCTGTGGAAATACCATCCCAACAAAATAAAAAAAGTAAGAGCTGGAAGAGACTCCCACAACAATAGAAAAAGAAAGGGAGAGAGGAGGAGAGGAGAGGAGGGAAGGAAGAGAGAGGTGAGGAGAGGAAGATGGAAGGGAGAAGGAGAGAGGGTTGGAAGGAGAAGAAGAAGAGAGCAGAAGAAAAGACGAGAGGAAAAGAAAGGAAGGAAGGTAGAGGTGAGGAGAGGAAGATGGAAGGGAGAAGGAGAGAGGGTTGGAAGGAGAAGAAGAAGAGAGCAGAAGAAAAGACGAGAGGAAAAGAAAGGAAGGAAGGTAGAGGTGAGGAGAGGAAGATGGAAGGGAGAAGGAGAGAAGAAGAGAGGGTAGGAAGGAGAAGAGGAAGAGAGGAGAAGAAAAGACGAGAGGAAAAGGAAGGAAGATAGAGGTGAGGAGAGGAAGATGGAAGGGAGAAGGGGAGAAGGAGAGAGGGTAGGAAGGAGAAGAGGAAGAGGAGAAGCAGAGACGAGAGGAAAAGGAAGGAAGGAAGATAGAGGTGAGAAGAAAATGGAAGGGAGAAGGAGAGAAGGAGAGAGGATTGGAAGGAGAAGAGGAAGAGGAGAAGAAAAGATGAGAGGAAAAGAAAGGAAGGAAGATAGAGGTGAGGAGAGGAAGATGGAAGGGAGAAGGAGAGAAGGAGAGAGGGTAGGAAGGAGAAGAGGAAGAGAGGAGAAGAAAAGACGAGAGGAAAAGGAAGGAAGATAGAGGTGAGGAGAGGAAGATGGAAGGGAGAAGGGGAGAAGGAGAGAGGGTAGGAAGGAGAAGAGGAAGAGGAGAAGCAGAGACGAGAGGAAAAGGAAGGAAGGAAGATAGAGGTGAGAAGAAAATGGAAGGGAGAAGGAGAGAAGGAGAGAGGATTGGAAGGAGAAGAGGAAGAGGAGAAGAAAAGACGAGAGGAAAAGAAAGGAAGGAAGATAGAGGTGAGGAGAGGAAGATGGAAGGGAGAAGGAGAGAAGGAGAGAGGGTAGGAAGGAGAAGAGGAAGAGGAGAAGAAAAGATGAGAGGAAAAGGAAGGAAGATAGAGGTGAGGAGAGGAAGATGGAAGGGAGAAGGGGAGAAGGAGAGAGGGTAGGAAGGAGAAGAGGAAGAGGAGAAGCAGAGACGAGAGGAAAAGGAGGGAAGGAAGATAGAGGTGAGAAGAAGAAAATGGAAGGGAGAAGGAGAGAAGGAGAGAGGGTTGGAAGGAGAAGAGGAAGAGGAGAAGAAAAGATGAGAGGAAAAGGAAGGAAGGAAGATAGAGGTGAGGAGAGGAAGATGGAAGGGAGAAGGAGAGAAGGAGAGAGGGTAAGAAGGAGAAGAGGAAGAGGAGAAGAAAAGAGAGGAAAAGGAAGGAAGATAGAGGTGAGGAGAGGAAGATGGAAGGGAGAAGGGGAGAAGGAGAGAGGGTAGGAAGGAGAAGAGGAAGAGGAGAAGCAGAGACGAGAGGAAAAGGAGGGAAGGAAGATAGAGGTGAGAAGAAGAAAATGGAAGGGAGAAGGAGAGAAGGAGAGAGGGTTGGAAGGAGAAGAGGAAGAGGAGAAGAAAAAATGAGAGGAAAAGAAAGGAAGGAAGATAGAGGTGAGGAGAGGAAGATGGAAGGGAGAAGGAGAGAAGAAGAGAGGGTAGGAAGGAGAAGAGGAAGAGAGGAGAAGAAAAGATGAGAGGAAAAGGAGGGAAGGAAGATAGAGGTGAGGAGAGGATGATGGAAGGGAGAAGAAGAGAAGGAGAGTGGGCAGGCAGGGAAGAGGAAGAGAGGAGAAGAAAAGACGAAAGGAAAAGAAGGGAAGGAAGATAGTGGTGAGGAGAGGATGATGGAAGGGAGAAGGAGAGAAGGAGAGTGGACAGGCAGGGGAAGAGGAAGAGAGGAGTAGGAGAGAGGTAAGGGAAGAAGGTAAGGTGAAGGAGAGGAGGAAGGAAGAAAGGAGAAAAGGGAGGGAGAAAAGAAAGGGAGAAGAAGGTGGTGCCAAAACAGGCGTAAACAACGTAACCCAAATGGACTTTGAACGACGAATGTAAAAAAAGAATAATCATTGTGTGAATGTACACCTATCATTGTACATAGAGAACAAAAAATAAAAATAAAAACGCTTTAAAAAAAACCACTTCCCCCAAAGGAGGAAGTCCTCGTGGACACCCTGGGATCGTTTGGGGTTCCACCGATAAATGCTCTTCTCTCCAGTCTCTCTTTGTGTTACAGATTTGAGAGAAGTCCTGATGAAAATACGATGCAGAAGACTGTTAGGGGTAAAAAATACCCCCGTTGCAAAATAAATAGTGCAATAGTGCAATACACCGGACAGCAAGAGATACGTTGCTTAAAGAACTATCGAACACTGAGAGTAGAAAAAATAAATAGTCTTTACTTTTGCAGTAACTAAAATACTTCTTCCAAACAGTGAAACTAACTCCTCTAACAATAAACAGTCCTTCACCAAAACACAGTTATCTTACAGCAATGCAAAAACAATGATACTTCTTCCGTCTTCATGTTCAGCTTCTTCTTCAGTGGCACTCAGGAAGCAAAGGGAAGCAAAAGGGAATGAACTGTGTTTCCAGCTGCCTTTTTATGATTG
Organism: Rhabdophis nuchalis; assembly: GCA_039707465.1. Taxonomy (NCBI): domain Eukaryota; kingdom Metazoa; phylum Chordata; class Lepidosauria; order Squamata; family Natricidae; genus Rhabdophis; species Rhabdophis nuchalis. Next base: position 223,812,205 of record CM077645.1, on the reverse strand, counting down.
AGCTGGGAAGCACAGCCAATCAGATTCCACATAGTCCTTCAAGTTACATATACTCTTTAAGAATCCTGGCTTATATATATTGTCAACCCAACATCAGGATGATTATCCTAACAAAAACGACCTCTCTTTGTCCTTCTTCCTGATCCCCGTTCTTCTCTTTCTCCTGTACTCAGGGCCTCTTCTCTCCGGTGGAACACGGGGACCAAGGAACGGATGCTGATCAAGGTGACGGACCGCGAGCCCAGCTTCCTGATGCACCAGGGGAACGGCTACACCCTTGACCATCAGCCGGGCACCCGGTCGCGGCGACCCTCGGGCGGCCAGCCGTCCCCCAACCTCCAGACCTTTGCCACCGACTCCGACAACTCGGTCTTCTTCCCCGAGCGGAAGCAGTCGCCCTTCCTGAAACGGGCCGATCATGTGGGCAGCTGCTCCCCGCTGCTGGGCCGGGGGGACCCTTTCTGTTCCCCGATGCAGGGCCAGCACCGCAAGCACTCCAGCGAGTCGCAGCCCTCCTCTCCGCGCTACGCCTACGAGCCGCCCTTGTACGAGGAGCCCCCCATGGAGTACCAGGCCCCCATCTACGACGAGCCGCCGGTGGACATGCAGTTCGAGGCCAGCGGGAGCTACAAAGCGGGCTCGCCCCAGAAATCCCCCATCCGCAAACCCCACCCGTTCCTCCAGTCGCCCAAGCAGGGCGCCAACTCCCCGTACCAGCAGCTGGTGCTGACCAAACAAAAGGGCTCGGACCGCTTCATGAGCCTGGAGTACAGTCCGGCCGGCAAGGAGTACGTGCGGCAGCTGGTCTACGTGGAGCAGGTGGGGTCCAGCCCTACCATGAAGAGCGCCCCCCGCCACAAGTACTCCCCCAACCCTATCGGCGGCTCCTACTCGCTGCAGCACAGCCCCTGTCTAATGCGGGACCAGCGCCTGGAAATCAAATCGGGAGACTACAGCAGCATGGAAGGGGCAGATTTCCGGCACAGCCCTCCGGCCGTCGTGCCGGCCCAGGGGGAGGACGTGATGTCGTGCTCCAGCCAGCAGAACACGTTGTCGTCCACGGGTTACTCCCCGGGCAGCCGCAAACGGAAGAGCCGGAAGCCCGCATTTTCCTACGACCCCAACACGTCGTCCACCGACGGCTCCGGCGAGCGCGACGAAGGCATGCCGGAGGACAGGCCCCTCTCCGGGTGCAGCCGGTCCCCTGGCGGGCGTCTGGAGAGCCGGTCGGTGGAAGGGGAATCCTGTAGGGCTTCGGCAGAGCCCTTCTTGGCTCAGGCCCGCCTGGCGTGGGAGGCGCAGCAAGCCCACTACCACATGAAGCAGCGCAGCAGCTGGGACTCCCAGAAGGACGGCTCGGGATACGAGAGCGACGGGGCCGTGCCGCTTCCGCTGCCGGGCCCGGTGGTGCGCGCCTTCAGCGAGGACGAGGCCCTGGCGCAGCAGGAGAACAAGCACTGGAAACGGAACCCGTTTGAGAAGCTGGCCTTTCCGCAGATCCTGCTGGAGAAGAGCGTTTCCGTGCAGACGAATTTGGCGTCGCCCGAGCCGTACCTGCACCCGTCCCAGGTAAGACGAGAAGGGCCGGGAAGGAGCAGGAAGCGGAAGGAGGGCTGAGACTTAAGGGCTGTGGTGGCGCAGTGGTTAGGATGCAGGATGGCAGGCTAACTCACTGCCAGGAGTTTCATCCTGAACAGGCTCAAAGTGGACTCAGCCTTCCGTCCTTCCGGGGTCACTAAAATGAGGACCCAGATTGTTGGAGTCCAAAAGGCTGACTCTGTAAACCGCTTGGAGGGGGCTGGAAAGCCCTGGGAAGCGGTATAGAAGTCTGAGTGCTAGTGCTAGGGAAGGGAAGGAAGGAGGGAGGGAGGGAGGGAGGGAGGGAAGGAAGGAAGGAGGGAGAGAGGGAGGAAGGAAGGAAGGAGGGAGGGAAGGAAGGAGGGAGAGAGGGAGGGAGGGAAGGAGGGAGAGAGGGAAGGAAGGAAGGACGTGGTGGGATAGTGGTTAGAATGCAGTATTACAGGTTGACTCTGCCCACTGCCAGGAGTTCGATCCTGAGCAGCTCAAGGTTGACTCAGCCTCCCGTCCTTCCGAGGTGGGTCAAATGAGGACCCCAGATTGTTGGGGGCAAATAGGCTGACTCTGTATGTAAAGTGCTTAGAGAGGGCTGGAAAGCATGCGAAGTGGTATATAAGTCTGAATGCTAGTGCTAGGGAAGGGAAGAAAGGAGGGAGGGAGGGAAGAAGGGAGGAAGGAGGGAGAGAAGGAGGGAGGGAAGGAAGGAAAGGAAGGAGGAAGAGAGGGAGGGAAGGAAGGAGGGAGGGAAGGAAGGAAGGAGGGAGGGAAGGAAGGAAGGGCTGTGGTGGCATAGTGGTTAGAATGCAGTATTGCAGGCTAATTCACTGTCAGGAGTTCAATCCTGACCAGCTCCAGGTTGACTCAGCCTTCTGTCCTTCCCAGGTGGGTCAAATGAGGACCCAGATTGTTGGGGGCAAATAGGCTGACTCTGTAAACTGCTTAGAGAGGACTGTAAAATCACTGTAAAGCAGTATATGTCCAAGCGGTATTGCTCCCTTCCTTCCTTCCTTCCTTCCTTCCTTCCTTCCTTCCTTCCTTCCTTCCTTCCTTCCTTCCTTCCTTGTGGTGAGAATGGAGTATTGCAGACTAACTCTGCCCACTGCCAGCAGTTCGATCCTGACCAGCTCCAGGTTGACTCAGCCTTCTGTCCTTCCGAGGTGGGTCAAATTAGGACCCAGATTGTTGAGGGCAAATAGGCTGACTCTGTAAACTGCTTAGAGAGGACTGTAAAATCACTGTAAAGCAGTATATGTCCAAGCGGTATTGCTCCTTTCCTTCCTTCCTTCCTTCCTTCCTTCCTTCCTTCCTTCCTTCCTTCCTTCCTTCCTTCCTTCCTTCCTTCCTTCCTTCCTTCCTCCCTTGTGGTGAGAATGGAGTATTGCAGACTAACTCTGCCCACTGCCACCAGTTCGATCCTGACCAGCTCCAGGTTGACTCAGCCTCCCGTCCTTCCCAGGTGGGTCAAATGAGGACCCAGATGGTTGGGGGCACATAGGCTGACTGTGTAAAACCGCTTAGAGGGGGCCGTGGAAGCCCTGTGAAGCGGGATAGAAGTCTTAAGAGCTGCTATTGCTAATATTGCTGCTTCTTTCAGTTCAGAATGGCACTGCTTCCCTTCTCCTTTTATTTCGAAATTGCCGTTGTTGTCGTTGTCGTTGCTGCTGATGCCCGACGCTTGGCGATGCCCGGGGCCTCCGGTTTGGCCGATCTCGTGTCTTGGTTGTGATGCTACAGAGACTCAGGGGAGGGTTGGGGGGGGGCAGCTTTTGCCGTTGGGAGTTCCTGTGGCCTTGTGACATAAGAAGGCCTGACTTATATAATGGGTCACATTTGTGTCACTGCCCAAATGATCCTAAGGTTATGTAAGTTGCACAAAGATGCTTTTGATATGAAATATATGTCCCAAGGGGGCAGTTCATGGGACAGGGAGAGAGAGAGAGAGAGAGACAAGAGAGAGAGAGAAAGAGAGAGAGAGAGAGAGAGACAAAGGGAGAGAGAGAGGGGGAGAGACAGAGACAGAGAGAGAGGGACAGAGAGAGGGGGGGAGAGACACATAGAAAGAGAGAGACAGAGGGGGAGAGAGAGGGGGAGAGATGGAGACAAAGGGGGAGAGAGAGGGACAGAGAGAGAGAGAGAGAGACAGAGAGAGACAGACGGGGGGAGAGAGAGGGGGGAGAGAGAGACAGAGAGACAGAGGGGGGAGAGAGAGACAGAGAGACGGAGACAAGGGGAGAGTGGGGGAGAGAGACACACAGAGAGAGACAGAGACAGAGTCAAAGAGGGAGAGAGAGACAGAGACAGAGAGGGGGAGACAGAGACAGAGAGAGAGGGGGGGAGAGAGACACATAGAAAGAGAGATACAGGAGAGAGAGGGGAGAGAGAGAGACACAGGGGGGAGAGAGTGACAGAGAGACAGAGAGACGGAGACAAGGGGAGAGAGAGACAGAGAGACAGAGACAGAGGCAAAGAGGGAGAGAAAGAGACAGAGAGAGACAGAGACAGAGGGGGGAGTGAGAGAGAGAGACAGAGAGGGGGAGAGAGACACATAGAAAGAGAGAGACAGAGAGGGGGAGAGACAGAGAGAGAGACAGAGAGGGAAAGAGACACATAGAAAGAGAGAGACAGAGAGGGGGAGAGAGAGGGGGAGAGATGGAGACAAAGGGGGAGAGAGAGGGACAGAGAGAGAGAGACAGAGAGAGACAGATGGGGGGAGAGTGACAGAGAGAGAGACAGAGAGACAGAGAAGGGGAGAGAGACATATAGAAAGAGAGAGACAGGAGAGAGAGGGGGATGAGAGAGACACAGAGAGGGGGGAGAGTGACAGAGAGACAGAGAGACGGAGACAAGGGGAAAGGGGGGAGAGAGAGACAGAGAGACAGAGGGGGGAGTGAGAGACAGAGACAGAGAGACAGGGAGAGACAGAGAGGGGGAGAGAGACACATAGAAAGAGAGAGACAGAGAGGGGGAGAGACAGAGAGAGAGACAGAGAGGGAAAGAGACACATAGAAAGAGAGAGACACAGAGAAGGGGGAGAGAGAGACAGAGAGAGAGAGAGACCGAGAGACAGGCGGGGAGAGAGAGACAGAGAAGGGGAGAGAGACATATAGAAAGAGAGAGACAGGAGAGAGGGAGGAGAGAGAGACAGAGACAGAGAGACAGAGACAAGGGGAGAGAGGGGGAGAGAGAGACACAGAGAGGGGGGAGAGAGAGACAGAGACAGAGACAGAGGCAAAGAGGGAGAGAAAGAGACAGAGAGAGACAAAGAGGGGGCGAGAGAGAGACAGAGAGAGAGACAAAGAGGGGGCGAGAGAGAGAAAGAGAGAGAAAAGAATGCTTGAAAGCAAAGGAGATTTCTTTTTCCTGTAGGATTCTTGGTCCTGTCTGAGTGTGATTGGTTGCTTGGAGACATTTCATCACCCAACTAGGTAACATCATCAGTGCTAGAATAGAGCACGATTTGCAGAGAGGAAGAGGAGGAGGAGGAGGAGGAGGAGGAAGACAACGACTGTAGGGTCTTTGTACTTGCTTGTTTTCTTGCAGACATTTCATTACTCGGTAACATCATCAGTGCTAGAAGGGAAGTGAGCTTTGGACTGCCTAGCACTGATGATGTTACCTAGTTTGGTAATGAAATGTCTGCAAGAAAACTGCCAAGCTCAGAGAGCCCCAAGGAGAAGGAAGGAAGGAAGGATCACGGGTAATGTTACTTAGTTGGGTCATGAAACGTCTGCAAGGAAATCACCCAGCTCAGAGGGCACCAAGGACCCCACAGGTCTCCTCCTCTACTTCCTCCTCCTGCACTCCGCACACCACTCTTCCTTCTAGCACTGATGATGTTACCTAGTAGGGTAATGAAACATCTGCAAGAAAGCAACCAAGCTCAGAGAGCACCAAGGACCCCCCAGTCTTCTTCCTCCTCCCCCTTCTCTCCCCCCCCCCAATTCCCAATTCCTGGAGTTCAGAGAGCAAGAAGGACCCTACATTTCAACCCCTGGGATGTAGATATTTTCTTTTCTTTTCTTTTCTTTTCTTTTCTTTTCTTTTCTTTTCTTTTCTTTTCTTTTCTTTGCTCTCAGCTACATTCAAATCTGCTGGGACGGTTCATTGTGATTTTCTTTGTTGTTGTTAGTTGCGAAGTCGTGTCTGACCCATCACGACCCCCTGGACCATGTTCCTCCAGGCCTTCCTGTCCTCTCCCATCCCCAGGAGTCCATTGAAGCTCACGCCGGCTGCTTCGGGGACTCCATCCAGCCCCCTCCTTCTCTGCCGTCCCCTTCTTCTTCTCTTGCCCTACATCCTTCCCAGCCTGAGGCTCTTCTCCAGGGAGTCCTTCCTCCTTCTCATGAGGTGGCCAAAGTCTTTGGATTTCCTCTTCAGGATCTGGCCTTCTAAAGAGCAGCCAGGGTGGATCTCCTCTAGGACTGACCGGTTGGATGGCCTTGCAGTCCTTCCTTCCTTCCTTCCTTCCTTCCTTCCTTCCTTCCTTCCTTCCTTCCTTCCTTCCTTCCTTCCTTCCTTCCTTCCTTCCATCCATCCATCCATCCATCCATCCCTCCATCCCTCCATCTATCTATCTAATCTTTTCTATGCTGCTGTTGTTGTTAGTTGCGAAGTCGTGTCCGACCCATCGCGACCCCATGGACCACGTTCCTCCAGGCCTCCCTGTCCTCTCCCATCCCCAGGAGTCCATTGAAGCTCACGCCGGCTGCTTCAGTGACTCCATCCAGCCCCCTCCTTCTCTGCCGTCCCCTTCTTCTTCTGCCCTCCATCGTTCCCAGCCTGAGGCTCTTCTCCAGGGAGTCCTTCTTCCTTCTCATGAGGTGGCCAAAGTCTTTGGGTTTCCTCTTCAGGATCTGGCCTTCTCAAGAGCAGTCAGGGTGGATCTCCTCTAGGACTGACCGGTGGGATGGCCTTGCAGTCCAAGGGACTCAATGCAGGAGTCTTCTTCTCCAGCCCCAGAGTTCAAAGGCATCCATTCTTTGGCGCTCAGCCTTCCTTATGGTCCAACCTTCACAGCCATCCGTTGCAGCTGAGTGATTTTTCTTAGACCGAGGCGTTCTGACCATCTTATTTTGTCTGTTTCTCATGAGCCCAAACGTGTCCAGGCTGGCCGAAGCGGGGGAGGATCAATGCAACGATCAATTCAGCTTCTGACTTCCCAGCTGCATCCCCTCGAAACCGTCGTAAAAATAAATAAATCTTTGCAAGATAGATGCTTGCAGAATAAAAGTTATACAATAATAATACAATAGCAGAGTTGGAAGGGACCTTGGAGGTCTTCTAGTCCAACCCCCTGCCTAAGCAGGAAACCTTATACCGTTTCAGACTAATGGCTATCCAACATCTTCTTAAAGACTTCCAGGGTTGGGGCATTCACAACTTCTGGAGGCAAGGAGTTCCACTGATGCATTGTTCTCCCTGTCAGGAAATTCCTCCTCAGTTCTAAGTTGCTTCTCTCCTTGATTAGTTTCCACCCATTGCTTCTTGTCCTGCCCTCAGGTGCCTTGGAGAATAGTTTGACCCCCTCTTCTTTGGGGCAACCCCTGAGATATCGGAAGACTGCTATCGTGTCTCCCCTGGTCCTTCTTTTCATCAATACAATGCAATAGCAGAGTTGGAAGGGACCTTGGAGGTCTTCTAGTCCAACCCCCTGCCTAGGCAGGAAACCCTACACCGTTTCAGACAAATGGCTATCCCACATCCTCTTAAAGACTTGCAGTGTTGGGGCATTCACAGCTTCTGGAGGCAAGGAGTTCCACGGATTCATTGTTCTCACTGTCAGGAAATTCCTCCTCAGTTCTAAGTTGCTTCTCTCCTTGATTAGTTTCCACCCATTGCTTCTTGTTCTGCCCTCAGGTGCTTTGACTCCCTCTTCTTTGTGGCAACCCCTGAGATATCGGAAGACGGCTATCATGTCTCCCCTGGTCCTTCTTTTCATCCAACTAGACATACCCAGCTCCTGCAACCGTTCTTCAGTTAGACCAGGGGTCTGCAAAGTTGGCTCTTTTAAGACTGGTGGACTTCAACTCCCAGAATTCCCCAGCCAGCCATGGCTGGCTGGGGAATTCTGGAAGTTGAAGTCCACCAGTCTTAAAAGAGCCAACTTTGCAGACCCCCGAGCTAGACCAATCCATCACAGAAACAGCAGCAATTTCTTATAAAAGGGAAAACGAGCAAATCCTCCGATAGAAAAATTATTTATTCTGAATTGGAACAGAGAAAAAATCGTCAAAGGGGAGGGTGTGTGTGTTAAAAAATACAAATTTTTTCTAGTTGTCCCCCTGGTCACGTTTGATGACTTCATTTCTTTGTGCAAATTAAGCCCCGGGGAACCGTTAAGTGCCAGAAGGAACCTCATTAAATCGCCCGGGGCCCCTTCCGTCGTTTAAGTCAAGCCAACATTTTCAAAGCAATTAAAGAAAGTTTCATTGGAGTCTCAAGGAGAGATTTTTCCCCCCCCTTTTGCATTTGAGCAGGTAAGAAGGGACAGGAAAGGAGTGAAGGGGAAGAGGAAAGAAAAGAAAGAAGATGGGAAGAAGAGAGCAAGGAAGAAAAAAAGAAGGAAAGAGGGAAAGGAAGAAGAATAGAAATAGAATGACAGAGCGGGAAGGGACCTTGGAGGTCATCTAGTCCAACCCCCTGCTCAAGCAGGGGACCCTGTATCATGTTAGATAAATGGCTTTCCAGTCTCTTCTTGAAAGCCTCCAGGGATGAAGCTCCCACAACCTCTGAAGGCAACTTCTGTTCCATGGGTGGATTGTTCTCACTGTCAGAATATTCCTCCTTATTTCTAGGTTGAATCTCTCCTTGGTCAGCTTCCAAGGAGGAAGAGAGGGAGGGAAGGAAGGAAGGAAGGAAGGAGAAGAGGAAAGGAAGAAAAGAGGTGACAGAATGAGGGAGAGAGGGAAGGAAGGGAGATATGTGTGTGATGAAGGAAGGAAGGAAGGAAGGAAGGAAGGAAGGAAGGAAGGAAGGAAGGGAGAAAGAAGAGGGAAGGAAGGAAGGAAGAAAAGATAGGTGACAGAATGAGAGAGGGAAGTTTTTCTTAAACCATAAAAAGCCATGTATGTCTGTTATTCTGTTAAATTTGGCTTGTTTCCACCCCAGTTTATAATCCCACAAAGCTCTAAGCTTTTAACACATGTTTACCCTCTGCGTAAGATTGATTATAAGCTTGTTCTGAGCTGGATTATTCTCTGTTTGGAAAATTGTTCCAGCGAAGAAGGAAGAAAGATATTCGCCGAACACGGGTGCAAGAGCCCCTGAGAATTCCCACCCACCCACCAGTATTTGGAAAGGATTCCGTCTCTTTTGCTCATCTAAGTTTTGATGGCCATGGGGGACAGAAGTCAGCAACGTCTCTTAGGAAGGTTGTTTCATTTCAATCTTTTGTTCCCCAAAATCTGCATTTTGGAATGATGGCAAACAGGTTTAAACTTTCTTCTACGTGGCACCCTATTAAGTATTTGAAGGGTGTTGCGATGCTCTCCAAATCTCTCTATATAAAAATGGCTGTCTGTGTGCGTGTCTGTGTGTGTTCCAGCATAACTCTGAAACGCCTGGGCCGCTGAAAAATTTCAAGCAAACTTGGTACATAGATGACTTACTCTCTGGAAAGCAATACTGTGGAGGTCAGACACCCTTAAAACCTCTCGGTGTGTGTGTGTGTGTGTGTGTGTGTGTGTGTGTGTGTGTGTATGTTCCAGCATAACTCTGAAACGCCTGGGCCGCTGAAAAATTTCAACCAAACTCGGTACACCGCTGACTTACTCTCTGGAGACAAATACTGTGGGGGTAAGATACCCCTAATACCCCTCAGGGTATGTGTTTTGTTAAGATACAGCCTGTTGTGCCTTCAAATGGCTTCTACTGTACTGCTGTAAAATGGCTTCTACTGTGCAGCGCAGTGGAGTTGCTGTGATAACGGCTTCACAGTATTCCACAAGGGGGCTCCCTCTGGCAAGGGGGAGAATCCAATGTTAGAAATTACTTTTGGGCAACGGAATTTCATTCTTAATGTGGGCCACAGTGCTGACAATAAAGGTGATCCCCTTGGGGAGAGGACGCGGTATACAAGATTAAATATTATTATTATTATTATTATTATTATTATTATTATTATTATTATTATTATTATTATTATTATTATTATTATTATTATTATTATTATTATTATTATCTATCTTATGTCCCAAAAGTGCTTTTTTCAAGAGGCAACTGGACTTTTTTGTTTTTTCTTTTGAAGACATTTCGCTTCTCCTCCAAGAAGCTTCTTCAGCTCTGACTGGTGGGAAAGGGAAGGAGTGAAACTCCTTGCAGACAGAGCTGGTCATTTGCATCCTTTGAGAGAGTCGTTGAGGCCACCTGGAGCTTTACCTGTGTCGTCAGGGACACCTGAGTGGGGCAAATGGTTCCCGTAGCCTGCAATTTTCCCCCCCTCTGGAAATCTCTACAGACCTTCAGCTATAAAATTTGGGCTGAAGACCCTTGGAATGGGGAGGGAGGAGGAATGGATTCCCAGAAGAAGAAAAATTGCAGACAATGGGAACCATTTGCACCACTCAGGTGACCCTGAGGAGGACACAGGTAAACCTCCAGGTGGCCTCAAGGACCCTCTCAAAGGAATGCAAATGACCAGCTGTCTGCAAGGAGCATCAATCCTTCCATTCCTCACCATCCAGCCAGAGCTGAAGAAGCTTCTCGGAGGAGAAGAGAAACGTCTTCCAGGAAAAAACCCAGAAAGTCCAGTTGCCTCTTGTAAAAAAAAGAAAAAGCCCCCTTGAGACAGCCAGGACCTGTCCTGTCACCCTTAATTCTTCTCTTTGTTATGCTTGGTTCCTGCAACCGTTCTTCGTGTATGAAAACAGAATAAGAGACTAACAGAGATCTTGTAGGGCTAGTCCTGGGGTCTGCAAAGTTGGCTAGGATTTCAAGAGAGATAGTAAGTCTCCCTCTCGACAGCCCCTGTTCAAACATGACAGGTGCTGGAAAGAAAGAAAGAAAGAAAGGAAGGAAGGAAGGAAGGAAGGAAGGAAGAAAAAAGAAAGAAAGAAAGAAAGAAAGAAAGAGGAAGGAAGGAAGAAAGAGAAGAAAGGAAGAAGGAAGGAAGGAAGAAGGGAGGGAGGAAAGAAGGAAGGAAAGAAAGAAAGAAAGAGAAGAAAGGAAGAAAGAAGAAAGGAAGAAAGAGAAGAAAGGAAGAAAGAGAAGAAAGGAAGAAGGAGGGAAGGAAGTAAAGAAGGAAGGAGGGAAGGAAGAAAGGAAGGAAAGAAAGAGAAAGAAAAAGAGAAAGAAAGAAGGAAAGAAAAAGAGGGAGGGAGGAAGAAGGAAGGAAGGAAGAAGGAGGGAGTAAAGAAGGAAGGAGGGAAGGAAGAAAGGAAGGAAAGAAAGAGAAAGAGAAAGAGAAAGAAAGAAGGAAAGAAAGAAAGAGGGAGGGAGGAAGAAGGAAGGAAGGAAGAAGGAGGGAGTAAAGAAGGAAGGAAGGAAGGAAGGAAGGAAGGAAGGAAGGAAGGAAGGAGACAACCAGGACCTGGATGGTTGAGGATCTCAACTGACTTTTATCTATCTTATTAAAAAAAAAAAAACAGATGTGTCTCCTTCCGTTTTTCCAATGTTGTCGGAGCGTGGAGCAAAATTTGGACCTTGGGCGGTTGGTGGAGTCCCCTCACGCCAGGCCCTTCGGTCACTGTTGTCCTCTCTTGCTTTGTCCCCCCCCCAGTCAGAGGATCTTGGCGCCTGCGTCCAGTTTGACAGCAGCCGCCAAAACCGGAGCATGATGCCCAGCAACAGCTGCGTCTTCCCCACCTTCAACCTGAGGAAGCCCTCCTCGGAGACCGACATTGAGAACTGGGCCTCCAAGCACTTCAACAAGCACACGCAAGGCCTCTTCCGGCGCAAGATCTCCATCGCCAACATGCTGGCCTGGAGCAGCGAGTCCATCAAGAAGCCCATGATCATGACCAGCGACCGCAACGTCAAGAAGGAGGCCTGCGAGATCTTCAGGCTCATCCAGATGTACATGGGCGACCGGCGGTCCAAGACGGACCAGCTCAACGTGGCGCTGGAGATCGCCACCAAAGGATGGAGCATGCAAGGCCTCCGTGATGAGCTGTACATCCAGCTGTGCCGGCAGACCACCGAGAACTTCCGCTACGAGAGTCTCGCCCGGGGTTGGGAGCTGATGTCCATCTGCCTGGCTTTCTTCCCGCCCACGCCCAAGTTCCATTCCTACTTGGAAGGCTACATCTACAGGCATATGGACCCGGTGAACGATGCCAAAGGTAAGGGGGACTCAACTCACCGTTGACCTGGCCGCCTCTTGGTTGGGTACTCAGCTTCTCCCCCAAAAGGCAGGGTCCAAATTTGAGACCTCTTGGTGGCCAGCAGTGGTGTCCCAAACCGAGATGCAACAAAATTGGAAGGGACCTTGGGGGGGGCCTTCTAGTTCAACACCCACTTATGCCAAAGACCCTATGCCCATGATGGCGAACCTATGGCACAAGAAGCACGCAACATGTGCCAGCTGATTTTCGCCCTTCCGGAGGGCAAGGCAGGGCAAGACAGGGCCCCAATAAGCCGACCGGAAGTTCGGATCGTTTCCGACTTCCGGTGGGATCAAGGGAGGGCGTGCGTGCATGCTCGCGGAGGGCAGGTGGGTCGCGCCCGCATGCACAGGTGGGTGGGGAGGATTGGATTGCTGTGGGCACGGACATAGTTTTGGAGCACCGTGAGAGAAAGCTTTGGCGTCACTGCCCTAGACCAGGGGTCTGCAAAGTTGGCTCTTTTAAGACTGGTGGACTTCATAATAATAATAATAATAATAATAATAAATTGAGATTTATTAACCGCACCCTCTCCCCACAGGGACCCGGGGCGGTGCACAGGCATAGTTAAAAACAGTATACAATAATACAAACATACTTAAAATAGAATTAAATAAAATTACCCGTGCTAAAAATATAAATTAAAAACCCATTAAAATATTTGTAGTTAAAAGACAGAGAGAACTATTCAAGGCCGGCCAGTCGAAAGAGATAGGTCTTCAATTTTACACGGAAGGAGCGGAGGTCGGTGGTCGTTCTAATATCAGGGGGAAGGTCGTTCCAGAGGGCCGGGCCCGCCACAGAGAGCGCCCTTCCCCTGGGCGTCGCCCGCTGACAAAGTCTAGTGGACGGCACCCGGAGAAGCCCCTCTCTGTGGGAGCGAATCGGTCGTGAGGATGTGTGGGGCAGGATCCGATCTCGCAGATAGCTAGGTCCCGAGCCATGGAGCGCTTTGAAGATGATAACTAACACCTTGAAGCGCACCCGGAAGACGACAGGTAGCCAGTGCAGCTCGCGCAAGAGCGGTGTTACGTGGGCAAACCTAGAGGTGCCCATAATTACTCGCGCGGCTGCATTCTGAACTAACTGAAGCCTCCGGGTGCACCTCAAGGGGAGCCCCATGTAGAGAGAGTTACAATAGTCCAGTCGGGATGTCACGAGGGCATGAGTGACTGTGCGAAGGGCGTCCCGATCCAATAGGGGGCGCAATTGGCGAACCAGGCGAACCTGGTAAAACGCCCTCCTGGCCACGGCTGTCACTTGCTCTTCCATAGACAGCCGGGTATCCAGGAGGACACCCAAATTGCGCGCCCCATCCACAGGGGCAAGATGTTCGCCCCCTATGGCCAGCGTTGGAGAAAGCTGGTTGAATCGGGCAGCCGGAAACCACAGCCACTCGGTCTTGGTCGGGTTGAGCCTAAGTCCGTTACTTCCCATCCAGATCCGCACGGCTTCCAGGCACTGGCACATCACCGCTACGGCATCGTTGGGGTGGTTTGGGGTAGATATGTACAGCTGGGTGTCATCAGCGTACAGATGGTACTCTACCCCAAAACCACGAATGATCTCACCCAGCGGCTTCATATATGCATTAAACAGGAGAGGCGAGAGGACCGACCCCTGAGGCACCCCGCATGTGAGGGGTCTCGGGGTCGACCTCTGCTCTCCTGCCCGCACAAATTGCGATCGGCCAGAGAGGTAGGAGGAGAACCACCGTAAAACGGTGCCTCCCACCCCCAACCCCCCCAGCCGATGCAATAGGATACCATGGTCGATGGTATCGAAAGCCGCCGAGAGGTCTAATAGGACCAGGATGGAGGAACATCCCCCATCTCTGGCCCTCCAGAGATCATCTACCAACGCGACCAATGCCGTCTCGGTGCTATGCCCGGGCCGAAAGCCGGACTGGCGCGGATCTAGATAGTCAACTTCCTCCAGGTGACGGGGAAACTGTTGTGCCACCACACTCTCAACAACCTTCGCCAAGAAGGGAAGGTTGGAGACTGGACGGTAGTTGTTCAAAAGAGCTGGGTCCAAAGAGGGCTTCTTGAGGAGGGGCCTCACCATAGCCTCTTTTAGGGAGGCAGGCAAGGAACCCTCACTCAAGGATGCGTTGATAACCTCTTGGAGCCAGCCTCGTGTCACCTCCCAGGATGCCAGTACAAGCCAGGAGGGGCACGGGTCCAATGAACATGTGGTGGCTCGCAGTCGCCCACGTAACCTGTCCATATCCTCGGAAGTAACGGGGTCAAACTCCTCCCAAACAAGATCTCTCTCGTGGCATCCCACTGGGCCATGAATGGGGGCTAGCTCACTCTGTATCTGGGCGGTTTTCTCCTGCAGAAAAATCACAAATTCCTCTGCCCTACCCTGTAACGGGGCTTCCCGCTCCCTCTGTTGAAGGAGGGAACGGGTCACCCTAAACAGGGCGGCAATTCAACTCCCAGAATTCCTTTGGCTGGCTGAGGAATTCTGGGATTTGAAGTCCACCAGTCTTAAAAGAGCCAACTTTGCAGACCCCTGCCCTAAGACCATTTCACACAAACGGTTGTCCAGCCTCTTCTTAAAAACCGCAAGTCCTTGACTTAACAACGGTTCGTTCAGCGACCGTCCGAAATCACAAACGGCGCTGAGAGAAGCGGCTTCTGGCTGTTTTTCACACTTTAACGACCGTGGCGGCATCCCTGCGGTCAGAATTCCAGACGCTTGGCAAGTGACTCCTATTTATGACCGTTGCAGTGCCGGGCTCAGCTTCTACGATGTCAGATTTGCTTAACACCTGTGTTCCTATCTTAATCCACTTAACAGATGTGGCAAAACAAGGTCCTAAAACGGGGCAAAACTCGCTGAACAAACGTTTCACTTAACGACAGAAATGTTGGGCTCAAGGGGTGGTCGTAAGTCAAGGACTACCTCTATTGGAGCACCCACAACTTCTGGAGGCAAATATAGCTAATTCCAGCATTGAATCTCAACAGGAGGTGAGTTTGATGGCTTTGGGTGAGACCAACTGAGCCACGCCAACATGGAGACACAGTTGTGCATTTGTGGTGCACCGAAAAATGCGCCGTGCTCTCATGCTTTGTCAATTGAGGGCCGAGAAAACTTTACTTTACTTTACTTTATTTCGATTTATATACCGCACCTTCTCCATCGAAATGGACCCCGGGCGGTGCACAGGAAATTAAAACCAACAATGCTAAAAATACAATAAATAGATAAAAAGAATAGTTATTTATTTTAGAAGAGATTATTGTAGCTCAGGCTTGAGCTGTGGAGTCCTTGGAGTTCTCTGACCTCGGTGGTTTTCTTGCTGACGTTTTGATGACCCAACTAGGTCACATCATCAGTGCTAGGAGGGAAGGAGGAGGAAGAGGATGGCTACGGCATCCTTGGCGCTTTTGAGCTTGGTGGTTTCCTTGCAAACATTTCCCTACCTGACTAGGTAACAACATCAGTGCTAGAAGGAGGCAATTTTGAAGAGGAGAAGGAGGACTGTGGGGTCCTTGGTGCTCTTAGAGCTTGGTGGTTTCCTCGAAGACATTTCATTACCCGACTAGGTAACATCATCAATGCTAGTTACTCCAACTCTGGCCATTGGGGGCGAAACACCGGCCCCCGTGGAGAGGGCGCGCAATTTGGGTGTCCTCCTGGATTCCCGGCTGTCTATGGAAGATCATGTGGCAGCCGTGGCCAGGGGGGCGTTTCATCAGGTACGCCTGATGCGCCAATTGCGCCCCTTACTGGACCGGGGTGCCTTACGCACAGTCACTCAAGCACTCGTCACCTCTCGACTCGACTACTGTAATGCTCTCTACATGGGCTCCCCTTGAGGTGCACCCGAAAGCTGCAGCTAGTCCAGAACGCAGCCGCGCGGGTGATTACGGGAGCCCCCAGATGCTCCCACATAACACCGATCCTGCGCGAGCTGCACTGGCTTCCTGTGGTCTTTCGGGTGCGCTTCAAGGTCTTGACGACCATCTTTAAAGCGCTCCATGGCTCGGGGCCTAGTTATATGCGAGACCGCCTCCTGCCCCATACATCCCTCAGACCGATACGCTCCCACAGAGAGGGCCTCCTCAGGGTGCCGTCGGCTGGACAATGCCGACTGGCGGCACCCAGGGGAAGAGCCTTCTCTGTGGCGGGCCCTGCCCTGTGGAACGACCTACCCCCTGAACTCCGCACCATCTCCGACCTCCGCCTCTTCCGCAAGTGTCTGAAGACACACCTATTCCACCTAGCCGGCCTAGCGTAACCTCCATACTGATTATTAGATAGTTTTAAATTTGGGATTTTAATTCGGTTTTTAGCGCAGGGTTTATTTATTAGAATAAGTATTTTAAATTTTGATATATTTTATATATTTTGTATCTATTTTAACATCCCTGTGCGCCGCCCTGGGTCCATTTGGAGAAGGGCGGGGTATAAATTTAATAAATGCTAAATGCTAAAATGCTAGAAGGCAGTTTCTTTCCTCTTAAGTCCCTTCCAGGTCTGATGATGTTCCCTGGTCAGTTAATGTAACATCTCCAGGGAAACAATCAAGCGCAGAGAGCACCACTCTCTGATCACTATTGATCTATTGATCAAATTTTTTATCAATTACATTTCTGTGCCACCCAACTGACTGTTAAGCCAATCTCCATTGTCCAATATTTTCCCAGCAAGCCAGCCAGGTTCTCGCTGGCAGCCGGGAAATTCATCTGCTAAGCTGTGACCCTTACCCACTTCCAGATTCTCTCGGTAGTTGATCAGTTGCCGGGACAGGGGGCCACGCATTTGTCCCACGCAGCCAATGGGCCAAGGAGAAATTGTCCCTCTACAAAGCCCCCAGGACGAGGGGCTAGGGCAGCAACCTTAAGTACCCAAATTGGATCCATTTCCCACAGAAAAGAAAACACCGGTAGCCACAAAACCCTTCCCGTGGCTGCCTATTTCTTGAGCAGCCACAAAACTAGCATATGTAGTTGAATTAAACTAGGGGTCTGCAAAGTTGGCTCTTTTAAGACTGGTGGACTTCAACTCCCAGAAATTCTGGGAGTTGAAGTCCACCAGTCTTAAAAGAGCCAACTTTGCAGACCCCTGAATTAAACATTCTATTTTTGTCTTTTCGTGGATTTATCCATGGTTGGCTTACGGGGGAATCGATAAGCTCAATCAATGGCATGCTGGCAGGTGTCGCACCTTGGCAGTTGTGATGCCTATTGTGAGCGACAGGGAGTTGCAGCAGAGGGATAAAAGGGCCACATGCGGCTCCAGGTTGGATAGGGGATTACTGATCAGTGGCGGGGGGAGAACGCCGGCATAGAACCAGCCGATAATAAGCACCCTGTGGCCACTTTAAGACACGTGGACTTCAACTCCCAGGCTTCCAAATAGCATCCAGATTTAAATCAGAGTCCGAGGGAAAGGATTCCTCAGAGTTCCCATTGATGAAGAGAGCCATGTTGGCCCATCTGAGGAAACCCGAATCTGGAAGCTTCCCGGTTTTCCCCACCCAGTTGGAAGTCCAAGATCTTGCCCCCCCACACCCACCAGTCCATCCCATGGTCCCATCTCCCACTGCCATGCTGGCAGCTTCCACCCATCCAATCCCGGTTAGGTACAGAGGTGCAGAGGCAAAGGATGACCTTGGCTTTCTAGAAAGAACGTTGTTATGGCTGCCTATCATCTAACTCCGTACAATTCCCCCCTTGTCCCATTTCCCCACCATAGAAAATGCATAGCGGAATAATAGAAAGCGTGGCAGGCCGAAGCCCCAAAAGAAAAGATGGCTGCAGGGCTGACAGGCAGCCTCTCCTCAGGAGACACAGACACAACAGGACAGTTGTGGCTGAGGACTTACGGTGAAGCGTGCATGGCCAGGCGGCCCCACTCAATTGTCCTAGACCCCCAAGGCTGGATGAGGAACCCAAGGAGATTCATTCCTATCTGCTCGTTGATTCAGAAGCAGGGAATGCTTTCCTTTGAGTATCAGTTTCCTGCTGAGCGCGTCATCTTCGTATAAATGTCATCTGAATCATCTTCCTGGCTGCCCTCCTCCTCCTCCTCCTCCTCTTCCTGATTTTATGGTCCAACAATTAAAGCTAGTAATTATTATTTATTTTTTTTATTTTTCAAATTTATACCCCGCCCTTCTCCTAACAAGGACCCAGGGCGGCGCACAGGCAATATTAAAAACCATACATAATTACAAAAATACATTATTAAAAACTATTAAATTATATCCCGTGCTAAAAACACTTATAAAACCCTATGAATTACAATTTATCCGAATAAAAGTCAGGAACAGGGGGTTATGCTAGGCCGACTTGTTGGAATAAATACGTCTTGAGACGCTGGCGGAAGAGGCGGAGGTCCGAGGTGGTGCGTAGATCGGGGGGAAGATCGTTCCAGAGGGCTGGGCCCGCCACAGAGAAGGCCCTTCCCCTAGGCGTCGCCAACCGGCATTGCCCGGCCGACGGTACCCAGAGAAGGCCCTCTCTGTGGGAGCGGATCAGTTGAAGGGATGTATGGGGCAGGAGGCGGTCTCGTATGTAGCTAGGCCCTGTGCCATGGAGCGATTTAAATTGGTTGTGCCAGGCGCTGTGAACCCCGGGCTGTTATTCTAACAGCAAGGTTCCTGGGGGATTGAAAGCCACCTTCAAAGTCACCAAGGTTGAAAATGACGATTCTAGCTCACAGCCTCTTGTCAGGAGTAACAGCCCCCTCCAAATGATTTGATGGAAGAGGTGTGGCAACGTCTCCCTGGGTTGTCTCTGGCTTTGTCCTTGGTAGCCCCTGGAGGTTGGACTAGAAGACCTCCAAGGTCTCTTTCAGTCCTATGATTCTATCGCTTCCGAGATCATCTGCTCATCCTGGTGGCCTTAGGCTCAACCCTGGGGATCACCCAATTTCCCATTGTTCTGACCGGGGCTTCCCAAGAGCATGAAGCTGATTCCTTCTCCTGGCAAAAAAAAAACCCTTTTATTCATTGGCTGTGAATTCTGCTCCTTCCCATCCACCAAAGTCTTTCGAGGGAGGATTTACGGTCACAGACCTTATCTGGCTTGGAGAGCTGCCAGGCCGAGATCTGCAAAACTTGGCCAGGAGTCTCAGAGAGACACGAACCAATGAAGTGAACTGATTGTCTCCTGCAAACTCCACTCCCCTGTTGCTCCTCTTTTATTTCCTCTGGGAGGGGCCATTCATCGTCTGGCCTTACTCCCAAGTCGACCCCTGTTCTTTAGCTGTTTCCTTCATCTGGCAACTCTGCGCATGCGCACACTGGGAACGGCCTCCAGCTGTTCATCTGTCTCACTGATGTCTGACTCCGAAGGCAGCTGATAACTGTCAGAGGGCCCTGGCCCCCTCTCTGCCTCGGACACAGAGCCCTCCTCAGAGCCTTCTCCAGGCTCCAGGACTGGCCCATCTTCCTCCCCAACATCCTCACTGTCTGAATCTGCTGCCAGCCCTGCTGGCCACTGGGAGGCCACAACACCCAAAATCCTGAAGCTCCTCATTATTATCAACAATCCAATGACTTTTCTACATCTGTTGGCTTGCAATTTCCCGCAATCCGTGACCAGCATGCTGAATTGAAACAAGCCTAGGATACTAGGTAGGAGAAGATTTTTGGAGAAAAGGCTGCGCTTTATGGAATTAGAAAGTCCAAGGCTTAGCATAAATGGTAGTCCTCAGCGCACCCCTTGGTCTTCTGGATGGGACTCCCCTTCTTCCTGTATCTTGGAGAGGCTCAGAAGATGTTATGGTCAGAGGTAGCAAGATGATGAGTCCCGTGCAAGTCCCTTGGACTGCAAGGTGATCCAACCGGTCAGTCCTGACTGCTCTTGAGAAGGCCAGATCCTGAAGAGGAAACTCAAAGACTTTGGCCACCTCATGAGAAGGAAGAAGGACTCCCTGGAGAAGAAGAAGGGGACGGCAGAGAAGGAGGTGGATGGATGGAGTCATCGAAGCAGCCGGCGTGAGCTTAAATGGACTCCAGGGGATGGTAGAGGACAGGAAGGCTTGGAGGATTGTTGTCCATAGGGTTGTGATGGGTTGGACACAACTTCGCAACTAACAACAAGAAGCAAGATAAGATACTGTGAGGTTAATCACTCCCTGATTCCCAATTCAAAGGGAAACAAAGACACCCTAAATTCCATCACACAGATGGAATTATTGCAATTTCCCATAATCCTTCACCAGCATGGCTGGATTGAAACAAGCCTAGGACACCAGTTTGGAGAAGAATTTTGTAGACTGGGCTGAGCTCACAATTATTGTCAACCTGCCTTCCACAATCCACTGACTTCTGGACACGTTGGATGAGAAGACCTCCATGTGATGGAGACTGTGGAGGAACCTAGACCTTGGAGACCAAATTCTAGGTTCCTCATCCATCTCCACCACATGGGCTCCAACTGGGAAGACCCTTATGCAACGTTTGGGATTTTGAGCATGGTGGCTGGACATTCCGAGGATCGTCAGTTGGAGGATACCAGTCCAGGGAAGTTGATGTAATTTCTGAAGATCTTCAAGGAATCTAGAAATTCTCTGCATCTAAGAGGTCCACTTCTGGAGAATTTGGCCCAAAATTGGCCCACTATGGAGATTCTCCATCCTCCAGGTCATGGTTGTCCCAAAGGTGCTTTCTCAAGAGACAACTGGACTTTCTGGTTTTTGTTTGAAGACACAGATAAACCTCCAAGTGGCCTCAACAACTCTCTAAAAGGATCCGATACCTGCGGGATCGGATCCTGCCTCATACATCCTCACGGCCGATTCGCTCCCACAGAGAGGGACTTCTCCGGGTGCCGTCCACTAGACTGTGTCAGCGGGCGACACCCAGGGGAAGGGCTCTCTCTGTGGCGGGCCCGGCCCTCTGGAACGACCTTCCCCCCGATATTAGAACGACTACGGACCTCCGCTCCTTCCGTCTGAAATTAAAAACACACTTTTTCCGCTTGGCCGGCCTAGGCTAGTCTCTCTTTTTATGGGGTTTTAAACTTATTTATAGCTGCTGGGTATTTTAGTTTAACGGGTTTTAGCACAGGAATAGATTTAATTTGTTTTTATATTATGTATTTATATTTGTATATTTATTGTTTTTACTTTCCCTGTGCACCGCCCCGAGTCCCTGTGGGGAGAGGGAGCGGTTTACAAATTAAATTTGATGAATTTGATGCAAATGACCAGCCGTCTGCAAGGAGCATCAATCCTTCCCTTCCTCATCATCCAGTCAGAGCTGAAGAAGCGTCTTGGATGAGAAGCAAAACATCTTCAAAAGAAAAAAAAACACAAGAAAGTCCAGTTGCTTCTTGCAAAAAAAAAAAAAAAAAAAAGCACCTTTGGGACCCTCCTGAAAAAACAAGAATAACAGATATTTAGTTGTCACTATTTTTCGGGCAGTGGAACTGAAAAATACTTGGCCACCATGGAGCAGGAGCCCTGTTTCATGAGGTCTAGAGATCCTGGATCTTGGATTCACGAATACATTTCCGGTGCTGGCTTGAAGCATCTCCAGAGGTGACCTCTTGGGGGTTCGCACGGGATCGGGCGATCCTCTAGCTAGGATTCTTCCCGGGTTCGGCGAACCCCAAATGCCACCCATGGCTGGCCACCCCCACCCCGCCCTTCCCGGGAGTCTAGACGCGGCCCGTTCATGCCAGGAAAGCGCAGGGCCTGCATGGAGGCTCGGAGAGGGCAAACAATGGGTCTATTGGAAGTTTCCAGCCTCCTGAGGGCCTCTGGAGTCTGAGGGAGGCCGTTTTTGCCCTCCTGGAGGCTCGAGAAAAGCCTCTGGAGCCTGAGGAGGGCGGAAAACGGCCCACCCCACCCCCGCCGTGCTGCGGGGGTGCAACTAGGCCACGCCCATCATGGCCACGCCCACCCAGCGGGGCAGCGAAGCCGTTGCTGAAACGTTTGAAGCCCTTCTCTCAGCCTCTCGTGAGGCGGCTTCTGTGAAGGGACGGAGGCCGAGACATTGGAAGGCCTCTGCCCAAAAAAGAGAGCTATTTTTATCCCAAAGCTTTCACTGAAGCATCTCAAGTACATCTTTGAAGGGATGACAAGGCCTCTTTTCGCTCCAGATTTTCACGAGAACCTTTGGCTCCCGGCGATGACGATGATTTTCTTTTTTCTTTTCTTGGAACGCGAAGCAGTCGGAAAGAAAACCGGAAGGAGGGAGGGGAGCGGTGAAAACAATGCCCGTCTTTTTCATCTGAATAATCTCGCCCAGGTTGAGCTGAAATCTCAAAGACGCTTGAAACAAGATCTTTCTTTTTCTTCTTTTTTTTTTTCACCGAAGGATTTTTTTCTTCTTCTTCCCACTCCCTTTCTTGCAATGTTTCCTCCTGGGATCTCGCAAGATTTCTTCCGCTTGTGGCCAGCGCTTCAAGCAAATTAACAACCCCCTTCCTCCACACTCGAAGTTCTAGGAGGAAATAAGTACGCCTGGCGAAGCTAAATTATATAACTCTCCATAATGCAAACAAAATTCTTTTGTTTTGTTTTGTTGCATTATTCTTTTTAAAAAAAATAAACGTCTGTAGCGAAACAAAACAAAACGAACAACAGAACAAGAAATAACAAAACCACCCTCATAAAATTAGACATGGGAGGCCTCTCGTATGAATTTATAAGAGTTTTTACGCAACAGTTTTAATAAAGGATGGTTATATTCCATCCAATTGGTTGGTCTGTGTGGTCGCGTAATTGCACATGATCTTGGGAGTCAGAATCCTAAGACTAAAAGGGACCCAGGAGGTCTTCTAGTCCCTCCCTCTGCTGAAGCAGGAGACCCCCAAACCATTTTAGACAAGTGGCTGTCTGGTATCTTCTTAAAAGCCTCCAGTGATGAAGCACCCACAACCTCTGGTGTCAAGCTGTTCCACTGGCTAATTATTCTCACTGTCAAGAAGTTTCTCCTTAATTCCAGGGAGCTTCTCTCCTTGATTAGTTTCCACCCATTGCTTCTTGTTCTGTCCTCAGTGCCTTGGAGAATAACTTGACTTCCTCTTCTTTGTGACAACCCCTGAGATATTGGAAGACTGCTATCATGTCTCCCCTGGTCCTTCTTTTCATTAAACTAGACATACTCGGTTCCTGCAACCGTTCTTCATATGTTTTAACCTCCAGCACAAGAAGGATGGAAGGAAAGAAGGAAGGAAGGAAGGAAGGAAGGAAGGAAGGAAGGAAGGAAGGAAGGAAGGATCACTGATGATGTTACCTAGTTGAGTCATGAAATGCCTTCAAGAAAACCACCAAGCTCAGAGAGCACCAAGGAGAAGGAAGGAAGGAAGGAAGGAAGGAAGGAAGGAAGGAAGGAAGGATCAAAGGATCAAAGGATCAAAGGATCAAAGGATCACTAGTAATATTCTCTAGTTGGTCATAAAACATCTGCAAAAAAACCACCAAGCTCACAGAGCGCCAAGGACTCCACAGTCCTCCACCTCCTCCTCCTGCACTCCGCATGCCACTCTTCCTTCTAGCACTGATGCTGTTCCCTAGCTGGGTCATGAAACGTCTGCAAGAAAACAATCCAGCTCAGAGAGCAGCAAGGACCCCTCGTGCCAACCCTGAGCCACAAAGATCCTCCTTGGTTAGCCTTCATCAAAACCAGACATCAAAATCCCGACTTGTTTTGGCTCAGAATCGGCCGTTCCAACTTTCTGACAACGAGGACATTTAGGTGGGAGTTCGGGAGATGCAAATTTTTGCTGTTCCTCGCGACACGAGAAAGCTCCTTATTTTCTCCTTGTGGGGGTGCCCCAGACCCAACAGAGGCTGGCTTGTTTGGGGTTCGACTCAGTCCTTCTTCGCCTCTGCCCATCCCACCCATGCTGGCCGGCCCTGACATTACAACCCCTTGTTCTTCGCTTGTGGCTCTTTTGTGATGTGAGGTTGTGTGTGTGGGCGACAGCAAAGTTGGCCGCACAGGCCTTCTCTTGTGCTTTTTGTGTTGTGGGTTTCCTCCGCCTTCCTTCCCGATGAAAACCCCAGCCTTGTTGAACCACCGATGGTGGGTAAAATCGAAGCGTATTTTCTCGGGAGCCCCCTGGTGTCTTGAACAAGTTGTGGTGGTTTTATGCGAAAGGATACGCCTCGTTGTTCACCTGAAGGCCCAAGAAGAGTCAAATTTGACGTCGCTGGTTTCTCAGGAACCGGAGGAACTAGCTTCCTGGAGGAAGCATCTTCTGCTGAAGGTCTCCTTAAGGCAGGGCTGTCCAATCTGGGCCACTTTAAGACACGTGGACTTCAACTTCCAGTGTCAGGCTTCCAAATAGCCTCCAAAAGTAAATCAGAGTCCGAGGCAAAGGATTCCTCAAAGTTCCAATTCATTAAGAGAGCCAGGTTGGCACATCTGAGAAAACCCGAATCTGAAAGCTTCCCGGTTTTCCCCACCCAGTTGGAAGTCCAAGATCTCCCCCCCCCCCCTACACCCACCAGTCCATCCCATGGTCCAATCTCACACTACCACCCTGGCAGCTTCCACCCATCCAGTTCTGGTCAGGTGCAGAGGTGCAGAGACAAAGGATGACCTTGGCTTTCTAGAAAGAAGGTTGTTATGGCTACTTATCATCTAACTCCGTAAAATACTCCTTCCCATTTTCCCACCATAGAAAATGCACGGTAGAATAATAGAAAGTGTGGCAGGCCAAAGATCCCAAAGAAAAGATGGCTGCAGGCCTGATACCCAGAATTCCCCAGCCAGCGCATGTGCTGGCTGGGGAATTCTGGGAGTTGAAGTCCACAAGCCTTTAAAATGGCCAAGATTGGAGAAACCTAATGTTAAAAGTCCTTCTTGGCAGGCATGTTCCTTGGGTGGAAATCTCTCTGTAACTCGCTTCAGATGACTGCCCTGAAGCTTGAAATGTAATGGCTCCTTCTCCAGTAACCTTTGATTATCTCCCTGGGCTTCCCAAGCCTTTAATTAAATGACCAGGTTCCTGGAGTGACCGGCCATTAAATCAGAATGGTGGCACCCCCAAAATTGGCTGGTTCTGAGTAGGTTTCTTTGCAGGTGACCCAGGGAGACCTTGAAGTCATGTTGCGATGGGTGGGTTCACACCAGCCTGATTAATACGACCCCTGATGGGGGTTCATAGGACATGCAGTGGCCCAAGAAAGAAGGATGTTTTTCACACAACGTTCCTTTCAAGTACGGCACCAATGATATATATATAGATTGTGTAGATGTCACACCTGTGCCAGGTACACGCAACAGAAATGTAAAAAATTGTTTAAAAAGGTAGGTAGATGGATACAGAGAGAGCAGTGGGCCACAGGTATGTCATCCTTTAGGACGTAAAATACTCTGTCCATAAGATTCAAGGAGAAATACAGTAGGTAGGTAGGTGGGTAGGTAGAAGGATAGAGAGGGAAAGGGAGAAATACAGTAGGTAGGTAGGTAGAGGGATAGAAAGAGAGAGAGGGAGAAATACAGTAGGTAGGTAGGTAGGTAGAATGATAGAGGGGGAAAGGGAGAAATACAGTAGGTAGGTAGGTAGAGGGATAGAGAGAGGGAGAAATACAGTAGGTAGGTAGGTAGAGGGATAGAGAGAGGGAGAAATACAGTAGGTAGGTAGGTAGGTAGAAGGATAGAGGGGGAAAGGGAGAAATACAGTAGGTAGGTAGGTAGGTAGGTAGGTAGGTAGGTAGGTAGGTAGGTAGAGGGATAGAGAGAGAGAGAGGCAGAAATACAGTAGGTAGGTAGGTAGAGGGATAGAGAGAGAGAGAGGGAGAAATACAGTAGGTAGGTAGGTAGGTAGGTAGAGGGATAGAGAGGGAAAGGGAGAAATACAGTAGGTAGGTAGGTAGAGGGATAGAAAGAGAGAGAGGGAGAAAAACAGTAGGTAGGTAGGTAGGTAGAGGGATAGAGAGGAGAAGGGAGAAATACCTCAGGTAGGTAGGTAGAGGGATAGAGAGAGAGGGAGAAATACCGTAGGTAGGTTGGGGGTTATACGGTGGTTGTGTGTATGTGTTTGTGTGTGCAGGTGCAGATCTACGCACAGATTGGTTGGCCATTTAACCAGACTGGGCCACAGCAACGTGTGGCCGGGAATGGCTAGTACATTTAATAAAAAACATAGATTTAAATCAAAGAAATCTGATTTGCTTGATTTAAAAAAAAAACAATTGTCGATTTTTATCCACCATGTTTTAGAGAGTCGATGAGGCCACTTGGAGGTTCACCTGTGTCCTCAGGGGTCACCTGAGTGGTGCAAATGGGGGCGGAGCCTTCTTGGCACTGCTGAAAGGACTATATTGTGGACTGGAGATAGAGGATGCTGTATCCCCCTCCCTCTGTTGAGGGAGGGCCGCTCAATTTGGACACAGATGGTCTCTTTGACCCCTCGTTCAAACCAGGTGACCCTGAGGAGGACACAGCTTAACCTCCAGGTAGCCTCAACGACCCTCTAAAAAGGAACAGCTTTGTCTGCAAGGAGCATCAATCCTTCCATTCCTCACCATCCAGTCAGAGCTGAAGAAGCTTCTTGGATGAGAAGAGAAACGTCTTCAAAGAAAAAACAAGAAAGTCTTGGGGGGGGAAAAAGAGGACCTTAGGGACAACTGGATGGCTGAGGACCTCCACAGACATCTCCATTCATGGCATCTTCCTTGATGGGTGACCTACAACTTCGTGATCTATCCAGGAAAGACAAAACACAGGCAGTCCTTGGCTTACGACCATATTTGAGCCCAGCACGTCTGCTGCCGAGCGAGACAGTTGCTAAGTGAACTTTGCCCCATTTTACGACTTTCCTTGCCACGGTTGTTAAGCAAATCACTGTTTATTTTATTTATTTTATCAAATTTATACCCCGCCCTTCTCCTTGTTAGGACCCAGGGCGGCGCACAGGCATTATTTAAAACCACAAAATACAATATACATCAATTAAAATATATTAAATTAATTAAACCCGTGCTAAAACCCATATTAAAACCTTACCAAATTATAATTTATGTTTAAAAAGTCAGAAACGGGCTATCCTAGGCCGGCTTGTTGGAATAAATGCGTCTTAAGACATTGGCGGAAGAGGCGGAGGTCCGAGATAGTGCGAAGGTCGGGGGGTAGGTCGTTCCAGAGGGTTGGGCCCGCCACAGAGAAGGCCCTTCCCCTGGGTGTCGCCAACCGGCATTGCCCAGCCGACGGCATCCGGAGAAGACCCTCTCTGTGGGAGCGGATCGGATGAAGGGATGTATGGGGCAGGAGGTGGTCTCGTATATAGCTAGGCCCCGAGCCATGGAGCGATTTAAAGATGGTCGTCAACATCTTGAAGCGCACTCGAAAGGCCACAGGCAGCCAGTGCAGCTCGCGCAGGAGAGGTGTTACGTGGGTTTGCCTTGAGGCACCCATAATCACCCGCGCGGCCGCATTCTGCACTAACTGTAGCCTTCGAGTGCACCTCAAGGGGAGCCCCATGTAGAGAGCGTTACAGTAGTCCAGCCGGGATGTCACAAGCGCTTGAGTGACTGCGAAGGGCCCCCCGGTCCAGTAAGGGGCGCAACTGGCATATCAGGCGTACCTGATAGAACGCCCCCCTGGCCACGGCCGCCATATGGTCCTCCATGGACAGCCGGGAATCCAGGAGGACACCCAAGTTGCGCGCCCTCTCCACGGGGGCCAGTTGTTCGCCCCCAATGGCCAGTGTTGGACTTATCTGGCTGAACCGGGGTGCCGGAAACCACAGCGACTCGGTCTTGGACGGGTTGAGTTTGAGTTTGTTACTACCCATCCAGATCCGTACGGCCTCCAGACACCGGGACAGCACCTCGACGGCATCGTTGGGGTGGTTTGGGGTGGATATGTACAGCTGGGTGTCATCAGCGTACAGATGGTATTCCACCCCAAAACCACGGATGATCTTGCCCAGCGGCTTCATGTAGGTGTTAAACAGGAGTGGCGAGAGGACCGACCCCTGAAGGACCCCACATGTGAGGGGCCTCGGGGACGACCTCTGCCCTCCTGCCAACACCCATTGCGACCGACCAGAGAGGTAGGACGAGAACCACCGTAGAACGGTGCCTCTCAGCCCCAACCCCCCCCAATCGGTGCATGGTCGATGGTATCAAAAGCCGCTGAGAGGTCTAATAGGACCAGGATAGAGGAGCAACCTCTATCCCATGCCCTCCAGAGATCATCAACCAACGCGACCAATGCCGTCTCGGTGCTGTGACCGGACCGGAAGCCGGACTGGCGCGGGTCTAGATAATCAACTTCCTCCAAGTGTCGGGGAAACTGTTGAGCCCCCACACTCTCAACAACCTTCACTAAAAAGTGAAGGTTGGAGACGGGATGATAGTTCTCTAATAATGCTGGGTCCAGGGATGGCTTCTTGAGGAGGGGCCTCACCACCGCCTCTTTCAAAACGGTGGGCAAGTACCCCTCACTCAGAGATGAATTCACAATGCCCTGGAGCCAGCCTCGTGTCACCTACCAGGATGCCAGTACAAGCCAAGAGGGGCACGGGTCCAATAAACATGTGGTGGCTCTAAGGTTCCTCCGCAACCTGTCCATATCCTCGGTAGCAACAAAGTCAAACTCCTCCCAAGGTGTTATCTCAAGACCAGCACCGGGCACATCGACTGGACCACTTTCAGTGGAGGGCAACTCGTTCCGAATCTGAGTGATTTTGTCCTGCAGAAACACTCCAAATTCCTCTGCTCGACCCTGCAAAGGGGCTTCCCGCGGCCTCAAGTGAAGGAGGGAGCGGGTCACCCCAAACAGGGCGGCAGGGCGGTTTTCCGCAGACGCGATAAGGGTGGCACAATACTCACGCTTGGCCACTCTTAGCGCCACTAAGTAAGTCCTAATATGGTCTCTCACTAGTGTTCGGTCAGCTTCGGATCGAGAAGATCTCCACCTACTCTCTAGGCGTCTCTTGCGGCGTTTCATCTCCTGAAGCTCCTCGGTAAACCAAGGAGCCTGGGTGACTCGACGCCGCATGAGAGGCTGCAAGGGCGCGACTTGGTCCAAGGCCCCCGTGGCCGCACTATACCATGCGGCCACTAGGTCCTCAGTCGAGTCGCGGGGCAGGGACACAGGTATTGGCCCAAGCTCCCTCTGGAACCTTTCCGGGTCCATCAGGCGCCTGGGGCGGAACCAACTCGATGTCTCCGGTTCCGCCTCCCCACGGTGGGGTGTGACAGTTGGAAAGTCCATCCGAAGGAGATAATGATCTGTCCATGACAAGGGTAAGATGACTAAATCCCCTGTTCCGAGATTACTTCTCCACTGTCCAGAGACAAAAATCAGATCCAGCGTGTGTCCTCCCTCATGAGTGGGGCCCTGAACTACTTGGGTCAGGTCCATGGCTGTCATGGAAGCCATGAACTCCCGAGCTGCCTCGGATGTTTCGCCCGCCAATGGCAGGTTAAAGTCCCCCATGACTACCAGTCTGGGGGTCTCCACCGCCATCGCGGCGATCACCTCGAGTAGCTCAGGCAGGGCTGCTGTTACATAGCGGGGAGCCAGGTATACAACCAGCAAGCCCAACTGCCTCCCTAGGCCCCACTTCACGAAGAGGGACTCACAGCCGGTCGTCTGAGGCACAGTGGTCTCCCTCGGCTCCAGACTTTCCTTAACAATAACCGCCACCCCCCCACCCCTGCCTAGGGCCCTATAGCGGGTAACTGTAGTGGTTACATTAGTCGCATAAGTGAATCTGCCTTCCCCATTGACTTTGCTCGTTGGGAGGTCGCAAAAGGGGATTGTGTGACACACACACACACACACACACACACACACACACACACACACAACCCTACCGCACACTGCAACCATCATAAATGCGAGTCAGTTGGCGAGCGTCCAAATTTCGATCGCATGACCGCTGCAATGGTTGCAAGTGTGAAAAACGCTTGCAATTCTTTTTTTTTTCCAGTGCCGTGGTAACTTTGAGCGGTCACTAAACGTAATTGTTGTAAGTCAAGGACTAACTGTAACAGGCTGGAGATAGAGATGATGACCCCCCCAAATGGAGTAAATATTTGCAAGTTGCATTTTCCTGGCCTTGAGGAACTGCTGGCTTTTTGGGGGGACCTGAAATCAAAACTCCCAACTTCTCCAAGTATCTTCATGGTTGGTGTCTTCTGTGGTGAAGAAGACGAGGGGGTCAAGGTCCTTCTCCTGGGGCCATGATGGAGAAGGCCTTCTGCCAGTGTTCCAAATAGCATCCAAAATTAAATCAGAGTCCGAGGCGAAGTATTCCTTAAAGTTCCAATTGATGAAGAGAGACATGTTGGGAAAACCCAAATCTGAAAGCTTCCCCGGTTTTCCCTGCCCCCCCCCCCAGTTGAAAGTCCAAGATCTTGGGGGCCCCCACACACCCATAAGTCCATCCCATGGTCCAATCGCCCACTGCCATGCTGGCAGCTTCCACCCATCCAATTCCGGTCAGGTGCAGAGATGCAAAGAACAAAGGATGACCTTGGCTTTCTAGAAAGAACGTGGTTATGGCTACCTATCATCTAACTCCCATTTTCCCACCATAGCAAAGGCATAGCGGAAGAATAGAAAGGGTGGCAGGCCAGAGATCCTAAAAGCAATACGACTGCAGGCCTGACACCTCCTGTGACCTTCTCAAGAACCTTTTCGAGGGCATGAACGTTGTCCCCACCCTTGTTCTGCCTTTGTCCTCCATCCCCATCGTCCTCATCCTTCTCTTTGTTCCTCAGTGACTCAGCACATTAAAGACCTCCTGGAGCGAAACAGTAAGAAGAAGTCCAAATTGAGAAAAAAACCCAAACCTTATGTTGAAGACCACGATGGTAGGGCGTGAGAACCAAACCTTCCTCTAGCAGCCTCTTCTCCTTAGTCTAGTCAACCACTTCTTTTGTCTTCTGCAGCTTCTTAGTCTCTGCCTGGACTCCCCGTAACCCAGCTTCCTTCTTCTCCTAGCTGCTAATTTGGGGCGCGCCTCTAGATCCTGATTTTTTGGGGGGGAGCCTACTGCTAATCTCATTTTCTCCAACACTTACTGACTTCAGTCGAAGACTGGCTCTGCCACAGGTTGTCCTTTGCAGGTTGTCCTCCAGACTCACTGGGGAGTCAGGAATGTGGGGGCCAAAGGGAGGGAATAGCCGTTTCCTCATCCAGGGAGGGGCGACTGACTTCCTTCTGTCTGTCCGACATCTGTGTCACGCCAACGTTCCCGTGACGTAGGTTCACGGGCAACATGGGTGCTACCTGTAGCCCCACTGGGGGTTTGACCGCACGATAATGTTCCTTATGGGACCCAGGCTTAGCTGGGACCCATATTACGACTGCAAAGTTTGATGGGCCGTGGCTCGGCTCATGGCCATGCCCTTGAGCAAGAGTCTCCAAACTTGGCGACTTTAAGAGTTGTGGACCTTCCAACTCCCAGAATTCCTCAAAATGCTGGCTGGGGAATTCTGGGAGTTGAAAGTCCACAAGTCTTGACTTGTGCTCCATATCTGCCCTGTGAAGACAAGAGAGCAGAGCTGGAGGGCTTTTGCAAAGGGCACCTGTGGTAGAAGTGAGGGTGGGGGCAATGTTTGGGGGTCCACCTGCTTGGACCAAAGTTGGGTGTCCTGGCCAGAAGACAAACTTCGAGGGCTTAAGCCCACCATCCTTCAGGTAAGACACCGATGTGGCGTAATAGAGGTCTCACTTTTCTGCTCTGGGTGGGAGTGGGAGCCACAAGCATAGGAAGGTAGGTGGGAAAATAGATAGATAGATAGATAGATAGATAGATAGATAGATAGATAGATAGATAGATAGATAGATAGATAGATAGATAGATAGATAGATAGATAGATAGATAGATAGATTGATATGGATAGGTAGATAGGTGGGGAGATAGATAGATGATAGGTAGGTAGGTAGGTAGGTAGGTAGGTAGGTAGGTAGGTAGGTAGGTAGGTAGATAGATAGATAGATAGATAGATAGATAGATAGATAGATAGATGTAGGTAGGTAAGTAGGTAGGTAGGTAGATAGATGATAGATAGATAAATAAATAGATAGATAGATAGCTAGATAGATAGATAGATAGATAGATAGATAGATAGATAGATAGATAGATAGATAGATAGATAGATAGATAGATAGATAGATAGATAGATGTAGGTAGGTAAGTAGGTAGGTAGGTAGATAGATGATAGATAAATAAATAGATAGATAGATAGATAGATAGATAGATAGATAGATAGATAGATAGATAGATAGATGATAGATAGATAGATAGATAGATAGATAGATAGATAGATAGATAGATAGATAGATAGATAGAAGGTAGGTAGATAGGGATGGATAGAGAGAGATAGAGATAGGGATGATAGAGAGAGAGAGAGGTAGGTAGGGATGGATGGATGGATGGAGAGAGAGTGAGAGAAAGATATGGATGAATGGATAGATAGATAAGATAGATAGATAGATAGATAGATAGAGAGATAGATAGAGAGATAGATAGATAGAGAGATGGGTTT
Organism: Rhabdophis nuchalis; assembly: GCA_039707465.1. NCBI lineage: Eukaryota > Metazoa > Chordata > Lepidosauria > Squamata > Natricidae > Rhabdophis > Rhabdophis nuchalis. Next base: position 223,779,872 of record CM077645.1, on the reverse strand, counting down.
CTCTCCTGGAAAGCTGTGTCTTTCTATCCAGGAGTGTCTGAAGAGGAGCATCAAAAAAATTAAGATGGCTTTTTTGACCTACCTGGCCCCACACTCCTCACATTCCTGCTCAGCTTAATTTGGACAAAGGAAGTCTTCCCCATAAAATAAGGATGGATTGGAATGGCTGCAGCTGAAGGCGCATTTATTAAAATTCTGCCTGCGTGCACACGTACGAACACCCCCCCCCCCTTAACGTGGCTGCTAATTTATCCATTTGGGGGTTTCGTGCAACGCATCCTAAGCAAATCAAGGTTAAAGCGAACCATGCGCAGCATATCAATAGCAAATTGCAACTGACTTGGAACTCCAGAGAAGGTTGCCAAGATGGGATCATGTCTAAGCAGAGTCTCAGCCCCACAGGGACCTTCTTGGGTTGGGACTTCAGGAAGATGCTCAAGACTAGTAAATGGATTTTAGAATCTTAACGGGATTGTTTTTAGCACAGGTTCTCAATTTAATTCATTTTAAACATTATTATTGTATTTATTGTTATTTATTGGTGGTTTTTAATCCCCTGTGCACCGCCCTGAGTCCATCTCGATGGAGAAAGGAGCGGTATATAAATCGAATAAATAAAATAAAATAAATAAAATCAGACAGATGGGAAAGAGGGTCTAGTTGTCATGGGACCTCTTGCGTAGGACACCTGGCTGGTTGCGTGGCTTCTTCTCGTTCAGCTGCTTGGGTCTCTTCTCTTCGTCTCTTCCTCCTGGGGTGGCGGCTCACGAATTGTCTTTGCTCTGACTTTCTCTCTCTCTCTCTCTTTCTTCCTTTCTCCTTCCTCCCTTTTCTCTTGTAGGGGTGGCGGTAAGCACTTACGCCAAGTATTGTTACAGCAAGCTCCAGAAGGCAGCGTTGACTGGCGCCAAGAAGGTATCTCCCCCCCACCCTTTTTTGTGTGTGTGTTGTCTTTCAAGGTGGCCTTGGGAGACCAGAGCTGGTGGCTAAGTGGTCATGGGAACGCATGGGGTTGGTTGGGGCAAAGTTGGAAGCCTCCCCCAAGACATGGAGGCCTCTCCCAAATTCTTGATCTTGATGCATGTCAATGAGTGAGCCAAGACATCCAACTCAACACCCAACTCAACACCCAACTCAACACCCAACTCAACATCCAACTCAACACCCAACTCAACATCCAACTCAACACCCAACTCAACACCCAACTCAATACCCAACTCAATACCCAACTCAACACCCAACTCAACACCCAACTCAACACCCAACTCAACACCCAACTCAACATCCAACTCAACACCCAACTCAACACCCAACTCAACACCCAACTCAACACCCAACTCACCCTTGTGTTTTTGCCCAAGAGGGGAAAGGTTGGTAGAGAGGTTAACTCGGGAGCTTCCTGTCCCGAGATTAGATGTTATTTTGCTCACCAACATTTTTTCCTCTCAAGGATTGAGAGGACACTGAGAACTCCAGAATCTGGGGCCAAACTTCCCTGCAATGGTGGGATTTTGTGTGTTTATTCAATATATACAAGCAACCGTCTCAATGTGTGTGTGTGTGTGTGTGTGTGTGTGTGACTAGGCAACTCACAAGATTTAAAGAAAATAAAACACTCTTGGCACTTAGACTTATATACTCAGAGGTGGGTGCAGGGCTGAAATCTACTTACCTTCGCTACCGGTTCACAAATGTGAGCATGCACAATGATTTCAGGCGAACTGGTCTGAACCGATAGCATTTCGCCCCTGGATGGGTGTCATGTAATGTAACAACTGGTTTGCCCAGAGTGCAAAAATGTGCCCGTGCGCCATCCGCACCTGTGCGCAGCAATGAAAATGTGGTTATGTAGGACAGGATAGCACTGGGGCAAATGGGCGGGCCCAGACACTGCTCAGAAAGTTCAGGCCGGTTCAGGCCGGTTCGCTCGAACCATTCTGAATCGGTTGCAGCTCAACACTGTACAGTATTGGCCAAAATTGTGGAAACCTTTGCGTGTGTGTGTGTGTGTATTATTGAGATTTGATGGTTTGATGGCTAGTAACATCCTTTTTTTTTTTTTGGAGTAGTACCATAAAATTATATATTAAATGGAAAGATAATTTAACCAGGAATGTAATGCGGCAAAGTCAAAGGCTAACCAACCGCACTCAACGTGTCGTCCTCAATGGAACTGCATCTACATGGAAGGAAGTATGCAGTGGAGTCCCCCAAGGCTCTGTTTTAGGCCCAGGACTCTTCAACATCTTCATCCATGATTTGGACGAGGGAATAAATGGGGAACTCATCAAATTTGCAGATGACACCAAGCTGGCAGGAATAGCCAACACTCCAGAAGATAGGCTTCAGATACAGAAGGATCTTGTCAAACTTGAACATTGGGCACTATCTAACAAAATGAAATTCAATTGTGAAAAGAGTCAGATTCTACATTTAGGCAAGAAAAATGAAATGCCCAGGTACAGGATAAATGGTACCTTGCTCAATAGTTGCAACTGTGAGAGGGATCTTGGAGTCCTAGTGGAGAACCATTGAAATAGGAGCCAGCCGTGGGCAGCAGCTGCCAAAAAAGCCAACACAGTTCTAGGCTGCATCAACAGAGGGAGAGAATCACGATCACGTGAAGTGTTAATGCCACTGTATAGTGCCTTGGTAAGGCCACACTTGGAATATTTGCATCCAGTTTTGGTCGCCACGATGTAGAAAAGACGTGGAGACTCTAGAAAGAGTGAAGAGAAGACCAACAAAGAGGATTTTAGGGGACTGGACGCTGAAATCTATGAAGAACGGTTGCAGGAACTGGGTATGTCTAGTTTAATGAAAAGAAGGATTAGGGGAGACATAATAGCAGTCTTCCAATATCTCAGGGGTTGCCCCAAGAAGAGGGAGTCAAGCTATTCTCCAAAGCACCTGAGGGCAGAACAAGAAGCAATGGGTGGAAACTAATCAAGGAGAGAAGCAACTTAGAACTGAGGAGAATTTCCTGACAGTGAGAACAATGAATCAGTGGAACAGAAGTTGCCTACAGAAGATGTGAATGCTCCAACACTGGAAGTCTTTAAGAAGTTGTTGGATAGCCATTTGTCTGAAATGGTGGAGGGTTTCCTGCCTAGGCAGGGGGTTGGACTAGATGTCCTCCAAGGTCCCTTACAACTCTGCTATTGTATTTGTATTTGTATAAAGTTTGTTCAATTATCTGTATGCTATGAACAGTTCTAGGTCAGAAGCGACCCAGCAATAAAACCCAGTTAATAGAAGCAATCATTCAATCTTGTTTTCACGTTACAGCAGCTGCAGAACTAAAAGACTTGGTTCACTCCATGGGGAGACATTGTAAGGCCCATAATTCATGCTAAATGCTTAGCCAATTAAGGATTAACTGACGTGATAATTTTTGTATATCTTGTTTTTTTCTGTGGTGATAATTTTTGTATATACGTTTCACTTTTCTTCTTTATAACTGCTGTTCGAATAGTAAATCCTCCATAAAAGTTATTCTATGACATTCTTAAATTATCTTTCCACTGATACATAATTTTATGGTACTATTAAAAAAATGTAAGCGTTTTGCAGGGTCAGCCTCTTGCCCCCAACAATCAGGGTCCTCCTTTTACCCACCTTGGAAGGATGGAAGGAAGGCTGAGTTAACCTTGAGCTGGACAGAATCGAACTCCTGGTGGTGGGTAGAATTAGCCTGCAGTACTGGATTCTAACCACAAGAAAGGAAGGAAGGAAGGAAGGAAGGAAGGAAGGAAGGAAGGAAGGATGGAAGGAAGGAAGGATGTAATGTCGACGCCCAGGGCAAGGGCCTTCTCTGTGGCGGGCCCAGCCCTCTGGAACGACCTTCCCCCTGAAATTAGAACAACCACGGACCTCCGCTCCTTCCGTCAAAAACTTAAAACACACTTTTTCTGTCTGGCCGGCCTGGGTTAGTCTCCGTCTATTAGGATTTTAGGGGATTTTAGTCAATAATTGGGGATTTTAGCGCAGGGATAATTTTAGTTTAATTTGTTTTTACCTATTCTATTTATGTATTTTATAGCTATTTTAATTCTCCATCAAACCTCAAAAATACATTCCCCACCCCCCAAATGGTTTCCACAATTTTGGCCACTACTGTATAGACCGCTTCCCAGTGCTTCCCAGCCCTCTCTTAAGCGGTTTGCAGGGTCAGCCTCTTGCCCCCAACAATCTGGGTCCTCCTTTTACCCACCTTGGAAGGATGGAAGGAAGGCTGAGTTAACCTTGAGCTGGACAGAATCGAACTCCTGGTGGTGGGTAGAATTAGCTTGCAATACTGGATTCTAACCACAAGAAAGGAAGGAAGGAAGGAAAGAAGGAAGGATGGAAGGAAGGAAGGAATAGGACTTAGACTTATATCCCATTTCCCAGTGCTTCCCAGCCCTCTCTAAGCGTTTTGCAGGGTCAGCCTCTTGCCCCCAACAATCAGGGTCCTCCTTTTACCCACCTTGGAAGGATGGAAGGAAGCCTGAGTTAACCTTGAGCTGGACAGAATCGAACTCCTGGTGGTGGGTAGAATTACCCTGCAATACTGGATTCTAACCACAAGAAAGGAAGGAAGGAAGGAAGGAAAGAAGGAAGGAAGGAAGGAAGGAAGGAAGGAAGGAATAGCAATAACCCTTAGACTTATATACCGCTTCACAGGGCTTTTACAGCCCCCTCTAAGTGGTTTACAGAGTCAGCCTCTCGCCCCCTCCAACAAGCTGGGTCCTCCTTTTACCCACCTGGGAAGGACAGAAGGAAGGCTGAGTTAACCTTGAGCTGGACAGAATCGAACTCCTGGCAGTCGGCAGAATTAGCCTGTAATATTGGATTCTAACCATAAGATAGGAAGGAAGGGGAGGAAGGAAGGAAGGAAGGAAGGAAGGAAGGAAGGAAGGAAGGAAGGAAGGAATAGCAACAGCTCTTAGATTTATATACTGCTTTACAGTGCTTTCCAGCCCTCTCTAAGCGGTTTATAGTCAGCCTCTTGCCCCCCAACAATCTGGGTCCTCATTTTACCCACCTTGAAAGAAAACCCAGCAGAGGCAAAGAAAAGCAGTTAATAAAGCCAATGGCCATGAGCCCTTAAACATAAACTGTAGGAAGGGACCAGCCAGTGGACCAGAGTCATCTCAAGATCTCTAAAACTTCAAGAGATGCCCAAGTCGAATAAGTGGTCCCGTCTTCTCCCAATTCTTCCCAAAGGCCAATGGGTCTTGGGCCAGACCTCAGAAGGAGTGCCTGGGTGTTGATGCCATGCTTGTGGCTCCCGTCTTGATATTTCTGATCCCCCTCTTGAAGATCCTCCTGGGCATCCAGAATTGCATGTCCAACGAGAAGGTAAAGAAGGAAGAGGTTGGGCAGAAAGCAGAAAATATTCCTAATTAGGTAGTGCCAATAGAAGAGAATATTTCTCATTAACAGAGTTGGAAGGGACCTAGCAGGTCATCTAGTCCAACCCCCCTGCCCAAGCAGGAGACCCTCCATCGGCCTCTACCTAGGATCAAACTCATAACCTTCTGCTTGTGAGGCAAGAGCTCCACCTCTAGGCCACAGCAGCATATTTGTAATTCAGGGTTGAATTGTGGGGTCCTTGGTGGTCTCTGCACTTGGTGGTTTTCTTGCAGACGTTTCATGACCCAACTAGGTAACATCATCAGTGCTAGAAGAGGCTGAGTGTTTGGAATGGATGGGGAGAAAGAGAAAGGGAGGAAAAGGAGATGGAGATGGAGGAGGACTGTGGGGTCTTTGGTGATGTCAGAACTTGTTTTCTTGCAGGTGTTTCATCACCAATCTAGGTAACACCATCAGTGCTAGAGGGGAGGGAGTGTTTGAAAGAGAAAGAGAAAGGGAGGAAGAGGAGGAGGAGGAGGACGACGTCTGTGGGGTCCTTGGTGCTCCCTGAGCTTGGTGGTTTTATTGCAGACGTTTTATTACCCAACTAGAGAACATCATCATTTGGTAGACAGGAGTGGGGTTTGTGGAGAGGAGCAGCAGGAGGAAAAAGCAGGAGGAAAAAGTTGTAGGGACCCCCCCCCCAATTTCTATCCCTAGGTGAGACATTCGTGAAGTGAATTTTGCCCCACTCTACGACCTATCCTGCCACCGTTGTTAAACGAATCGCAGCTGATCAGTTAGTAACACGGTTGTACAGTACCTCGGCGGTCCTCCGTCAAAGTCCCAAGGTCCCGAGGTGATATTCCTGGGTGTTTTGCCTGTAAGCCTTGAGGTCCCCCACCTTCCGCCTTCCTCTTGGAGTCCGCCTGCCTCTCGGTGGCCAACTTCTGGATTGCAGCAGGCCATGTTTTGTGGGAAGAAATACAGTAGGTAGGTAGGTAGGTAGAGGGAGAGAGGAAGAAATACAATAGGTAGGTAGGTAGGTAGAGGGAGAGAGGAAGAAATACAGTAGGTAGGTAGGTAGATAGAGAGGGAGAAATGCAGTAGGTAGGTAGAGGGAGAGAGGAAGAAATACAGTAGGTAGGTAGGTAGAGGGAGAGAGGAAGAAATACAGTAGGTAGGTAGGTAGAGGGAGAGAGGAAGAAATACAGTAAGGTAGGTAGAGGGAGAGAGGAAGAAATACAGTAGGTAGGTAGGTAGGTAGGTAGGTAGAGGGGTAGATAGAGGGAGAAATGCAGTAGGTAGGTAGAGGGAGAGAGGAAGAAATACAGTAGGTAGGTAGGTAGGCAGGCAGGCAGAGGGGTAGATAGAGAGGGAGAAATGCAATAGGTAGGTAGAGGGAGAGAGGAAGAAATACAGTAGGTAGGTAGGTTGGGGGTTATATGGTGGTTGTGTGTATGTGTGCAGGTGTAGATCTACACACAGATTGGTTGGCCATTTAACCAGACTGGGCCACAGCAATGCGTGACCGGGTATAGCTAGTGTCCTATAAAGAGTCCGCCAGCCTTTCAAATAAAAAGAAGATTTTTGGGACTGTATCAGGAAGCCTAGGTAGGAACACAAGTAGGTCAGGTAGATCTAACCGGGAGAAGACGATCCACAATGGATGCGAACGTTTTCATTTTACAGCTATTCGAAACTCGGAAACACACACACACACACACACACACACACACACACACACACACACAGGTTTTGCCAATAGTAAGCAGTTTTCCAGCCCTAAATGTTGGTACGAAAGAGGTCCGAGATGAAGGTTGCAAATGTTAGGCAGACCGCTTTTATTGGGAAAAGGACCGGAACCTAAGACATTTCAAGCTACTCTTTAATGCACCGTATTTTTCAGAGTATAAGACGCACCTTTTTCCCTCAAAGAGGCTGAAAATCTGGGTGCGTCTTATACACTGAACACAGCATTTTTTTGCCTCCCGAAACCCTGTCCTCTTCACCAAAATTGCTGTGCATAGCCACTAGGAGGCTTCGAGAGTGCTCCTGGGGGCTGGGGAGGGCAGAAATGAGCCCTCCCCAGTTTATTCATTCCCTTTCTTTGAAGAAAAACGGGCCCGTTTTTGTGAAAAGCGGGCCATTTTTGGGAGGTCTGCAGAGTGCAAAAACTTTTTTTTTTAATTTGCCTCTTCAAAATCTTAGTGCGTCTTATACTCCGGTGCTTCTTATACTCTGAAAAATACGGTACTTTTTGAGGTGAGACTGCGTAGAGATGTTGTTTGCAGTTCTGGCTACCAGATTTAAAGCTGACTTCCGCAGAGCTGTACAAATCCAGAAAGCGAACCTCGTCCTGGATTGGCCGATGCCCATCCTCAATCCACGCGTCAAGGCTCACTATTTCTACACGCTTCCCGTTTCCTCTTTCTGTGGTGGTTTCTCTCACTGTGGGAATCCCGTTCGTCCTCTCCTTGGGGGAATGTTGGTGGCAGTGGCGGTGCCAGAGACTGTGCTCCAGGTCCTCGTGGACTCATTCCACCGGAGTCTTGTGACATCCAATTCTCTACTTTTGATAGCTAGACCTCCAACAAATAAGAGGAAGTACTTTTTCACCCAGAGGATCACTGGTCTATGGAACTCCCTGCCAGAAGAAGTGGTGACAGCTGTCAGCCTCGACACCTTTAAGGAAGGATGAGAGGAGTTCATGGAGAACAAGGGTATCCATGGCTATCATGATGGATGCCTAAGGACACCCTCCAGGTTGGAGAGATAGGCAGGATGTCTCTCAATGCCATTTGGGGGGAATCCTAAGCAGGTGAAGACATCTGCTTGGGAAAACCCTGAAGCCAATGGGGAGCCACTGTGGGAGACAGAAGGCTGGACTGAATGGGCTGTGGCCTCTTCCAGCAAGGCGGTTTTTATGTTAAGAAAGAAAGAAAGAAAGAAAGAAAGAAAGAAAGAAAGAAAGAAAGAAAGAAAGAAAGAAAGAAAGAAAGAAAGGATGAGAGGAGTTCATGGAGAACAAGAGTATCCATGGCTATCATGAGGGATGCCTAAGGACACCCTCAGGGTTGGAGAGATAGGCAGGATGTCTCTCAATGCCATTTGCAGGGAATCACAGGCAGGTGAAGACATCTGCTTGGGAAGACCCTGAAGCAAATGGGGAGCCACTGTGGGAGACAGAAGGCTGGACTGGATGGGCTGTGGCCTCTTCCAGCAAGGCGGTTCTTATGTTAAGAAAAAGAAAGAAAGGAAGGAAGGAAGGAAGGAAGGAAGGAAGGAAGGAAGGAAGGAAGGAAGGAAGGATGAGAGGAGTTCATGGAGAACAAGGGTATCCATGGCTATCATGATGGATGCCTAAGGACACCCTCCGGGTTGGAGAGATAGGCAGGATGTCTCTCAATGCCATTTGCAGGGAATCACAAGCAGGTGAAGACATCTGCTTGGGAAGACCCTGAAGCAAATGGGGAGCCACTGTGGGAGACAGAAGGCTGGACTGGATGGGCTGTGGCCTGTTCCGGCAAGCTGTTCTTATGTTCTTATGTTCTTATACATGTCCCAATTGTGCTCCTCCATGTAGGGTCTGAAGAAGCCCAACATCGAAGAGATTCGCCACGCCAAGAATGCCGTCTTCAACCCGTCCATGTTTGGGAGCTCCCTGCAAGAAATCATGAACATGCAGAAGGAGAGGTACCCGGACCGCCAGCTCCCGTGGGTGCAGACCAGGCTATCGGAAGAGGTGCTGGCACTTAACGGAGACCAGACGGAGGGCATCTTCAGGTAATCTGCACCTTGAAGGGCTATCCTTTCTGTTGGGGACATCTCCTTTAGGAGACAGAGAGTTGTGCAACGGAATTTGCAGCAAGAGAAACGTTGCTAGAAGACACACTTAAAGTCACAGACACGGATAGTAAAAACAAGTAGCTTTACTTGTGATGGAAAAATAAACTACTTCTTTACAAGCAGTGATAGTCAGTCCTGAATCAAATACAGTCTTTAACTCAAAAAGAGCTAGCTTACAGTTGCAATCCACGATTCTTCCTTGTTCTGATGACCTAATCCGACACCACAGTATCTCCAGTTCAAAGTCAGCAAAGTCAGTCAGCCAACTAACAGTGCTCCTGGCTTCCTCTTATTGCTGAGTTAATTACAGCAGCCAATTACATTCCACTGTAGCACTTAAAGTAACAGAGACCATTTGTAATCATGGCATATATATATATTATAATAATATAATTTTAATTTATAACCCGCTCTCTCTCCCCGAAGGGACTCGAGGCGGGGCACAGGGAATTAAAACAATTAAAACAGACAGACTACAAAGTTAAAAACAAATTAAACTGGCCCTGCGCTAAAAACTCCTATAAAACTAAAACTATCCCTAAAACCCCTAAAACAATTTAAAAAATTTAAATTACCCTAGGCCGGCCAAGCAGAAGAAGTATGTTTTTAATTTTTGACGGAAGGAGCGAAGGTCCGTGGTTGTTCTGATTTCGGGGGGAAGGTCGTTCCAGAGGGTCAGGCCCACCACAGAGAAGGCCCTTCCCCTGGGCGTCGCCCGCTGGCATAGCCTAGTGGACGGCACCCGGAGAAGTCCCTCTCTGTGGGAGCGAATCGGCCGCAGGGATGTATGGGGCAGGATTAGTATTATGAGCTGATCAATAAATAAATCAGAGAGACTAGGATAGATCAATTTCGAGCTTATTAGCTCTCATCAGCTAGTCATACTCTTACTGGGATTCAAACCGGTAAGAGTATGACTAGCTGATGAGAGCTAATAAGCTCGAAATAGATCTATCCTAGTCTCTCTGATTTATTTATTGATCAGCTCATAATACTAACACACATATTAAAAAATTAACACAACGGAACTCATGGCTTTCTGTCTAGATTCTGTCTAGATTCTGTCTAGCACATTTCTTTCATCTAGCCGGCCTGACATAGATTAGGGAATATTTTAATTCGATATTTATTGGTTTTAATTATTTATTCAAATTTTAGCACAGATCTAATAATTTAATTGTTTTTTATATTTTGTATATTGTGGGGTTTTTATCTTTCTGTGCACCGCCCTGAGTCCCTTTTAGGTGAAATAGGGCGGTATATAAATCGAAATAATAAATAATAAATAAATAAATAGATGGTCTCTGGTGATGAGCCGAAAGGCAGAAAAGGAAACAGTATGTCTCCTCCCTTAATTGGGGCTCTAACAGGGTGTTGTGAAACAATTATAGATATATAGACCACAGACCAAAGCCTGAGGATGGTAAGTGAGATCTTGCCGAAACGTTGCAATAACAATTCCATGCTATATACACGGGAAAACACCCGAGGATGGCAATACCAGCATACCTACACCCGTGAAAATCTACGAAAGCATATATATAATTGTTTCCACAACACCCTGTTAAGGCCCCAATTAAGGGAGGAAGCATACTGTTTCCTTTTCTGTCTTTCGGCTCATCACCAGAGACCATCTAGGCAGAAAGCCATGAATTCCGTTGTGTAATTTTTTTATATGTGTGTGTTACGTTTTTGAGCTGATCAATAAATAAGTCAGGGAGACTAGGATAGATCTATTTTGAGCTTTTTAGTATGGCTAGCTGATGAGAGGTATGGCTAGCTGATGAGGTATGGCTAGAGGTATGGCTAGCTGATGACAGCTAAAAAGCTCGAAATAGATTTTTTTTTTTTTTTTATTTATATTTATATCCCGCCCTTCTCCGCAGAGGACCCAGGGCGGCGCACAGGAAATTTAAAAAACATACAAAATACAAAGATAAATACATAATTTAAAATATAAATTAAACTGTCTTATCCTATGCTAAAAGCCAAATTTTAAAAAACCCAATTTAAAACTTTCTAAAAAGTCCCCGTGGGAGGTTAGGCTAGGCCGGCTTGTTGGAACAGGTATGTCTTTAGACATTGGCGGAAGAGGTGGAGGTCGGTGATGGCGCGTAATTCAGGGGGTATGTCGTTCCAAAGGGCTGGGCCCGCCACAGAGAAGGCTCTTCCCCTGGGTGTCGCCAGTCGGCATTGTCCGGCCAACGGCACCCTGTGAAAGCCCTCTCCGTGGGAGCGTATCGGTCTAAGGGATGTATGGGGCAGGAGGCGGTCTCGCATATAACTAGGCCCCGAGCCATGGAGCGCTTTAAAGATGGTCATCAAGACCTTGAAGCGCACCCGAAAGGCCACAGGAAGCCAATGCAGCTCGCGCAGATCTATCCTAGTCTCCCTGACTTATTTATTGATCAGCTCAAAAACGTATATATATATTGCCAACCCAACACTAGGATTATAGTCCTAACATTTTCTCCATCTGAGGAACTTCTCAAGTCCAGTTTGTTTGTTTGTTTGTCAAACATGTACAAGGTAACAGGTATGAATATGGACATGAACATGAACCAAGGAAGTAGATGCAGATAAATGGGGAGAGTAGACAGTTTCTTGCCGTATTAATTTCTTGTTAACTGAAACACTACAAGCGATTCACACGACCGTTAAGTGAATCTGGCCTCCCCCGTCGGCTTTGCTTGTCAGAAGGTCACAAATTGGGACACTGCAACCGTCATAAATATGAATCAGTTGTCCAGCATACAGATTTTGATCCCACAACCCTGGGGGTGCTGCAGCGATCATAACAGTGGTGGGTTCCTACCAGTTCGGACTGGTTTGGCCGATCTGGTAGTACCATATTTTTCGGAGTATAAGACGCACCGCAGTATAAGACGCACCAAGGTTTTGAAGAGGCAAATTACAAAAAAAAAGTAGGTAGGTAGATAGAGGGAGAGAAAGAAAGAGAAATAGAGAAATACAGTAGGTAGGTAGGGAGAGAGAGAGTGTGTGTGTAGGTAGATAGGTAGGTAGAAGGATAGAGAGAGAAATAGAAAGAAAGAGAGAGAAATACAGTAGGTAGGTAGGGAGAGAGAGAGTGTGTGCAAGTAGGTAGGTAGAAGGATAGAGAGAGAGAAATAGAGAGAGAAATACAGTAGGGAGAGAGAGAGAGAGAGAGAGAGAGAGAGAGAGAGAGAGAGAGAGAAGGTAGGTAGGTAGGTTGATGTTTCCAGGTGTATTTATCCATGTCCTGGAGAAGGAAATCGCTGCAAACCTTAAAACTTTGTTTCTCCTGGCACAGAAACAGTTAAAGAGCCTTCCGAAAGAGCTTTCTGAAAGTGTTCTAACTCAGGGGTTTCCAAACGTGGCAACTTTAAGACTTGTGGACTTCAATTCCCAGAATTCCCCAGCCAGCTATGTCCACAAGCTATGCTGGCTGGAGAATTCTGGGAGTTGAAGTCCAAAGTCTTAAAGTTGCCAAGTAACTAAACAGCCTTCCGAAAGGAAAAAAAAAGGGGTTTCCCCCCCCATACTGCTCTTTCTCCGCAAAAACGTGGCCGTTTTTCTTCAAATAAAAAGCATGACTAGCCTTGGGGGGGCTTGCAGAGTGCTCCGGGGGAGTGGGAGGGGGTGAAAAATGAGCAAAAAACCGCCACATTTATCGCGAAAACAGGCCATTTTTATGTCAAATAAATTGAATCCATAGCCCTATGGAGGCTTATAGAGTGCTGCTGGGGGCGGGGGAGGCAATAAACGCCCTGATTTAGGCTAATTTCTGCCCTCCCCAGCCCCCAGGAGCTCTCTGGAAGCCTCCATAAGGCTAGGCACAGGCATTTTGGTGAATGGGGTGTGGTTTCGGGAGGCAAAAAATGCTGTATTCGATGTATAAGACGCACCCAGATTTTCAGCCTCTTTTTAGAGGGAAAAAAGGTGCATCTTATACTCTGAAAAATATGGTAGTTTGGCGGCCTGGGTGGCTGGAACAAGGCCTACTAAGCCTCTAAATCGGTTCTCGCCATCTTGATTTTTGGTTCTGCGCATGCACAGAACAATTTTCATTGCATGAATTTATTTACTTTTTCATTTTTTAACATTTTGCGCATGCGCAGACCAATTTATATGCACACAAAATTGAACGTGCACCAAACCGGCAGTAATGCCAGCAGCCACCCACCTCTGAGTCATAAGTGTGAAGAATAGTCATAAGTCCCTTTTTTCCAGTACTATTGTAACTTTTAATGGTCGCTAAATGATGTCAGGCCTGAAGCCATATTTATTTTCGATTTTTGGCCTGCCACCCTTTCTATTCTTCTACTATGCATTTTCTATGGCGCGAAAATGGGAGTTAGACGATAGGTAGCCATAACAACATTCTTTCTAGAAAGCCAAGGTCATCCTTTGTCTCTGCATCTCTCTGCACCTGACCGGAACTGGATGGGTGGAGCTGCCAGCATGGCAGTGGGAGATTGGACCATGGGATGGACCGGTGGGTGTGGGGGCAGGATCTTTAACTTTTAACTGGGTGGGGAAAACCGGGAAGCTCATGTCTCTGTTGGCCTGAGGAGAAAAGATATAAAGACGGCCGACTGGGGTGTCTTCCTCGCCAGGAGAAGTTAGACGTTGGCCCAACGTAGGGGTGTCAAACTCGATTTCTTTGTGGGCTGCATCAGCATTCTAGTTGTCCTCTGTGAGCCAATGGTGGTTGGGGAGGACTCGGGAGCATGCACGCGCAGGAATCAACGGGCGCATGTGTGCGTAGGCCCCGCCCCCACCATCCCAGCCCCCTGTGCGCATGTGTGCCTGCACGGGATGGCGGGGGCCTGGCCTGTGCGTGCATGCGCCTGCCTCCTCCTGTGCACATGTGCGCTTACTTGGATTGATTGAGCCTGGCCGAAGCAACACAGGCCGAACCCTGGACGTTTCCAGGACGGCCACGCAGGCTGGATGCGACTACATAGTGGGCCTGATCCTTCAAGTGAGCCTTGGGTTTGAGACCCCCTGGCCCAACGTGTCTTCGTGTCTCTGAGGAAGTCGTTTCTTCTCTTCTGCAGAGTTCCTGGGGACATCGATGAAGTCAACGCTCTCAAACTGCAGGTGGATCAGTGGAAAATCCCCACTGGCTTAGAAGACCCCCACGTTCCTGGTGAGGATGACAGCTGTGGAAGGACATCTCTGGAGGACAGTTTGGTTTTTCTCCTCCAGCTGCATCTGGAGCTGCATCCATTTGTGGGTTCTGTTGGGGGATATCTCCATCGGAGATATCCCCCAACCAGAGAAACGTTGCTAGTAAACACACAAATAGTAAACCAGACGCTGTTAGTAAAAACAAATTAGCCCTTACTGGTGTTGTAAAACTAAACTACTGCTTCACAAGCAGTGATTGTAGTTAGTAAGTCAAACAAAGTATTTAACAAACAAACAATTGCTTACAGTCGCAATTAACAATTCTTCCTTCTTCCTTCAGTCAGTAACAACGAGCAGTCAATAATCAGAGAGATATCGAGCAGAGAGAGCTTGCGCTCTGCTGACTTCCACTTATTGTGGAGATAATTACAGCCTCCAGTTTCAGCCTCTAATTGCATTCCAACAGTCTTAAAGCCACAATGACCATTTGTCATCATGGTATTATATATTGACTACCCAACACTAGGAGTATACTCCTAACAGGCTCCATCCTGGACAGGGACGGAGAAACCATTTTGGTGTTATCCCCCACCTTTTTTTTAACTTATAAACCGGAAGGCTAAAAGATACCGTATTTTTCAGAGTATGAGACCCATTGGTGTATAAGACGCACCAAGATTTTGAAGAGCCATTAAAAAAAAAAAAAACCTTTTTGCACTCTGCAGACCTCCCAAAAACGGCCCGTTTTTTGCAAAAACACGCCTGGGTTAGGAGGCTTGTACAGTGCTCCTGGGGAGGGGGGACCAAAAATGCCCCATTTTTCAGTCATTTCTGCCCTCCCCAGCCCCCCAGGAGCACTCTGGAAGCCTCCTAAAGGCTCTGCATGGCCATTTTGATTTCGGGAGGCTAAAAATGCTGTATTCAGTGTATAAGACGCACCCAGATTTTCAGCCTCTTTTTTGAGGGAAAAAGGTGCGTCTTATACTCCGAAAAATACAGTATTTTAAAATGGCATATGATATGGCCCTCTAATTTAATCCTTCGGTCAATTGAATATATACCCTGCAGGTAATAACATGTGGGAAAAATCGGTTAATTTCTATTTATTTCTTCGTACAGGTAGATCTCGACCGATGACCAAATTTTCTGTGGGTTAAGTGAGATAGTTGAGTTTCGCCTCATTTTACGACCTTTTTCACCATAGTTGTTAAGCGAGTCACTGCAGTTGTTCATTTAGAACCAGGGTCCTTAAGTGAATCTTGCTGAAACCCCGTGGACTTTGCTTGTCAGAAGGTCGCAAAAGGGGAATCACACGACCCCGGGACGCTGCAACCGTCATAACTACAAGTCACTATGAGTTTCCAAGTGTCCAACTGTCTGAATTTTGAGGATGTGACCATGGGACGATGCAATGGTTGTAAGTGTGAAAAATGGTCGTAAGTCACTGTTGTAACTTTAAGGTAAACAAAAGTAATGAATGATGCAACGCAAAAAGCTGAGAGGGGGATGGTATGATGGGCAGTTGTTCTGGCAATTTTGGGTTGAAGTTGTCACTTTCCCACTCCTGTACAAGTCCTCGATCTACAACAGTTCATTTAGTGACTGCTTAGTTACAACAGCTGTGAAAAAAAGTGACATATCCCTTTTTCACGCTTAACAACCTGTTCTGTCCCACAGGCTGAATCACCCCGCACACACACAGGCTTGGCTGCTTGCCACCGCTTAATGACGAGATAAGCGAAGTCTAAGAGCCCAGATAATTCCAAACACAACTAGAAGGCTGGAGTTGAATCGGTTGCTTCCTGCAAATGTCCCCTTCCCAATGTCGCACCTATAAGCTCTCTTGGGAGGGGCCACTCAGCAACCACCTGGTTCTAATCTTACGAGCCTGCCTCTGACGTAACTGCTGCCTCCGTTTCTCAGCCCTGCGTAATCTAGCATCCGGGACAAACTGCCCCTGATCCTCCCCACTACTCCATGCCTCAGGCGCCTCCTGGTGGCCAACCAGCCTCTCTGCTTCCTGCTCTGAATCTGAGCACTCCCCAAGGTCTCCCTCCTCCTCCAGGGCAGACTCATCTGCACTCTTCTAGCGAAGAGTCCAGTCCGTCAGCAGCTCATCCGGAGCCGGCTGGGCCACAACACAACCGTTGCATGATCAAAATTCGCATGCTTGGTGTTCATATTTATGACTGTCCCTGGGTCACACAATCCCCTTTCGCGACCTTCTGACAAGCAAAAGACAATGGGGATGCCAGATTCACGTAACAAACTTGCAACCAACTTAAATGCAGGGACTCGCTTCACAGCTGTGGCAAGAAAGATCATAAAATGGGGAGAAACTCGCCGAGCTGCTGTCTCATGTAGCAACAGAAATTTGGGCTCAATTGTGGTCGTATGTCAAGGACTACCTGTACTGACTTAAGGGGTTCACCCAATACACAGATCCATGGTTATGATGTAATCCAGTGTTGGCGAACCTTTTCGGCACTATGTGCCAAAACGAGAGTGCGTGCGTGCCAAAAACGGGAACAGCAGGCTGCCTTGTTCGCATGTGCATGCTGGGCGACTGCTCTTATGCTTTCCAGTGCATGCATGCACACCAGCCACCTAGTCTTCCGGTTTCTGGTGCACATGCGTACACGAAGACCAGCTGATCGGTGCACATGCGTTTGCCGGAAACAAGAAAAGCAGCCGCCGGGCGCACGCCTGCGTAGCAGGCAGCTGCTCTTCCAGTTTCCGGTGCTCCTGCGTGCTAGCCGGTGCGCTGGAACCCGGAAGGGCAACGGCTCGCACGTGCCATAGGTTTGCCATCACGGATATAGTCAATTAAAGGGAGATGAACCAGATCCTTCATCTTTGACAGTTGTGTTAGCAAATCTGGGTTCAGAACCAGTGTTACAACTCTGGTCCCTTAACCAGTGTTAGGAAAATAAATGCGGAATAGTGTAATTCACCGGACAGTAAAGAGAGACGTTGCTATAACCACAAACAAACTCTAAAAACAGTGATAGTAAGAAAATAAATAGTCTTTACTTTGTAGCAACTAAAATGCTTCTTCCAACCAGTGAAACTAACTTCTCAAACAATAACAGTCCTTCACCAGACACAGAGTTATCTTA
Organism: Rhabdophis nuchalis; assembly: GCA_039707465.1. Taxonomy (NCBI): domain Eukaryota; kingdom Metazoa; phylum Chordata; class Lepidosauria; order Squamata; family Natricidae; genus Rhabdophis; species Rhabdophis nuchalis. The sequence continues at coordinate 223,762,452 of CM077645.1, read as the reverse complement.
CAGTGATGCAAAACAAATACTTCAGTCTTCAATCTTCTCAGCAACAAACAGTAAGAACAGGAATGGAATCGAAAAGGGATGGACTGAGTTCCTGAGCTTCCTTATATGGTTGAGCTGGGAAGCACAGCCAATCAGATTATACTTAGTTCTTAAAGATACATTTAAAGATACATACTCCTGGCTTATATATATTGGCAACCCAACTTAAGGATGAATATCCTAACAAGTTCGTAGGAGGGGCCTGATGTAAAGATGGCCTTCAGGAGAAGGGAAGGAGATTTGATAAACTCAGAGTTGTTTGAAGTCTCTAGCCAAGGAGATCTTCTTCCCTCTTCTGGGACCTTTTTGATTCCTCTCCTTCCTCCCTGCCAGCCTCCCTGCTGAAGCTCTGGTATCGCGAACTTGAGGAGCCTCTGATCCCGCACGAGTTTTACGAGGAGTGCATCACCCACTACGAGAATCCCGAAGCTGCCATCGCTGTCGTCCACTCCCTGCCCAGGATCAACAAAATGGTGCTTTGCTACCTCATCCGTTTCCTCCAGGTAAGATAGCTCCGGAGTCCGGAGCGGTGACTCGACCAAGGCAAATTGTCTCATTCCGGTTCAAAAACATTTTCCCTACGATGTTTTGTTTCGTCCAATTTTCAAAGTTTACAGACACGGAAGTCTCTGGAAATTGCGCAGCAGGTGTCCAAATGAAGTCAGAGACGTTGACGCAGAGGTGTAGCTTTCTATAAATAGATACATTTTACAACTGTATATACAGTGAGCCAGATAGTCAGGTAAACCGGGAGCATCATGAGGTAAATCACAGAGCACAGAGGGAAGAAAAAGGCGGGAAAAATGGGGAATGCCCCCTCCACACTCACAGCAACCAATCACAGCGCAGATTGCCTCACGCAGGAGCCAGCACTCTCCAACCAATCAACCGCAGTTGTGTGTTCTGGATCACCGCACAACCCCCCACGGCTCCAGCAATTAAATTGAAAAATGTTAACAGAGAGTTTTAATAGTATATTAGATAATCTCCCACACATTGAGTCATCTTTTCAGAGATATTTCCTTACGAAATTCCTCGATGCCTGGATTGAGGCGTGGCAGAGCTTCTTTTGATTTAATGCCATATTTTTAACTATTATCTTTGTCTTATCCTTGTTAATTTGGAAACCCGCAACTCTACCATATTTCTCTATTACCTGAATTAATTCATTTCCTGATTCTGTCTTCTAAGATAAAGGCTAAGTCATCAGCGAAGGCCTGGATTTTATACACTTCCGCTCTAATTTTTAGTCCCTTTATCTCCTGGTTTCTCCTGATTTCCCGGAGAAGAGGCTCCAATGTGGATATAAATAGGATTGGAGATAGTGGACATCCTTGTCTTGTTCCCTCTTTAATCTCAATCCGTTCTGTTTCCTCTCCATTAATTAGAATTTTAGCTGTTTGTGTATTATAAATAGATCTTATCGCCCATGTAAAATTATCCCCAAATTCCATCTTTTCCAACATGGCAAACATAAATTTCCAGTTGACTCTATCAAACGCCTTTTGGGCATCATTAAAGATAAATGCGGCTTCCTTATCCGGGCGGGCCTCATAGTATTTCAGAGCATTGATAATCATCCTCAAGTTATCTCTTATTTGTCTGTGTGGGAGAAACCCATTTTGATCACTATGGATGTAATGGTCCAGGAACCCTTTCATTCTCCCTGCCAAAATCAGCGTGGCAGAGCTTCTTAATGTCCTGCCTTCCCTCAAAAAGTTGGGATATTAATGCTCAGAGATGTAATTTGCCTTGAAAACAACTCACACTGAACTGCGTAGCGCAGTCAAATGTCAGCCCAATTTTATACCAGGGATGGCGAACCTATGGCACGGGTGCCACAGGTGGCACGCGGAACCATTTCTTAGGGAACGCGAGGCGTTGCCCTGTCAGCACTAGCGCGCATGTGTGTGCTGGCCAGCTGATTTAGGCCTTCTTTTGAGGCCGTTTTTCCAGTGCTCTGGAGGAAGCCTCTGGAGGTGGGGAGGGGAGGCTGTTTTCACCCTCCCCAGGCTCCTAGAAAGCCTCTCGAGTCTGGGGAGGGCGAAAAAAGCGTGCCAAAAGCAGGGGGTCACGCACGTAGCATTATGGGTGTGGCACGCCCATGCATGGCCGCCCTGCGCTCCCCCTGCTTTTGGCACACGAGCCAAAAAAGGTTGGCCATCACTGTCAAACTGTTCTGTGATCATGTTTGTGGCATAAAACGTTTTATAAATGTTGCCAAGTTTCAATTCCACGGGAATTATGGGCTCTGGATTTTGGATGTGTTCTGTACGGGAGCCCATTTGAGGTACCTTGCTTCAAAAATTATTACCCTATGGTCTGCCGTTTTATCTAATTCAGGGGTGTCCAAACTTGGGAACTTTAAGACTTGTGGACTTCAACTCCCAGAATTCCCCAGCCAGCATTGCTGGCTGGGGAATTCTGGGAGTTGAAGTCCACAAGTCTTAAAGTTCCCAAGTTTGGGCACCCCTGGTCTAATTAAAGGCTACGAGAATAAGACTTTTACTACAGGGAAGTCCTTGATCTACAACAGTTTGTTTAGTGACCGAGGTTACAATGGCATGGAAATAACGTGATTTATGACCACTTTTCATACTTACCACGCCCCCACGGTGATGGGATTTGCATTTGGATGCTTGACAGCTGGTTCATATTTATGACGGTTGAAGTGTTCTGGAGTTATGCGATCCCCTTTTGCGACCTTCTGACAAGCAAAGTCAATGGAGAAGCCAGACTCAGTCAACAACCATGTTACTAATTTAACAACTGTAGGGATTCGCTTAACCAACGTCTCCAGAGAAGTCGTAAAAGGGGGTAAAACTCACTTAACAAGTGAGTTGCTTGATGACAGAAATGTTGGGCTTCACTGTGGTTGTAGGTTGAGGACCACCTCTAGTATGTAGAGTTCCCTCAGCTGTGGGTTGTGACCCACGGAGTAACACCTCTTCCTGTAGACCACCTGTAGTATGTAGATTTCCCTCAGCTGTGGGTTGTGACCCACGGAGTAACACCTCTTCCTGTAGACCACCTGTAGTATGTAGATTTCCCTCAGCTGTGGGTTGTGACCCACGGAGTAACACCTCTTCCTGTAGACCACCTATAGTATGTAGATTTCCCTCAGCTGTGGGTTGTGACCCACGGAGTAACACCTCTTCCTGTAGACTACCTGTAGTATGTAGATTTCCCTCAGCTGTGGGTTGTGACCCACGGAGTAACACCTCTTCCTGTAGACCGCCTGTAGTATGTAGATTTCCCTCAGCTGTGGGTTGTGACCCACGGAGTAACACCTCTTCCTGTAGACCGCCTGTAGTATGTAGATTTCCCTCAGCTGTGGGTTGTGACCCACGGAGTAACACCTCTTCCTGTAGACCACCTGTAGTATGTAGATTTCCCTCAGCTGTGAGTTGTGACCCACGGAGTAACACCTCTTCCTGTAGACCACCTGTAGTATGTAGATTTCCCTCAGCTGTGGGTTGTGACCCACGGACTAACACCTTCCTGTAGACCACCTGTAGTATGTAGATTTCCCTCAGCTGTGGGTTGTGACCCACGGAGTAACACCTCTTCCTGTAGACCACCTGTAGTATGTAGATTTCCCTCAGCTGTGGGTTGTGACCCACGGAGTAACACCTCTTCCTGTAGACCACCTGTAGTATGTAGATTTCCCTCAGCTGTGGGTTGTGACCCACGGACTAACACCTTCCTGTAGACCACCTGTAGTATGTAGATTTCCCTCAGCTGTGGGTTGTGACCCACGGAGTAACACCTCTTCCTGTAGACCACCTGTAGTATGTAGATTTCCCTCAGCTGTGGGTTGTGACCCACGGAGTAACACCTCTTTCTGTAGACCACCTGTAGTATGTAGATTTCCCTCAGCTGTGGGTTGTGACCCACGGAGTAACACCTCTTCCTGTAGACCACCTGTAGTATGTAGATTTCCCTCAGCTGTGGGTTGTGACCCACAGAGTAACACCTCTTCCCTTCTCCTCGCTTCTCACAGGTGTTCGTGCAGCCGGGTAACGTAGCCATAACCAAGATGGACGTCAACAACCTTGCCATGGTGATGGCCCCCAACTGTCTGCGCTGCCAGTCAGACGACCCACGGATTATTTTTGAAAACACCCGCAAAGAAATGTCCTTCATCCGGGTGCTCATCCAGCACCTGGACACAGGCTTCATGGAAGGGGTGCTATAGCCCTCGTGCCAACAGGACCGGACCGCAGTTGGACAACCGTCACCTGGATTTCTCCCGTATCCCAAAGTCAGTCAGTGAGAACCATTTTTTTGATGCAGCAGGAGATGCCAACCTGAAGAGAAAGCTGTGGGCTATTGACCTTGCCGTCTTGGCTAGGCCAACTTGGGCATCTTGACGTTGCCCAGGAACCCCTTGGGGGGGGAGGGCTGCGCGATGGACAAAATGAGGCTGTCTCTTAGCGGTCCCCTTCGCGGTGGCCAACCACCCGAGCAGGACTTCATCCGGAGCGTCTACAAAAATGGACAACCCGACACCATTCGGGAGGACTGTGAAACGAGGTAGAAAGGCCAGGAGGCCTGTCTACCCTCCCACCCTCACTCCCCCCAATTAAGTCTGTCCTGTGGAAATGGGGGACGACGACGACGCAGTACCTGGTTCAGGCAGCTGAGGGAACGTTTGAATGGGTCGATGTGGGGGGACGGACGTTCAGGATGGCAGCTGAATCCTTTTCAGACGAGTCAGAGGAGTGGGAGGTGGTGAACGGTGACAGGAGGCAGATCACAAAGACTGGCGTTGCGGGAAAAGCGAACAGGAGGTCCGTTATTCTGACTGCTTCTGTGGAAGGGGAGGGGGTGCCATCAGATTGACGATTGAGAACTCTTTAAGTGTGTGTGTTGGGGGCGGGGGGTGGCACCTCTGGAGGCCATGCTGTTGGCGAAGCTCAAACACCGGCAGGCTTTTTAAGATTTGGGGAAGATTACTTTTTTTTCCTTCCTTGTTGCAGCACAGTCACTGCCAAAGGGGGCCAAGCCATGCAGTCCCCCCCCCCACCCCCTCTCCCCCACCTCGACATCTCAGCGCCCCACAAAAGGACTGGTTATGCCACCCTTGAAACGGGAGAGGAATAACGAGAAGGGGCTCCCTTCTGGTCACTCGTTTTTCTTGTCGGGCAGAGTTTTATACACTGTGATACAGAACCGGAGCGCTTTCTTGAGCTCTCCTTAAGTGAAGAGGGGGGGGGGGTTGTGTGCGGAAAGGTTACCAGGCCCTCCTTGACCCTCGCAGCAGCTCCCCAATTGAGTGGTGGCGACGACAAGAAGGGGGGGCCTGCCCCGATTCTGGAGTTGTCCATTCTCACCCAACCTCATCTCAACGTCCCTTTCTGCCTGCACTCAGTGCTTTGGTGTCAGAGAAGGTGGGTCCTACTCGGGTTCCAGAAAGACACCCCCACCCTGCCCACAACCCATTCCTTACGGCACCTTAAGTGATAGACTTTGGCTGGATCTGGGGCATCTTCCACCAGGTTTCCAGATGTATCTATTTTTCTTTCTCCCCGAAGGAAGGCGCTCTCTTCTGTAGGCCAGAAATGGGAGAAGGCCAGCAGTAGTGGTGAAAATAAACTTTTCCATCAAGTGTCCTCTGTCCCGAATGCTGGTACCCAGGGGCATCCTTACGGGGCCAAAGGTAGAGGTAGGGGTTATGGGGTGGAAAGCAAACAGCTATGAATCCAGGCAACGTTTGAGCGTGTTTAACATGCTCTACGAACACGGGAGATGGTTACGGCTCCTCTCCCCGGCCTGCTTCAAAAGGAGTGATACCCCCACCCCCACCCCCGTTTCAAGTTTATTTCTCAACTTCCACTGTTGAACTCTGCATTTTTGTTCCCCCAAGAAGCAAAGTCAAATTCTCAGTTTCCCGAGATGAAAGAAAACCAGAAAGAGCAACGATTTGACCTTTGCTTCTCCATCCACCCCATCACAGCGTGGGGAAGATGTCTCTTGATCTGTAGGGAACATACATCGCTTCTATCTCCTTCTGGGTCCAGGATCGGAGAATCTTCCCTTGCGTGGGTGCACATATGTGTGGAGAACAAGAAAGAGAAAGGGCTCATCGAAGAGGAACTAGGTGGTCCTTGGATAGGACAACTGGTGGAGAACATCTTGGACTCTAACCATGATTCTGGCCTACAGGGGTAGAGAGTTCCGACACAGCAGGACTTCCGTCCCACCACCTGCCCCTTGCCCTCCTGCCTTCCTGCTTCCTACAGCGCACCAGACCCTCATCAGCCCAAAGACCTTCTCTCTCCGCTTGACCAAAGGCCAGGATGGTGCACTCGAAAGTCTGTAGAGTTGGATGAGTTGTTGTAGTGAGGGGCCTACCACCACGGCAAGTCCACTTCTTGGATATTGTCGGCCGTGGTGGGGCTGCCTCCACTCTTGCCATGGCTGCAGGTGACTCAACGCGCTGTGGTTTCTAGCATCTTTCAGGGCTTTTAGAGAAGGATGCAAGAATGCTCCTGGGGGGTTGTTGGGTGCGCCCAGCCAACTGGAGGAGAGGGTCCCATTCACCCCTTGGGTGCTAAGCAGTTCTTGGAGGAGCTTGTGGTTTCCAGAGAAAGTGCCTTTTATTCCAACAGACCAGAGCCCTCCCGCCTGCAACTTCCTTCTTAAAAAGGAACATCCCATCCAACTCTCCAACTCTTTTGCCTTCAGATTATCCCAGGTGCAGAGCGTTGACTCCTAAATCACATCCTGGTGCAAGATAAAGCATGGAGGAGCTACCTAGTTGGGCAACCTTCAAAGCCACCTTCCACCTCGTCATTGCTGGGGTTAGTTCTCAGCTCCCTTCATCACCCAGCAGACATGGGAGGTGAAGAACAACACATCTAGCAGAAGTCGACTCATGGAAGTGTTGACGTTCCCACTTGGGAACCAGTCCAGAACAAGGTCGAGCCGATTGGCCGGAAAGCAAGAGTTGGCGCAGGCAGCCTTTGCGATCAATGTTGGGGTCTCCTCTACCCCAATAAACGGGAGTCCAGACGGCTCTCCAAATGGGAAAGCCAGAGGCTGCCAGTCTTCCAGCCCGGATCGTAACTCAAAAAGAGTCCAACCAACTCCTTCAATTCCGGCCTAGCCCTTTCCCGGCCTAGCAGCTCAGGTTCACCGCCGATCTTTTCGGCTGGGGGAATCCCTGCTTTGTTTGCACTTGGGGAGGGGCGTCGGCGAGAAGCAGCAATAGCGCAGAAAGAGAGAGAGAAGGACCCCCCCAAAAAAAGACTCCGAGCCCGGTCTGCAAAGCCCTTGGCCCCTCTTGTTCCGACGGTCATCTATTTCGCACAATCGGCTTAGAAAGTCTCTGGCCAAGATGCCTTTTATTTTTTTGTAAATAGGAAGGAAACCTGCCTCTTTTTACAGCTGTTTGGGAATCTGTGTGTGTGTGGGGGTATTTTTTGGGGTGTGGTTCGATCGGTCAAGAAAGAATGATGGTGGACAAACTGGCCACCATCATTGAATTTTGGAGAATTTGCAGGGTAGACACAGATCTGATGCCGATGAACGGAGAATAACCTCGTCTTAACAGCAGGCACACAATTTCTGTCCTTCTCGAGAGAATTTATTATATAGAGCAGTGTTTCTCAACCTTGGCCCCTTTTAAGATAGGTGGACTTCAACTCCCAGAATTCCCCAGCCCGGAGAATTCTGGGAGTTGAAGTCCATCCATCTTAAAAGCAGCCAAAGCTGGGAAACACAGATAATAGAGATTTCTTTTTTACCCCAATCTGGTATCCACCTCCAGCAGCATTAGGATTGCGATTCCCAGCATCCTGGCTGGGGAGGATGGGAGTTGCAGTCCCAGCCCAGCTGATTTGGGGGTGGGTGGGTGGGGGGATAGGGGTTCAGTCACAGGAACGCGGTTACAAAGCTATCGCGGAAAACCGATCGGTCGGTTTTAACGAGTTGTAAATATCATTCATGCCAACTTCTTATTTTTCTTTGTGCGTGAGAAGAATGCTCTTTTTTGTTATTTATTCGGGTGTTGCTTTCCAGCATTTTGCCTCCCCACCCCTTCCCCTCCCTTCAGAAAATATATTTATTCCTGCTCTTGGGAATGAAGCTTTCCGATGACAATTAAAGGGTTACACGCAGAATCTTGTCTCCTAAGAGGTCTGGCTTTCTTTCCGAGAAATAGCGCATGGGTGGGCTACCACGGTTGCGGAACATTTTGATGTTTAGAGATGGTTGAATGGTAGACAAATGAAGGACACACACACAAGCACACACACACCAATTCCAGCTCATTCACAGGATAACAGAGTTGGAAGGGACCTTGGAGGTCTTCTAGTCCATCCCCCTGTTCAAGCAGCGGATCTGATACCAGCATGGTTGGCTGGGGAATTGGGTGGAAGAAGCAATGGGTGGAAACTAATCAAGGAGAGATCCTTCCTTCCTTCCTTCCTTCCTTCCTTCCTTCCTTCCTTCCTTCCTTCCTTCCTTCCTTCCTTCCTTCCTTCCTTCCTTCCTTCCAATATCTCAGGGGTTGCCCCAAAGAAGAGGGAGTCCAGCTATTCTCCAAGGCACCTGAGGGTAGAACAAGAAGCAATGGGTGGAAACTAATCAAGGAGAGAAGCAACTTAGAACTGAGGAGAAATTTCCTGACAGTGAGAACAATGAATCAGTGGGACAGAAGTTGCCTCCAGAAGTTGTGAATGCCCCAACCCTGGAAGTCTTTAAGAAGATGTTGGACAGCCATTTGTCTGGAACGGTGTAGGGTTTCCTGCCTAGGCAGGGAGTTGGACTAGATGACCTCCAAGGTCCTTTCCAACTCTGCTATTTGTATTGTACTGTATTGTATTAATTCTGGGAATCGATGCCTACAAGTCTTAAAGTTCCTAAGGTTGGCCAGCCACGTCCTAATACCAGTCATGGCAAATCTTTTCAGCACCAACTACTCAAACTGGAGGATGTGCAAGCATGTGCGCATGCCGGAATACCAGAGACCCAACTGCCTGACATGGATATGCTTTTTTTTGGCATTTTTCTGGGCTGTTTTCGTCCCTGAAAACAGCCTGAAAAATGGCCTGCATTTTGCCCATTTTGGGGGCCATTTTCAGGCTGTTTTTGGGGACATTTTCAAGCTGTTTTTCAGGCCATTTTTAGGGCCGGTCTTCGCTATTTTCCTGGCCATTTCCCAGCGCTCCAGTGCCCTCAAAAACCAGCTGGCCAGCACGTCAGAAACCAATAGAACAGCTGGTGAAGGTGCATGTGGCCACAGAGAAGGCTCTGCATGCCAGCTCTGGCACGCGTGCCATCACGGCCCTATACCATTCCAGACAAGTGGCTGTCCAGTCTCTCTTAAAACCTCCAGTGATGGAGCACCCACAACTTCTGGTGGCAAGCTGTTCCATTGGCTAGTTCTCACTGTCAGGAAATTTCTCCTTAGTTCAGGTTGTGCTTCATTTCCAACAGGCGCTTCTTGTCTTGACTTCTGGTCCTTTGGAGAATAGGCTGACCTGCTCTCCTTTGTAGCAGCCCCTCAAACATTGGAACACTGCTCTCATGCCACCCCTAGTCTAGACCTAAGCTCTAATATTTAAGTGCAAAATGGGTAGGACTTTTCTTTGAACGACTCGGCAATCTCTCGCTTTAAGGTGGAGTCAGGGCAACTGATTGGAGCTGAGCCTTTGCTGGCCGGGTGCCCTTTCTGATGCCTATGCGGAGTTGGCAGCAGACAATTTCTCATTGCGCCCAGAGAGAGAGAGAGAAATATCTGCTGCTACCTAGGATCGAACGCACACCTTTCCAATTACGAGACGAAAGCTCCACCTCTAAGCCACCCCGAGCTTCAATAAATATTTGGAACTAGCCGTTCCCGGCCACACGTTGCTTTGGCCCAGTCTGGTTAAATGGCCAACCAATCTGTGTGTAGATCTACACCTGCACACACAAACATTTACACACAACCACCATATAACCCCCATCCTACCTACCTACTGTATTTCTCCCTCTCTCCCTCTATCTACCCACCTACCTACCTACCTACCTCCTGTATTTCTCCCTCTATCCCTCTACCTACCTAGCCCTGTATTTCTCCCTCTATCCCTCTACCTACCTACCCCCTGTATTTCTCCCTCTATCCCTCTACCTACCTACCCCCTGTATTTCTCCCTCTATCCCTCTACCTACCTCCTGTATTTCTCCCTCTATCTCTCTACCTACCTACCTCCTGTATTTCTCCCTCTCTCCCTCTACCTACCTACCTCCTGTATTTCTCCCTCTATCCCTCTACCTACCTAACTCCTGTATTTCTCCCTCTATCCCTCTACCTACCTACCTACTGTATTTCTCCCTCTATCCCTCTACCTACCTACCTCCTGTATTTCTCCCTCTATCCCTCTACCTACCTCCTGTATTTCTCCCTCTATCCCTCTACCTACCTCCTGTATTTCTCCCTCTATCCCTCTACCTACCTACCTACTGTATTTCTCCCTCTATCCCTCTACCTACCTACCTACCTACTGTATTTCTCCCTCTATCCCTCTACCTACCTACCTACTGTATTTCTCCCTCTCCCTCTCTATCCCTCTACCTACCTACCTACCTACTGCATTTCTCCCTCCCTCTCTCTATCTCTATGGACAGAGTATTTTATGTCCTAAAGGATGACGTAATACCTGTGGCCCACTACTCTCTCTGTATCCATCTACCTACCTTTTTTACAATTTTTTACATTTCCATTGCATGTACCTGGCACAGGTGCGACATCTACTATATCTATATACATATTATTGGTGCTGTACTTGAAAGGAACATTGTGTGAAAATTTGGAAGCGACCGGTGCAGGACTTTCGGAGATTAGCGGTTTTGAACAAACTCTTGTTACATTTTTATTTAGATAGATTGTGCCTGGAAACCTCGTGTAAGGCAACACCCACAACACAGGTGCACGGTTACCATAACATCTGTGGCCTGTTGGCATGCAAGTGGGTACAGTTGTTCTGACCTTGGCTTCCTGAGAAAGCATAGATCACAATCTTAGTCCTCAAAACCCTCTGTTATTCAGACAGCTGTGAATTAGGGCCATTCACAGCCCATAATGATTCACAAACAGTCTGTGAAGATTCCGACAGATGTCTGCTCAAGTTGCCACAGTCTTTCAGGGTCATTGTCAGGTCTGGAAGCTATTGTTTACCTGCCAGTAATGCTGATAAGCACCCACTTTTATCTCTCTTAAAATGCTCTTGAAGACAGCAACGTCCGCAATCTGGACAGAGAAGACGGCTGGTTTGAAAGGGGTCAAAGAGGGCATCTCTGTCCAAATTGAACAGTCCTCCCTCAACAGAGGGGGAGGGATATGACATCATCTATCTCATGTACAACACAGTCCTTTCAGCAGTGCCAAGATTTCCTACTCATTTGCACTACCCTTTATTTTATTTTATTTTATTTTAATTCGATTTATATCACGCCTTTCTCCACGAGGGACCCAGTACCCTGATGGCACTGATATGCCAATGTACTTATGTGGGTGCGTACATGCATGCCTATGTACTTCACACAGCACTCTTGGTTTGGCTCTCCACAACAGTCCCAGTTTCTTAAGATAACACAACTTTTATTGTCATTTTTTTCTTCCTGCGAGCACCCTGGCCCACATTAAAAATGAAATTCTGTTGCCTGCTCTCAAGAGAAAGCATATATCTACCCAAACACATGCGTAACACACACATACACACACTATATACATACAGAAATATACAGCACACACACACACATTAATCACTGTCAATTTTGAATATGTAACAGAAAGAGGAAACTTGAGAGTTCACGGGAATTGTGCTACATAAAACAAAACTGACTGAGTGGATGTTCTGTTTCGGATACCACAAAGCCCCTTCCCCAAAGGTAACACATAGGACGATGTGTAGCATCCCAGACAATCCTGCAGACCCTGCTCAAGACCCTCGCTTAGGTGCCGTGTCTTGGATAGAAGGAAGTGAACTGGGAATGATCTTTTCTGCTGCCCTCACCACTCTCTCCACCCCCTTCCTGTCTGAAGCAGTGAGGCTTCCGCACCAGACAGTAATGCAATATGGCAGGATGCGCCTGATTATACTGCAATGCTCTCTACATGGGGCTTCCCTTGAGGTGCACCTGGAGACTCCAGCTAGTACAGAATGTGGCCGCGCGGGGGATCTTGGGGGCCTCTAGACGCTCCCATGTAACACCTCTCCTGCGTGAGCTGCATTGGCTGCCTGTGGCTTTCCGGGTGCGCTTCAAGGTGTTAGTTACAACCTTCAAAGCGCTCCATGGCAATGGACCTGAATATTTGCAAGACCGTCTCCTACCGCAAACCTCCCATCGACCAGTCCGCTCCCGCAGAGAGGGTCCCTTCAGGGTCCCATCGGCTAGCCAATTTCGGCTGGTGACCCATAGGGGGAGACCCTTCTCTGTGGCAGCTCCGGCCCTCTGGAATGACCTTCCCCCTGACCTGCGCACAACCACGGACCTGTTCCTCTTCCGCCGGGCCCTGAAAACATATCTATTTCGTGCGGCCGGCCTGGCGTAGCTTTTAAATTTATTTTATCAACTGGGTTTTATTGGGACTTTTTAGAACAGGTTCCTGTTTAATTTGTTTTTATTATATTTATTGTACCCGAGGTTTTTATATTTTATGATTGCCTGTTCACCGCCCTGAGTCCCGCAAGGGAGATAGGGCGGTATATAAATTTAAATAAAGTAAAGTAAAGTAGTAGAAAGTGGTAAGGATAGAGGAAGGAATATTTTCAAAAGTCAACTGGACTTTTCTTGGTTTGTGTTCCTTGAAAATGTTTTGCTTCTCACCCAAGAAGCTTCTTCCGTTCTTCAGAATATACAACCATACAACTTCAGAACAGGCCATGAAGAGGATGAGTAGCCTCCCAGACAATCCTGCGGACCCTGCTCAAGCATCGCTTAGGTGCCGCGTCCTGGATAGAAGGAAGTGAACTGGCAATGATCTTTTCTGCTGTCCTCACCACTCTCCACCACCTTCCTGTCTGAAGCAGTGAGGCTTCCGCACCAGACAGTAATGCAATATGACAGGAGGCTCTCGATCAAGATGATTAGGGGACTGGAGGCTAAAACATATGAAGAACGGTTACAGGAACTGGGTATGTCTAGTTTGATGAAGAGAAGGACCAGGGGAGACATGATAGCAGTCTTCCGATATCTCAGGGGTTGCCACAAAGAAGAGGGAGTCAAACTATTCTCCAAGGCACCTGGGGGCAGGACAAGAAGCAATGGGTGGAAACTAATCAAGGAGAGAAGCAACTTAGAACTGAGGAGAAATTTCCTGACAGTAAGAACAATTAACCTCTGGAACAGCTTGCCTCCAGCAGTTGTGAATGCCCCAACCATGGAAGTTTTAAAAAGATGTTAGATAGCCATTTGTCTGAAATGGTATAAGGTTCCTGCCCATGCAGGGGGTTGGACTAGAAGACCTACAAGGTCCCTTCCAACTCTGCTATTGTATTGTATTGTCCATCTACAGAAAGTGGTAAGGACAGGGGAAGGAAGATGTACTTTTCTCATGCGACGCAGAAAAGGCAGGTGCTGCTGTCCCCAGTATCTCACATCTTCCTTCACCAGTATCTCACTGTTGAGTGACCAAGCCATCCAGAAACATCTGCACAAATGAATCATTAATACGTACAGGTGTGTGGCCACACCTGCCTTTTCTGAAATCTTGGGGAAATTAATTGCCCACCCCTGTTCCATCGGATCAATTTCTCATAGGGCAGGCTTGTGTGAATCGAGGTGGAATCTGTTCATCCCCCTCAATCTGCCAATAGCAACATCGTCCTAGCCTTTTCTTTCCAGAACCGAGACAAGGGTGCGATTCCTGCTTCGCAACTTCTCGGAATAACCACACAACAATGCATGGACAGGAATACAAGAGCCCCCTTGTCTTGGTGTTGGAGGTGGCGTGGTCCTGTGTGCACAGACATAGACCTCCCACATGGGGACTGTCTGTGGAGATTCTCAATCATCCACGTCATGGTTGGCCCAAAGGTGCTTTTTCAAAAGGCAACTGGACTTCCTTTCTTTTTTCCTTGAAGATATTTCACTTCTCAATCAGAATAAAGCTGGAAGGGACCTCGGAGGTCCTCTCGTCCAACCCCTTGCTCAAGCAGGAGACCCTATACTATTTCAGACAAATGGTTGTCCAGTCTTTTCTTAAAAAGGGAAGGCAGGCAGGCAGAATAACAGAGCTGGAAGGGACCTTGGAGGTCTTCTAGTCCAACCCCTTGCTCAAGCAGGAGAACCTACCTATACCATTTCAGATAGGTGGCTGTCCAGTCTCTTTAAAAACCTCCAGGGGGAAGGAAGGAAGGAAGGATAGCGGAGCTGGAAGGGACCTTGGAGGTCTTCTAGTCCAACCACCTGCTCAAGCAGGAGAACCTACCTATACCATTTCAGATAGGTGGCTGTCCAGTCTCTTAAAAAACCTCCAGGGGGAAGGAAGGAAGGAAGGAAGGAAGGAAGGAAGGAAGGAAGGAAGGAAGGAAGGAAGGAAGGATGGATAGCGGAGCTGGAAGGGACCTTGGAGGTCTTCTAGTCCAACCACCTGCTCAAGCAGGAGAACCTACCTATACCATTTCAGATAGGTGGCTGTCCAGTCTCCTTAAAAACCTCCAGGGGGAAGGAAGGAAGGAAGGATGGATAGCGGAGCTGGAAGGGACCTTGGAGGTCTTCTAGTCCAACCACCTGCTCAAGCAGGAGAACCTACCTATACCATTTCAGATAGGTGGCTGTCCAGTATCCTTAAAAACCTCCAGGGGGAAGGAAGGAAGGAAGGATAGCAGAGCTGGAAGGGACCTTGGAGGTCTTCTAGTCCAACCCCTTGCTCAAGCAGGAGAACCTACCTATACCATTTCAGATAGGTGGCTGTCCAGTCTCCTTAAAAACCTCCAGGGGGAAGGAAGGAAGGAAGGAAGGAAGGAAGGAAGGAAGGAAGGAAGGAAGGAAGGAAGGATGGATAGCGGAGCTGGAAGGGACCTTGGAGGTCTTCTAGTCCAACCACCTGCTCAAGCAGGAGAACCTACCTATACCATTTCAGATAGGTGGCTGTCCAGTCTCCTTAAAAACCTCCAGGGGGAAGGAAGGAAGGAAGGATGGATAGCGGAGCTGGAAGGGACCTTGGAGGTCTTCTAGTCCAACCACCTGCTCAAGCAGGAGAACCTACCTATACCATTTCAGATAGGTGGCTGTCCAGTCTCCTTAAAAACCTCCAGGGGGAAGGAAGGAAGGAAGGAAGGAAGGAAGGAAGGAAGGAAGGATGGATAGCGGAGCTGGAAGGGACCTTGGAGGTCTTCTAGTCCACCCCTTGCTCAAGCAGGAGAACCTACCTATACCATTTCAGATAGGTGGCTGTCCAGTCTCCTTAAAAACCTCCAGGGGGAAGGAAGGAAGGAAGGAAGGAAGGAAGGAAGGAAGGAAGGAAGGAAGGAAGGAAGGAAGGCAGAATAACAGAGCTGGAAGGGACCTTGGAGGTCTTCTAGTCCAGCCCCCTGCTCAAGCAGGAGACCCTATACTATTTCAGACAAGTGGCTGTTCAGTCTTTTCTTAAAAAACCTCCAGTGATAAAGCACCCACAACTTCTGGAGGCAACTTTCTCTTCCACTGATTAATTCGTTCTCACTGTTAGGAAGTTTCTTCAGATTGCTTCACTCCTTGATTAGTTTCCATCCTTGTTTCTTGTCGTTTTTAAGTGCTTTGGAGAACAGATTGACCCTCTCTTCTTTGTGGCCAGCCCCTCAAATAGTGGGATACCGATATCATTTCCCCCCCTCCTTACTCCTTCTTTTCTCCAGACCAGGGGTGGGCAAACTTTGCAACTTTAAGTCTGAAGGACTTCAGCTCCCAGACTTCTCCAGCCAGCTTTGCATTCGCATCCTTTTAGAGCAGGGGTCTCCAACCTTTGCAACTTTCAGTCTGAAGGACTTCAGCTCCCAGACTTCTCCACCAGCTTTGCATTCGCATCCTTTTAGAGCAGGGGTCTCCAACCTTTGCAACTTTAAGTCTGAAGGACTTCAGCTCCCAGACTTCTCCAGCCAGCTTTGCATTCGCATCCTTTTAGAGCAGGGGTCTCCAACCTTTGCAACTTTAAGTCTGAAGGACTTCAGCTCCCAGACTTCTCCAGCCAGCTTTGCATTCGCATACTTTTAGAGCAGAGGTCTCCAACCTTTGCAACTTTCAGTCTGAAGGACTTCAGCTCCCAGACTTCTCCACCAGCTTTGCATTCGCATCCTTTTAGAGCAGGGGTCCCCAACCTTTGCTTTGCTGGCTGGAGAATTCTGGGAGCTGAAGTCCTTCAGACTTAAAGTTGCAAAGTTTGCCCACCCCTGCTCTAGACTAGCTATGCCCATTTCATAGGGTTTAGTCATCCCCTTAGTTGCTCTTCTCTGCAGTTTTTCTCAACATCTTTTTTTAATGCAGTGGTGAGCAGAATTGGTTGCAGCATTCCAGCTGTGGCCTTCCTAAGGCTCGATAAAATAAACTGAAGAACTGAAGAAGCTCCTTGGATGAGAAGCAAAACGTCTTCAAAGGGGAAAAAAACCAACCAACCAAGGAAGTCCAATTGCCTTTTGAAAAGCACCTTTGAGAATCCCCACTTGGTGAAGGGGGTCACATTGTCAACTCCTAAAGTTGTCCTGGTGAGGGAGTGGGGGGCTGGGGGGGGGAAAGGAAAGAACAGGGGTAAAGTTCAGCCATAACTCAAACAAAGCTCAGATCTGACTGCAGAAAATACCTTGCCTAACGGTGCTCCTAATAAATGACTGGTTACTACTATTGAGCAAGATACCACCGATACTCTACCTGTGCATTTCGTTTTTGTTGCCTAAATGTAGAACCTTCCTCTTTTCGCCATTGAATTTCATTTTATTAGATAGTGCCCAATGTTCAAGTTTGTCAAGATCCTTCTGTATCTTCAGCCTATCTTCTGGAGTGTTGGCTATTCCTGCCAGCTTGGTGTCGTCTGCAAATTTGATGAGTTCCCCATTTATTCCCTCGTCCAAATCATGGATGAAGATGTTGAAGAGTCCTGGGCCTAAAACAGAGCCTTGGGGGACTCCACTGCATACTTCCTTCCATGTAGATAGGGATAGAATCAAGTTCACCTGAAGGGTTAATACCACTTTATAAGGCCTTAGTAAGGCCACACTTGGAATACTGCATTCAGTTTTGGTCACCGCGATGTAGAAAAGATGCTGAGACTCTAGAAAGAGCGCAGAGAAGAGCAAGAAAGGATTAAGGGACTGGAGGCTGAAACATATGAAGAACGGTTGCAGGAACTGGGTAGGTCTAGTTTAATGAAAAGAAGGACCAGGGGAGACAGGATAGCAGTCTTCCGATATCTCAGGGGTTGCCCCAAAGAAGAGGGAGTCCAGCTATTCTCCAAAGCAGCTGAGGTCAGAACAAGAAGCAATGGGTGGAAACTAATCAAGGAGAGAAGCAACTTAGAACTGAGGAGAAATTTCCTAACAGTGAGAACAATTAACCAATGGAACAGAAGTTGCCTCCAGGAGTTGTGAATGCCCCAACACTGCAAGTCTTCAAGAAGATGTTGGATAGCTATTTGTCTGAAATGGTATAGGGCTTCCTGCCTAGGCAGGGAGTTGGACTAGATGACCTCCAATATCCCTTCCAACTCTACTATTATATTGTATTGTATTGTAGATGCAGTTCCATTGAGGACTCCCCATTTTGCCAGGTTCTGGTGTTTGCTTTTAATTTATGGCCCAAAAAATAACGGCCATTGGATAAAATGGATTTCCTGAATGACTGCTGTGTTGGTTTCCTGCTTGCAAACCCTGTTGTAAAAGCAGGTCCAGTCACACCACGGCAAGCTGCTTAATGACCGCAATGATTTATGACACTAATTCCAGCCTCAATGACAGTTATAAGTCCAGTGTTATCGGCCACATGCAGCGGGTGGAAAGAGCACCACCCAATCACAGTTAGGGTTCCTACCCCAACCTTTTTAATTGATGTTTGTGAAGAATTTTTCCATGCCATAATAGCCAAATCGAAAGGAAAACAGGAAAGAAGAGGGTGGAAAGAGAGCAAGCAATTAAAAAGAGAGGAAAAATACCCTCCAATTTATGAAACGTAGGTGTGACTTGATTGTATTCACAAATCTCTACCGCGGACCACCCCAACGATGCCGTCGAAGTGATGTCCCAGTGTCTGGAGGCCGTGCGGGTCTGGATGGGGAGGAACAAACTCCGACTCAACCCATCCAAGACCGAGTGGCTGTGGCTTCCGGCGTCCCGATATAACCAGTTGGTGCCATCTCTGGCTATCGGAGGCGAGTCATTGGCCCCCGCGGATAGGGCCCGCAATCTGGGCGTCCACCTGGATTATCTGCTGTCTTTAGATGACCATGTGACAGCCGTGACCAGGGGGGCTTTTTATCAGGTCTGATACGCCAGTTGCGCCCCTATCTAGATCGTGACGCCTTACGCACGGTCACTCAAGCGCTCGTCACCTCCCGCCTGGACTACTGTAACGCTCTCTACATGGGGCTCCCCTTGAGGTCATCCGGAGGCTCCAGCTAGTCCAGAATGTGGCCGCGCGGGGGATCCTGGGAGTTTCTTGATACTCCTATGTAACACCTCTCCTGCGCGAGCTGCACTGGCTGCCTGTGGTCTTCCGGGTGCGCTTCAAGGTGTTAGTAACCATCTTTAAAGCGCTCCATGGCACGGGACCTGGTTACTTGCGGGACCGCCTCCTACCACATACCTCCCTTAGACCTGTCCGCTCCACAGAGTGGGCCTCCTCAGGGTGCCATCCGCCGGACAATGCCGGCTGGCGACCCCCAGGGAGAGAGCCTTCTCTGTGGCAGGGTCTGCCCTCTGGAACGACCTTCCCCCCGACCTTCGTACCATCTCGGACCTCCGCCTCTTCCGCCGGGCATTAAAGACACATCTATTTCAAGTGGCCGGCCTGGCATAATTTTAATGGGTATAATCTTAACTGATTCGGATGTTTTTAACTACATTTTTAGCACAGACCCTAATTTAATCTGTTTTAAATTGTTTTGTATGTATTGCTTTTATACTTCTGTGAGTCCCTTCGGGGAGATAGGGCGGTATACAAATATGATAAAATAAAAATAAATAAAATAAATAAATGAAGATGAGATTTGGAATCTCTACAGACCTTTAGCTACACAATTTGGGATGAAGACCCTATGAAATCCTCTAGAATGGATTTCTAGAGGCAAAATTGCAGATTACAGGAACCATTTGCGCCACTCAGGTGATGCTGAGGATACAGATAAACCCCCAGGTGGCCTCACAGACCCTCTAAAAGGATGCAAAGGACCAGTTGCCTGCAAGTATAAATCCTTCCGTTCCCCCCTATCCGGTTAGAGCTGAAGAAGCTTCTTGGATGAGAAGTGAAACATCTTCAAAAGTAAAACAAACAAACAAGGAAGTCCAGTGGCCTCTTGAAAAAAAGCACCTTTGGGATTCCCAAGACCTTTAAACTTGGCATCCTGTCTAGTTTTCTGCTGAAAGAGAAGGCATGTTGCAATGCATTTGCATGAGAAATGGATTATATACTGTAAAACGATGCCTGGGAGAAACCAGGAAAATAAGAGCCGAAACTGGCTGAACAATAGTAGCCCCAAACTTCACATTCCACTTATACAATACAATACAATACAAAAGCAGAGTTGGAAAGGACCTTGGAGGTCTTCTAGTCCAACCCCTTACCTAGGCAGGAAATCCTATACCGTTTCAGACAAATGGCTACCCAACCTCTTCTTAAAGACTTGCAGTGTTGGGGCATTCACAACTTCTGAAGACAAGTTGTTCCACTGATTCATTGTTCTGTCAGGGAATTATTCCTCCTCAGTTCTAAGTTGCTTCTCTCCTTGATTAGTTTCCACCCATTGCTTCTTGTTCTACCCTCTGCTGCCTTGGAGAATAGCTTGACTCCCTCTTCTTTGGGGCAACCCCTGAGATATCGGAAGGCTGCTATCCTGTCTCCCCTGGTCCTTCTTTTCATTAAACTAGATTCTTTAAACTTATTAAACTTATTCTTTCCATCACTTCACTTAGCTGAATTCCTCTTGTTTTCCCCAAAGTTACTGTCAGCCTTGGACCGACAGGGGCCACCATTTGGGCAGGGGAGGAGTGGACCGCTGGGACACGCGCATGGGCATCAACGGCCACACCGCCCTGCCTTCCTGATGGGGAGCAGCCACCACCTGATGGCGTTCCAGACAAACGCCCTTAGTCCTCCTTGGGGCTGCCACCTGGCTGATGGGTCCCAGACTGCAACCGGCTGATCACGAAGGGAAACAGCTGATCGTCGGATTGTGGGTGGAAGCAGGAAACTGAGCGGGATAAGCCGGGTTGGGCAACTAGGGGTGTGGCCGGACTGCGGTGGCTGTATTAGCAGCAAGCCGTCGGTAGGAGGTTATACACAAGGGAGGTGGAGCACAATATACAATACAAGAGCAGAGTAGGAAGGGACCTTGGAGGTCATCTAGTCCAACTCCCTGCCTAGGCAGGAAGCCCTATACCATTTCAGACAAATGGCTATCCAACATCTTCTTAAAGACTTGCAGGGTTGGGGCATTCACAACTTCTGGAGGCAACTTCTGTTCCACTGATTCATTGTTCTCACTGTCAGGAAATTTCTCCTTAGTTCTACGTTGCTTCTCTCCTTGATTAGTTTCCACCCATTGCATCTTTTTCTGCCCCCAGGTGCCTTGGAGAATAGTTTGACTCCCTCTGCTTTGTGGCAACCCCTGAGATATTGGAAGACTGCTATCATGTCTCTCCTGGTCCTTCTTTTCATTAAACTAGACATCCCCAGTTCCTGCAAGCGTCCTATATGTGTGATAACAGAATAACAAAGCTGGAAGGGACCTTGGAGGTCTTCTAGTCTAACCCCCTGCTCAGGCAGTAAACCCTATACCGTTTCAGACAAACGGCTATCCAACATCTTCTTAAAGACTTCCAGTGTTGGGGCCTTCACAACTTCTGGAGGCAACTTCTGTTCCACTGATTAATTGTTCTGTCAGGAAATTCCTCCTCAGTTCTAAATTGCTTCTCTCCTTGATTAGTTTCCACCCATTGCTTCTTGTTCTGCCCTCGGGTGCTTTGGAGAACAGTTTGACTCCCTCTTCTTTGGGGCAACCCCTGAGATATTGGAACTCTGCTATCATGTCTCCCTTCGTCCTTCTTTTCATTAAACATTAGACATACCCAGTTCCTGTAACCGTTCCTCATGAACCAGTTCAGGTGCGTGGCCAGCCTGGGTCACTGCCGACTCTGTGATCCAGGCCAAATCATCACTACTGGTTCGGCCAAACTGGGAGCAATCCACCTCTGCCACCAACCAACCAAGATGGCCACAGATGGCTCTCCAGCAGAGTTGGTTTTCAGCAGATTCTGACGCGTTCTGGAGAACCGGTAGCAGACATTTTGAGTTGTTTGGAGAACCAGCAAATACTTCTGGCCCCCATCTATTCTCTGCCTCCTGAGTCCCAGCTGATCAGGAGGAAGTGGGGATTTTGCAGTATCCTTTCCCTGGAGTGGGGAGGGAATGGCTATTTTGCAGTATCCTTCCCCTGGAGTGGGGAGGGAATGGGGATTTTGCAGTATCCTTTCCCTGGAGTGGGGAGGGAATGGAGATTTTGCAGTATCCTTTCCCTGGAGTGGGGAGGGAAGGGGGATTTTGCAGTATCCTTCCCCTGGAGTGGGGAGGGGAGGGGGATTTTGCAGTATCCTTTCCCTGGAGTGGGGAGGGAATGTGGATTTTGCAGTATCCTTTCCCTGGAGTGGGGAGAGAATGAGGATTTTGCAGTATCCTTTCCCTGGAGTGGGGAGAGAATGAGGATTTTGCAGTATCCTTTCCCTGGAGTGGGGAGGGAATGGCTATTTTGCAGTATCCTTCCCCTGGAGTGGAGAGGGAAGGGGGATTCTGCAGTATCCTTTCCCTGGAGTGGGGAAGGAATGTGGATTTTGCAGTATCCTTCCCCTGGAGTGGGGAGGGAATGGCTATTTTGCAGTATCCTTCCCCCTGAAGTGGGGAGGGAATGTGGATTTTGCAGTATCCTTCCCCTGGAGTGGGGAGGGAATGAGGATTTTGCAGTATCCTTCCCCTGGAGTGGGGAGGGAATGAGGATTTTGCAGTATCCTTCCCCTGGAGTGGGGAGGGAATGGAGATTTTGCAGTATCCTTTCCCTGGAGTGGGGAGGGAATGTGGATTTTGCAGTATCCTTTCCCTGGAGTGGGGAGGGAATGAGGATTTTGCAGTATCCTTCCCCTGGAGTGGGGAGGGAAGAGGGATTTTGCAGTATCCTTCTCCTGGAGTGGGGAGGGAATGGAGATTTTGCAGTATCCTTCCCCTGGAGTGGGGAGGGAATGAGGATTTTGCAGTATCCTTTCTCTGGAGTGGGGAGGGAATGAGGATTTTGCAGTATCCTTCCCCTGGAGTGGGGAGGGAATGAGGATTTTGCAGTATCCTTCCCCTGGAGTGGGGAGGGAAGGGGGATTTTGCAGTATCCTTCTCCTGGAGTGGGGAGGGAATGGCTATTTTGCAGTATCCTTCCCCCTGGAGTGGTGAGGGAATGAGGATTTTGCAGTATCCTTCCCCTGGAGTGGGGAAGGAATGTGGATTTTGCAGTATCCTTTCCCTGCCACTCCCTCCAAGCCACACCCCGTCCACCAAGCCACGCCCACAGAACCGGTAGTAAAAATTTTTTGAATCCCACCCCTGATCTCCAGCACTTGGTTCTAAAGAGGCAGACATCCCATAATGACAGAGCTTCATCTTAAGTCATCGGGAAGTTTAGTGGCGCAGAATTAATTTTTCTCCCAAGGCACATTTCCCCACCACCACTGCCCCTAATCCACCCCGCCCACCCCGCTTCCGGAAGCAAGGTGATAGGATTCCAGTCCACCTTCCCAAAAAACGAGTCTCGTTTGAAGAGGTCCTCCAAACCCCTGCGGGACGGACGCCCATCCCGCCTTCTCCAGTCGCAAGCGGATGGATCTTGGGCCGGCCTCAGTGGGCCAGTGTGTTCTCCCCCACGGTGAAGGGGGGGCTGACGGAGCTGCAGCTTTTGCTGCGTTTGCTCTTCAGCCCCCAGGCCAGGAGACCCCCGGAAGCTTTGCCCGGCAAGGGGGTCTTGCGGTTGTTCTCTTTGTTGCTCTTCAGCGCAGCTCCCGCGGCGGAGGTGGCGGCTGTCGGCTTCTTGTCCACTTTCTGGAGAGAAAGGAAGGCCAGATGGTCAAGAGTAGTGTCCACTCAAAAGGCGTTCAATCTTAGGTTCCAGACTGCAATACCTAGAACCGTGTTGGCGAAAAGAGGAGGGGCTTTTACCAGGTTGGCTTGGTACGTCACTTGCGCCCCTTCCTGGATCGGGATGCCCTGTGCACAGTCACTCACGCCCTGGTCCTTTCTCGCCTGGATTACTGTAACGCTCTCTACATGGGGCTGCCCTTGAAGAGCACCCGGAGGCTCCAGCTGGTCCAGAATGCGGCCGCGCAGGTTATCATGGGGGTACCTAGGTGCTCCTATGTTACACCCCTTTTAGGCGGCCCACACTGGTTGCCGGTTGTCTTCCAGCTCTCTACATGGGGCTTCCCTTGAAGTGCACTCGAAAGCTACAGCTAGTCCAGATAAATAATAAATAATCAATCAATAAATAAATAAATAATAAATAATAATAAATAATATTTATTTATTTATTTATTTATTTATTATAAATTAGTATCCCTGTGCTACAAAATTTGAATAAGTTAATTTACTCTCCCTTTTTAATTTTTGTAATGGGTGTTTTTTTATGTTGTCGCTGAGTCCTTTGGGAGAAGGGCAGCATATACAGCCAATAAACCTAACCTAACCTAAACCTATGATATGCACGCCACAAGTGGCGCCTCTCTACGGGCATTTCGCCCATCGCCCCAGCTAAGCTCCACTGCGCATGTGGACTCGACTCCCACCTGCCAGCTGATTTGGGGGTCTCTGCCACGCATGTCTGTGGAGGGAGGAACATGCAAGAGACGCGCACTTATGTGTCGAGAGCAGGGGGATGGTTGTGCACACGCATGCATGGGTGGGTGGTGCGCATGGCGGGGGCACCCCACCTGGCCTGTTTTTGCTCCCTGGAGACTGCAGGGGGGGGCCTACTAGGCCCAAAATGGGGCGTGGGAGTCAATGCGTTGTGGGCACATATGGGAGGTGAAGGGGTCGTGTGGGGAGGGAGTTTGCACATGGATTGCATTATTTTAATTCCCCATTTTACGGCCTTCCTTGCCACCGTCGTGAAGCGAATCCCCACAGCGGTTAAATTAGCGACCCGGTCGTTAAGCGAAACTGGCTTTTCCGTGGACTTCGCTTCTGAGGAAGCCTGCAAAAGGGGGATCATGTGACCCGGCGACGGTCATAAATACGAGTCTGGATTTTTTCCGAAGGTCGCAAAAGCAGATCAGGTGACCCCGGGGGGGACGGGGGGACACAGCAACCGTCGTAACTACGATCCGGTTTCCAAGCATCCTGGATTTTGTTCACATGACCGCGGGGTTGCTAGGTGTGGGAAACGGTCATAAGTCCGTTATAACTAGGTGTAAAAGATTGCAAACCGCCCCAAGGTCCCAAAACAGTTGGCTTCCACCCAACCCCATCATCCCACCACCCCTGCCCTCCCACCCCCAGCCCCATCCTCCTCGCCTTACCGCGCTCTGTCCTTCTGGGGGCAGCAGAGTGATCACGCCCACCTTCACCCCCTCCTCTCCAGCCACCTTTAACAGCTGCACCACATCTGCGTGTTTAGACCACCTGCAGTCTTGGCCATTGATGGAGACGATGTAGTCTCCTTCCTTCAGACCGGCTTCCTGTCGAGGTAAAGAGGGGGATGATTTAGACAATACAATAGAAGAGTTGGAAGGGACCTTGGAGATCATCTAGTCCAACCCCCTGCCTAGGCAGGAAACCTTATACCATCTCAGACAAATGGATATCCAACATCTTCTTGAAGACTTGCAGTGTTGGGGCATTCACAACTTCTGGAGGCAACTTCTGTTCCACTGACTAATTGTTCTCACTGTCAGGAAATTCCTTCTTAGTTCTAGGTTGCTTCTCTCCTTGATTAGTTTCCACCCATTGCTTCTTGTTCTGCCCTCAGGTGCTTTGGAGAACAGCTTGACTTCCTCTTCTTTGGGGCAGCCCCTGAGATATTGGAAGGCTGCTATCCTGTCTCCCCTGGTCCTTCTTTTCATTAAACTAGACATACCCAGTTCCTGCAACCCTTCTTCATAGGTTTTAGTCTCCAGTCCCCTAATCCTCTTTGTTGCTCTTCTAGTGAAGAGAAGGACCAGGGGAGGCAGGATAGAAGTCTTCCAATATCTCAGGGGTTGCCCCAAAGAAGAGGGAGTCAAGTTGTTCTCCAAAGCCCCTGAAGGCCAGACAAGGAACAATGGATGGAAACTGACCAAGGAGAGATTCAACCTGGAAATAAGGAGGGATTTCCTGACCGTGAGAACCATCACCCCATGGAACAGAAGTTGCCTTCGGAAGTTGTGGTAGCTTCATCACTGGAGGCTTTCAAGAAGAGACTGGACTGCCATCTATTGGAAATGGAGTAGGGTCTCCTGCTTGGCCAAGGGGTTGGACTAGATGACCTACAAGGTCCCTTCCAACTCTGTTAATCTGTAAAGGATGTTGAGATTCTAGAAAGAGTGCAGAGAAGAGCAACCAGGATGATGAGGGGACTGGAGGCTAAAACATACGAAGAACGGTTGCAGGAACTGGGCTTGGCTAGTCTAGGGAAGAGAAGGACCAGGGGAGACAGGAGAGCAGTCTTCCAATATTTGAGGGGCTGCCACAAAGAGGAGGGGGTCAAGCTGTCATCCAAAGCCCCTGAAGACCAGACAAGGAACAATGGATGGAAACTGACCAAGGAGAGATTCAACCTGGAAACAAGGAGGAATTTTATGACAGTGAGAATCATCAACCCATGGGACAGAAGTTGCCTTCGGAAGTTGTGGGAGCTTCATCCCTGGAGGCTTTCAAGAAGAGACTGGACTGCCGTTGGTCAGAAATAGTGTAGGGTCTCCTGCTTGGGCCGGGGGTTGGACTAGATGACCTACAAGGTCCCTCCCCTTTCTATTAATCTGTCATGTTTTTTTTTAAAAAAACCTTGGGGAAGTCAGCCAGGAAAGAGGGATGCAAGATGAACACGCCGTAGGAGGGGGCACGGAAAATGAGGTGGGGTTTGGAAACACACCACCGAAATAGCTCCATCAAAACAAAACGTTTTCCTGTTGCGTGCCATCGGGCAGCTGGCCTTCTGGACACACAGCATGACCGCTGGGTCATGCAGATCAATTTACCTCTCACGGTTCATGGCTGCCGATAGACTATCCTCCTCGGCCATTAATTTTGCATACCCTCCCTTTGAAGTTCCACATGGTGGCCCTTCTTTGTGACTTGGGGCGATGAAGTCCTTGCCTTTGTGTCCGGGGACTCAAGTTCCATCGATCTGTTCTCCCAAACACCAGAGTTCCTACAGAAACGCTGAAGGGTCCGTTTTTGTAGAGCCACAATACACGGCTCTTCTTGGCCGAAAACCAAGCTCAACTGGCCAAGAACCAACTGACCGATTGATCAACTTGGTTGAGCTTCTACTGAATTTCTCCCAGCATCAGATTTCCACCCTGACCCAAGACTGCCCCTGTAGTGGCCATCTTCGCTTTGGGTGCTTTAAATACAAATACAATAGCAGAGTTGGAAGGGACCTTGGAGATCATCTAGTCCAGGGGTCTGCAAAATCGGCTCTTTTAAGACTGGTGGACTTCAACTCCCAGACTTCCCCAGCCAGCATAGCTGGCTGGGGAATTCTGGGAGTTGAAGTCCACCAGTCTTAAAAGAGCCGACTTTGCAGACCCCTGATCTAGTCCAACTCCCTGCCTAAGCAGGAAGCCCTATACCATTTCAGACAAATGGCTATCCGACATCTTCTTAAAGACTTGCAGTGTTGGGGCCTTCACAACCTCTGGAGGCAACTTCTGTCCCACTGATTCATTGTTCTCACTGTCAGGAAATCTCTCCTTAGTGCTAAGTTGCTTCTCTCCTTGATTAGTTTCCACCCATTGCTTCTTCTCCTGCCCTCAGGTGCTTTGGAGAATAGATTGACTCCCTCTTCTTTGGGGCAACTCCTGAGATATCGGAAGATGCTATCCTGTCTCCCCTGGTCCTTCTTTTTATTAAAATAGACATACCCAGTTCCTGCAACCGTTCTTCCTATGTTTTAGTCTCCAGTCCCCTCATCCTCTTTGTTGCTCTTCTCTGCACTCTTTCTAGAGTCTCCACGTCTTCTCTACACCAAAACTGGATGCAAATTTTCAAAGTGTGGTCTTACTAAGGCCTTATAAAGTGGTATTAACCCTTCACGTGATTTTGATTCTCTCCCTCTGTTGATGCAGCCTAGAACTGGGTTGGCTTTTTTGGCAGCTGCTGCACACGGCTAGCTCATATTTAAATGGTTGTCCACTAGGACTCCAAGATCCATCCAATGCATTAAAGGTCAAGGTTTCCCTCGCACATCTGTGCTCGTCGTTCCCGACTCTAGAGGGCAGTGCTCATCTCCGTTTCAAAGCCCAAGAGCCAGCGCTGTCCGAAGACGTCTCCGTGGTCATGTGGCCGGCATGACTCAATGCCGAAGGCGCACGGAACGCTGTTCCCTCCCCACCAAAGGTGGTTGCTGTTTTTCTACTTGCATTTTTTTACGTGCTTTCGAACTGCTAGGTGGGCAGAAGCTGGGACAAGTCACGGGAGCTCCCTCCCTTACGCGGCGCTAGGGATTCGAACCACCAAACTGCTGACCTTTCTGATCGACAACCTCAGCATCTTATCCACTGAGCCACCGCGTCCCTCTAGCTATGCATTGCTGCAATGCAATTGATTTCTAATAAAACTACCGTATTTTTCGGAGTATAAGAGGCACCAAGAGGCAAATTTTTTTTTAAAAGGTTTTGCACTCTGCATACCTCCCAAAAATGGGCCCATTTCTTTTTTTAAAAATGGCATGGATGGCATAGAGTGCTCCTGGGGGCTGGAGGGGGTGGGGCCAAAACTGAGCAAAAAAACCAGCCCATTTTTCACTCATTTCTACCCTCCCCAGCTCCCAAAGGCTCTGCACGGACATTTTGGGGAAGGGGACGGGGTTTCGGGAGCCCAAAAATGCTGTATTCCGTGTATAAAACGCACACCCAGATTTTCAGCCTCTTTTTAAAGGGGAAAAAGGTGCTTCTTATACTCCGAAAAATACAGTAGACCTTTCTCAACAAATGGAGCCAAGGGCTGGCATGTCAATCCCTCTCTCCCTCCCTCCGAAAGACACTGGGGACGCCTGTAAGAGACCCAAAGCGATCTGGAATCCCAGCTTGGCTGTTACAGGATGGCCAACTTACCGCCGCACACCCGCCGGCGATGATCCCAGCGACCAGGACCGGAGAATCTCCTCGCAGGGTGAATCCGAAGCCGTTGGCTCCGCGGAACAAGTGGACCGTCCGTGTGGGATGCCACTTATTCTTGGCAGAGAAAACGGAGAGGGGTCCCTGGGGGGGGAGAAAAACCAGACGATGCACTAGAAGACGGGGAGAGAGGGAGGTGAGGTGGAGGAACACAACGAAATTGTCCATGCTGGACACCGGTCAAGAGAAGGGAATATGGGTAGCGTCGGTGCGAACTGTGGGGTCTTTGTTGCTCTCTGAATTTGGCCCGTTTTTGGTAGGCATCTCACGACCCAACTTGGGAACGTCATCAATGCTAGAAGGGAGTGTGGTTTGTGGAGAGGAGGAGGAGGAGGAGGAGGAGGAGGAGGAGGAAGAGAGGGAGATGGAGGACGATGGCAGATGAGGCCCTTGGACTTCACTGACCTTGGTTGGTTCCTTGGAGACATTTCATTGCCCAACTAGAGAATGTCATCAGGTTTTGAAGGGAGTGGGATTTCCAGGGAAGGAAGGAAGGAAGGAAGGAAGGAAGGAAGGAAGGAAGGAAGGAAGGAAGGAAGGAAGGAAGGAAGGAAGGAAGGAAGGAAGGAGGAGGACTATGAGGTCTTTGGAACTTTCTAAACTTGCTTGATTTCTTGCAAACGTTTTATTACCCAACCAGGGAACATCATCAGTGCCAGAAGGGAGTGTGGTTTGTGGAGAGGATGAGGTGGAGGAGGAGAGGGAGATGGAGGACGAAGACAGATGGGCTCCTTGGAGTTCTTGGAGCTTGGGTCCTTCCTTGCAGACATTTCATTGCCCAACAAGAGAATATCATCAGTTTTAGAAGGGAGTTGGATTTGCAGGAGACAAGGAGGAGGAGGAGGAGGAGGAGGAGGAGGAGGAGGAGGAGGAGGAGGAGGAGGAGGAGGAGGAGGAGGACAACGACTATGAGGTCCTTATTGCTTGATTTCTTGCAAACGTTTAATTACCCAAACAAGGAACACCATCAGTGTGAGAAGGGAGGGAGCATTGATCTCTAGAGATTAGAGATCTAGAGATTAACACCATGATTAATACTGGACCAACAAACAGTAAACAACAGCCTAATCAAGGAACCAGCAAAGAACACTTCCACCAAGACTGACAGGCCAAGCCACGTGTATATAAAATAAGAGCAAACCCCACACTCTTCTAACACTGATGATGTTACCTAGTTGGGTCATGAAATGACTGCAAGCAAACCACCATGCTCAGAGAGCATCAAGGACCCCGCATTAAACACTTGTCCCTGTGATGAGTCTTCTCCATCAACTAACACCCACAGATGGACCGCGCCCAGCCTCTCCAAGGCCCACTGAACCATTCTGGTTAAGAGCCTCTGATAAAACTTCATCTCCATTTTAGTTCTCTATGCTCACGGCTACTCCTGCCTCACTGGTCAGCAAATTCTGGAGGTTACCGTATTTTTCGAAGTATAAGACGCACCTAAAAGGAGGTGAAAATTTGGGTGCGTCTTATACACCGAATATAGCCACACCCACCCACCGGCCCTCTGCCTCCCAGCAATATGCCTCTTTGCAGCAAACAGAGAAAATGAGGCGCACAGAGGCAGCAGTGGGCTACAGCAATCCCTGCAGACTGAAACGGCTGATCATCGGGAGGCAATTGAAAATTGAAAGGGAAACTTGCTGTTTGCTGCAAGGAGGCAAATGGCTGGGAGCCAGAGGCAGATTTTTCTTCTTCTTCTAATCAGGCTAAACTGAAACAGGCTGTTTGCTGCAAGGAGGCAAATGGCTGGGAGCCAGAGGCAGATTTTTCTTCTTCTTCTAATCAGGCTAAACTGAAACAGGCTGTTTGCTGTTTGCTGCAAGGAGGCAAATGGCTGGGAGCCAGAGGCAGATTTTTCTTCTTCTTCTAATCAGGCTAAACTGAAACAGGCTGTTTGCTGTTTGCTGCAAGGAGGCAAATGGCTGGGAGCCAGAGGCAGATTTTTCTTCTTCTTCTAATCAGGCTAAACTGAAACAGGCTGTTTGCTGCAAGGAGGCAAATGGCTGGGAGGCAGAGGCAGATTTTTTTCTTCTTCTTCTAACCAGGCTAAACTGAAACAGGCTGTTTGCTGTTTGCTGCAAGGAGGCAAATGGCTGGGAGGCAGAGGCAGATTTTTCTTCTTCTTCTAATCAGGCTAAACTGAAACAGGCTGTTTGCTGTTTGCTGCAAGGAGGCAAATGGCTGGGAGCCAGAGGCAGATTTTTCTTCTTCTTCTAATCAGGCTAAACTGAAACAGGCTGTTTGCTGTTTGCTGCAAGGAGGCAAATGGCTGGGAGCCAGAGGCAGATTTTTCTTCTTCTTCTAATCAGGCTAAACTGAAACAGGCTGTTTGCTGTTTGCTGCAAGGAGGCAAATGGCTGGGAGGCAGAGGCAGATTTTTTTCTTCTTCTTCTAACCAGGCTAAACTGAAACAGGCTGCTTGCTGCAAGGAGGCAAATGGCTGGGAGGCAGAGGCAGATTTTTTTTCTTCTAATCAGACTAAACTGAAACAGGCTGTTTGATGTTTGCTGCAAGGAGGCAAATTGCTGGGAGGCAGAGGCAGATTTTTCTTCTTCTTCTAATCAGGCTAAACTGAAACAGGCTGTTTGCTGTTTGCTACAAGGAGGTAAGTCAACAACTATAAATGCCCATAGAATGTTCAAATTATTACACTTATTTTTTAAAGACTGCTTTACTATTATTCTAGACAACTTAACAAAACAAAGAAGCTTTTTAAAATAAAGGCTTGATCTGAAGAGGCCCAGAGCTATTGTATCTTCTTTTAAATAGCAGAGAATAATGTATACTTCCAGAAAGCCACATCGATTTTAGCAGCATCTGTACAAGTATAGTCTGAAATGTAACACCACAAACAATGTGTATCATCTTTACTGTTTGCTGTTTGCTGCAAGGAGGCAAATTGCTGGGAGGCAGAGGTAGATTTCCCCCGCACTTCCCTTGTTTTCCTCCCTAAAAGCTAGGTGCGTCTTATACTTCGGAGCGTCTTATACTCTGAAAAATACAGTAGTTACAATCTGGGCAGGAGGAAATAGCCAAGCAAAGGACAATTCTTCTTTTGAGCCTGTTAGGTGATATCTAACAGGGTGCCGTCGGCCAGACAATGTCGGCTGGCGACCCCCAGGGGGAGAGCCTTCTCTGTGGCAGCCCCTGCCCTCTGGAATGACCTCTCCCCTGAATTACGTACCACCCCAGACCTACGTCTCTTCCGTCGGGCCCTGAAGACACACCTATTTCGTGCAGCCGGCCTGTCATAGCTTTGGGTTTTTAGTATTGGCTTTAAATTATGGGATGAATTATTGAATATTTTAATATGTATTCTTATTTCTGGTTTTCTGTTTTTACTGTGGCTGTTCACCGCCCTGAGTCCCGAGAGGGAGAAGGGCGGTATATAAATTAAATCAAATAAATAAATAAATAAATCTCCGTTGGGAGACAGCGGAGGGCGTGCAACAGAGTATGCAGCTAGAAAAATGTTGATAATGCACACACAATTGGTATACCACACACTGTTTAAGTAAAATAAAATAGCTTTTACTGAGGTTGTAAAAACTACTAAACTCAACTACTGCTCAAGAAGCAGTGATGTTAAACAAGTCAAAAACAACGCCTCGACAAATATCAAAATACTGCTTACAGCCAGCAAGCACAATCTTCCACCTTCTTCTTCAGTGATTCACAGTTCACTACACAATTCAGCTATCAAACAGCAAGTCCAGCAGAGAGAGAGAGATGCGCTCCATGGCTCGGGACCTAGCTATCTGCGAGATCGGATCCTGCCCCACACATCCTCACGACCGATTCGCTCCCACAGAGAGGGGCTTCTCCGGGTGCCGTCCACTAGACTTTGTCAGCGGGCGACGCCCAGGGGAAGGGCGCTCTCTGTGGCGGGCCCGGCCCTCTGGAACGACCTTCCCCCTGATATTAGAACGACCACCGACCTCCGCTCCTTCCGGGTAAAATTGAAGACCCATCTCTTTCGACTGGCCGGCCTTGAATAGTTCTCTCTGTCTTTTAATTACAAATTTAATGGGTTTTAATTATATATTTTAGCATGGGTAGATTTATTTAATTTTATTTTAAGTAATGTTTGTATTTTGTATATTGTTTTTAATTATGCCTGTGCACCGCCCCGGGTCCCTGTGGGGAGAGGGTGCGGTTAATAAATCTTAATTTAATTTAATTTTTTTAATTTCTTCTTATAGTTAGAGATAATTGCACTTCCTAATTGCACTCTAACATTCCAACATCCTTAAAGTTACAATGACCATATATCATTATGGTACTATATATTGTCTACCCAACTGTAGGAGTCTACTCCTAACAGAGCCGACACCAAAAACCTCACCTGCTTTGGTCACAGGACACTAGGAGATACGGCCCAGGTAAAAACTATTCTACCAGCAAAGTTGAGGAAGAGTAGAATGGAAAGATAATACATTGGCCCAATGGACAAGCTCGTTGGAAATTCCTTGGAAGATCTACCAATTACTCTTGGAAAAGTTGAGGCATGGATGGACAGGGTCAAAGAGGCGAGGCCACTGTCCTTGGAACGGCTATTCATTACTGCCGGAGACCAGCCGAGATGGTGGACGTTGGTTCCTGCCATCTCCAGAAGTTAGAATCGACTTGATGGCAACTACATCTAGGAGGAAACTCTGATCTTACTCCAAACATACTCTCGTGTCCATCCCCTTTCTTGGGTACATGTGAATTCTTCCGTTATGGAAGTTGGAGAAGCACGCCGCGGTGTACCCGAGTGTGTCCTGGAAATCGTAACTCACAGGACTGTGGTTCTATGAAGGCAGGGTCTTTTGTTGTTCACACAAACACACAATTCTCTCTCAGGAGGAATCCAACTTACCAGCCTATGAAAGATATCTATGACCTTCACCTTGGAGAAGTTGGGAGATTTGATTTCCGGTTTCTGGTGTGTTTTGGCTAGAAGGACACAAGAGAAGGGAAAAGGTTACAACGTTTGGAAGTTCACACTGAAGAGGGATGGAAGACCCCCAAAAAGCGTGCTTTCCATTCACCCAAATACAGAATTTGACTCCGAGACGTAAATCAGTGTCCTAGGCAAAGTATTGCTCAGAGCTCCAATTTATGAAGACAGCCATGTTGGCACATCTGGGAAAACCAGATGTTCCAAATCCTTCAGCCTAGATCAGGGGTAGTCAACCTTTTTATACCTACCGCCCACTTTTTTCCCCCTTGTATAAATTTTTATTTTCAACATAAAAATCAAGTAAAAATATTCAATTATTTTCAGCTTCGTATAACGTAAAGACCGATGCGTCGGTCTTTACAATTACAAATGTAGTTTTTAATTCTCCATCCAGTGTAACCCAATATATCATCATTAAGCTTAAATATCTAAATATATGCGTATGGAATTAAGGCTTTTTTTCTTCTTCATTTCATATCACCTTAGCCTCTTAGATAATTAATTATCTGTATAGTAACAAGTAGTATTTGTCAAACATCAATCTTTTCCTATAGTTATTCAACAAGTAAAAAGAAAAGTTCTCCATAAATTCCTGTTCTATAATATTGTTCTCCATGGTCTTTAGCAAATACATTTCTACTATAAGGTATATCACTTAATCAAGCACCCATAATATTTTCTCTATATAAAACCAAAAGGTTAACCAAATTTTCCATTATATATGAATCTCAACCTACCGCCCACTTTTGTATCTCTGTTAGTAGTAAAAGTAGTACTACTACTACTACTTTTAGTAGTACTACTAAAAGTAGGTACTATTACTAGTAGTAGTAGTAGTACCGCCCACCGGTTCCACATTAAGGGTGATTTATAAAGTAGGGAAGTCCATTAAATTAAAAAAAGGAAAGTGCTCCAGTATCAGACAAAACCCCTCCCGCCCACCATGAAAGCTGGAACGTCCACTAGTGGGCGGTAGGGACCAGGTTGACCACCACTGGCCTAGATGCTAGAACAACCTAGAACAGGGCTGGCTAACCTTTCGGACTTCAGGGACCATTACATTCATAATTTTAAATCCTGCGGACCATTAATATGATCTGCCTAATGACTGGGTGAGCGGGTGTGGCTAGGTGGTCATGTGACTGGGTGGGCGTGGCCAACTTAATGTCACTCACATCAAGGGGCGCCTCGTCAGCCTCTACTCGCCTCTCCCCTCCCAGGCCCTCCTCACCTGCCTGCCCGAGCGCCTTAGGGCCCCAACAGGGAGCAGTTGCTGGAGCTAAGCAGCCGCCAGGAGAAAGAGTTGGCC
The DNA here is from genome assembly GCA_039707465.1 of Rhabdophis nuchalis. Taxonomy (NCBI): domain Eukaryota; kingdom Metazoa; phylum Chordata; class Lepidosauria; order Squamata; family Natricidae; genus Rhabdophis; species Rhabdophis nuchalis. The sequence continues at coordinate 223,727,633 of CM077645.1, read as the reverse complement.
AAACAGCTCAGTTCACATTGGATCGGACCGAGAAGGAGGCTCGGCAGAAGCACCTCACTGAGGACTAGGAGCATGGGCTTTCCAAGCAGAGGGAAGACCTGCGGGAGTGCAAGGCCAGGTGCCGGCGGCTGGAGGCTCAGTGGGCTGAGATGGTCAGCCAGTTCCAGGCCAGGATGCAGTCCCACTGGAAGGAGGCCCTCCGGCTCTTCGCCACCAGCGGCTCTTCCCTCCAGCCTTCGCCCAAAGGCCCCCCCCCAGGAGACCCCAAGTCAGAATTTCTGCCCCTTCCGACCCACACAAAAGACCCCAAAGGTGGAGACTCTCTGCAGCAACACAAGCGTTCATTGCACGTATCCGTCCCAGGAGTTTGCGGGCCCCTGATTTAGTGCAATATAAAAAATGCAAATAACTTTTATGCGGACGGTCAACATTTTCGCGTGGACCACCAGTAGAGTCCATGGACCACCAGTTGGTGACCTAAAACAGAGCTGGAGTGACCCTTCAGAAGCCATGAAGGGAGAGTTAAACACAATTCAGTGAGTATAACCAGGCTTCTGATCCTTCAACGAAGCACCAAAGCAACATGTCTTTGCTACCGGTCAATGGAGGTCATGGTTGAACCCAACCATGTTGTGTGGCCCCCTCCAAAAGCTCGTGTGTTGGCAGCACCCCCATGAAAATGTAACGCTGTGGCTGGAGGGTCCTCTTGGACTCATGGTTACTATGGGAAGGGTAGGTAGAAGATGTGGTCAAGAGATCTTCACCCTGTTTTGGTCAACGTGTTGGCCGCAACCCAACTGGACATGCTGACCCACATTCATGTCCTTATCACTACAGGGCAGACTACTGCAATGTATGACAAGTGGCATCTCCCCTTGACGACTGCTCAGAAACTGGAATTAGAGCAAACTGTGGCTACTTGCATGCCAACAGGCCACAACTGTTATACAATACAATACAATACAATACAATACAATACAATACAATACAATACAATACAATACAATAGCAGAGTTGGAAGGAACCTTGGAGGTCTTCTAGTCCAACCTCCTACCTAGGCAGGAAGCCCTATACCGTTTCAGACAAATGGCTATCCAACCTCTTCTTAAAGACTTGCAGTGTTGGGGCATACATCCTCACGGCCGATCCGCTCCCACAGAGAGGGACTTCTCCGGGTGCCGTCCACTAGACTGTGTCAGCGGGCGACGCCCAGGGGAAGGGCCTTCTCTGTGGCGAGCCCAGCCCTCTGGAACGACCTCCCCCCCGACATTAGAACAACTACGGACCTCCGCTCCTTCCGTCAAAAACTGAAAACACACTTTTTCTGCTTGGCCGGCCTTGGTTAGTCTCTACCTCTGGGGTGTTTAGGGAATTTAGTTTTAATGGGGTTTTTTAGCGCAGGGACGATCAATTTAATCTGCTTTTATCTATTGTATTTATTGTTTGTATATATTTTATATGTTTTAATTTCCCTGTGCACCGCTCCGAGTCCCCTTGGGGAGAGGACGCGGTATACAAAATTAAATATTATTATTATTATTATTATATTATTATTCACAACTTCTGGAGGCAACTTCTGTTCCACTGATTAATTGTCCTCACTGTCAGGAAATTCCTCCTTAGTTCTAAGTAGCTTCTCTCCTTGATTAGTTTCCACCCATTGCTTCTTGTTCTGCCCTCAGGTGCTTTGGAGAATAGCTGGACTCCCTCTTCTTTGTGGCAACCTCTGAGATACTGGAAGGCTGCTATCATGTCTCTCCTGGTCCTTCTTTTCATTAGACTAGACATATCCAGTTCCTGTAACAGGTTTTTGGTTTTGGGGGGGGGGGGGTTTGGGGGGGGGGAGTGTTTGAACGTAAGAGAAATTTGGCCTTCGCTATCCCTGACCCCCAAGTGAACAATCCTTTTGGCTCAAAAAGAGGTAAAATTGGAATAATACCAGGACAACCGAAGGGGACTTGGAAGGGGACTTCGAAGTCTTCTAGTCTAACCCCCTGCACCGCCTATAGCAGGGGTCTGCAAAGTTGGCTCTTTTAAGACTGGTGGACTTCAATTCCCAGAATTCCCAGAATTCTGGGAGTTGAAGTCCTCCAGTCTTAAAAGAGCCAACTTTGCAGACCCCCCCTGGCCTATAGCATTCCAGACAAAGGGCTGCCCAATCTCTTCTTAAAATTCTCCAGTGATGGAGCCCCCATAACATCTGGAGGGAAGCTGTTCCACTGGTTAATTGTCCTCACTGTTAGGAAGTTTCTCCTTAGTTCCAGGTTGCTTCGCTCCTTGATGAGCTTCCATCCGTTGCTTCTTGTTCTACATTCAGGTGCCTTGGAGAATAGCTTGGCTCCCTCTTCTTTGGGGCAACCCCCGAGATATTGGAACTCTGCTATCATGTCTCCCCTGGTCCTTATTCTCACTAGACAATGACATATCCAATATCTAAGATATAAGATCTAAAAGCAAAGCCATGTAGGACTTTAAAGATTAAATTAATACTTGGAATTGTGCCTGGAAACCTTGTGTAATACAACACCCAAAGCACAGATGAAAGCTAGCCATAACTGGGTAGGTCTAGTTTAATGAAAAGAAGGACTAGGGGAGACATGATAGCAGTCTTCCAATATCTCAGGGGTTGCCCCAAAGAAGAGGCAGTCAAGCTATTCTCCAAAGCATCTGAGGGCAGGACAAGAAGCAATGGGTGGAAACTAATCAAGGAGAGAAGCAACTTAGAACTGAGGAGGAATTTCCTGACAGAACAATGAATCCGTGGAACAGAAACTGCGTCCAGAAGATGTGAATGCCCCAACACTGCAAGTCTTTAAGAAGATGTTGGATAGCCATTGATCTGAAACACTATAGGGCTTCCTGCCTAGGCAGGGGGATGGACTAGAAGACCTCCAAGGTCCCTTCCAACTCTGCTATTGTATTGTATTGTTGAAAAGAAGGACCAGGGGAGATATGATAGCAGTCTTCCAATATCTCAGGGGTTGCCCCAAAGAAGGGTGGAAACTAATGGGTGGAAACTAATCAAGGAGAGAAGCAACTTAGAACTGAGGAGGAATTTCCTGACAGTCAGAACAATGAATCAGTGGAACAGAAGTTGCCTCCAGAAGTTGTGAATGCCCCAACATTGCAAGTCTTTAAGAAGATGCTGCATAGCCATTTGTCTGAAATGGTATAGGGCTTCCTGCCTAGGCAGGGGGTTGGACTAGAAGACCTCTAAGGTCCCTTCCAACTTTGTAAAACCTCAGAAGAGAAGGACTAGAGTGACATGATATCAGGCTCCAATATTTCAGGGGCTGTCCCAAAGAAGAGGGGGGGGGGTGTCAACCTATTCACCTGAAACAACAGGTGGAAACTAATCAAGGAGAGAAGCAACTTAGAACTGAGGAGAAATTTCCTGACAGTGAGGACAATTAACCGTTGGAACAGCTCGCCACCAGAAGTTGTGGGGGTGCTCCATCACTGGAGGCTTTTCAAAGACTGGGCAGCCATTTGTCTGAAATGTTATAGGGTCTCTTGCTTGAGCAGGGGGTTGGGCTAGACTAGAAGACCTCCAAGGTCCCTTCCAACTCTGCTACTGGATTGTATTATTAAGAATAAGAACTGGTCTTCTGGAGGTTTTCAAGAAGAGATTGGACCATCGTTCATCTGAAATGGTCTGGGGTCTCCTGCTAGAGCAGGGAGGTTGGGCTAGGCGACCTTGAAACGTCCCTTCCCACTCTGTTATTATATGATTCTGTTTTCAGATCTAAACAAGTTTGAATTGGTAGCCCGAGGAATCACACCTGTTGGGAGAGAGAGAGAGAGGGAGACAAAAACTCAACCCTTCCGCTTGTTCACTTACGATGGATGTCTGGCGCTTCCCCGGTTTCAAAGAAGTCTTCCTCGTGTTCAATTTCGGAGTATTTGCCGAGGGACCGTTTGTGGGCCAGGGAGAGGACCTCCTGCAAGATATCCATCTTCCTCAAGACCTTGCACAAGCTGTGGATCCTCATGGCCTCCTCATGCTCGATTATGGCTTTCTTGAGGTGAGCTTTGCCTGCACGAAAACACAACACACACGTCCACCTTGGAGAACCAAAACCCCACAGCCCAACGACACAGCCCTGGTTGCAAGCCATCTTTTCTTCCTGGGATTCCACCCTTTCTAGTCTTCTGCTCTGCCTTTTCTACGGTGGGAAAACGGGAAGGGGGATTGTACGGAGTTAGATGCTAGGTAGCCAAAACAAAAATTCCTTCCTAGAAACCCAAGGTCATCCTTTGTCTTTGCACCTCTATATCTGACTGGAACTGGATGGGTGGAAGATACCAGCTGGATGGGTGGAAGATACCATGCTTGCAAAAGCCCACTTGGGTTTATTATCTGCGGAGGTCTTATTTTCGGGGAAACAGGGATAATGTTAATTGGGTGTTTAATTGGGTTCCAAATCCCTTCGGGGAGAGGGGGCGGTTAATAAATCGAATTAATAATAATAAAATAATAATAATAATAATGCAAAATAGAATACATCAGAATTCCAATGTAGATATCAAACTTAAAAGTTGAAAGATTATCATTATGTACATCTAAATCAGAGGTTCCCAAACTTGTCAGTTTTAAGACTTGTGGACTTCAACTCCCAATGTAGATACAAAACTTAAAAGTTGAAAGATTATCATTATGTACATCTGCTGGCTGGAGATTTTTGGGGAGTTGAAATCCACAAGTCTTAAAGCTGACAAGTTTGGGAACCTCTAATCTAAATCATATTATTAGTATTTTGCATAAAGCAAATTGACCCAGGCAATGTACCGTTCACTAAGTATTTATAAATGTCGAAGGAAAAACAACCCGATAAATTATAAAAAACACCACAAAACCCCTTTGTGCCCAGGAAAAGTCACACCTGCTCCATCCATCCACACCCCTGAGAAACTGCCCTAGCAAAACCGTCCTCTACATTTTGACAGTTGTCTGGGGAAAAAAAACAACCCACCCCCCTCGGGTACCCTTACCCTAAATTGAAATACGATCTTCCGAGCGGACGGAACGACTTTAATTAAAAAAAAAAAAGGAAGTCGTTTCTAGAAAGGAGAAGCTCTACAATGCACACCGACAACAACAAAAAGTGTTGCCCCTTATCGGAAGCAAGTCTACGGTCTGGATGGGGACGTTGGCGCCGGTAGAATGCACGACACAAACACGTGTCACAATAAGTTCTGTGTTTGGTTGGCTAGGGGACAAAGAGTCTTGAAAGAGAAGGTTCCAGAAGCTGTGGGACCTCCAGGACGGGAGAAGGAGGAGCTTCAGCAACTGCAATTCCCCCCAAAACAGTCCAAAAGGATGAGAAACTTCTGCTTCTTCCTGGGCACGCTGACCTTCCTCATCTAACAACAGCGGTCTTACAACTTTGACGCCAACAGAGAGCGGAAAGACAAATGGGCAGCTTTCCGCTGATGCTCTCGGATACAGGCAATTCTCGTTCGGACCGAGGCTTCCCGAGAGCATGAAGCAAATTCCTTGTACCGACAAAAAACCCTTTTGTTAATTTGCTGTGAATTCTGCTCCTTCCCATCCAGCAAAGTCTTTCGAGGGAGGATTTACGGTCACCGACCTTATCTGGCTTGGAGAGCTGCCAGGCTGAGATCTGGAAAACTTGGCCTGGAGTCTCGGAGTGTCATTCTTTTCCTTAAACTAGACCTACCCAGTTCCTGCAACCGTTCTTCATATGTTTTAGCCTCCAGTCCCCTAATCCTCTTGGTTGCTCTTCTCTGCACTCTTTCTAGGTTGTTTCTCTCCTGGATTAGTTTCCACCCATTGCTTCTTGTCCTGCCCTCAGGTGCCTTGGAAAATAGCTTGACTCCCTCTTCTTTGGGGCAGCCCCTGAGATATTGGAAGACTGCTATCATGTCTCCCCTGGTCCTTCTTTTCCTGAGACTAGACATACCCAGTTCCTGCAACCTTTCTTCATATGTTTTAGTCTCCAGACCCCTCATCCTTTTTCTCTGCACTCCACCACATTGTGTCTGAATGTCCATCAAGCGCTCACATCATCACCCAATGTCTGATTTTGCTTTGCAACATAGACCACCCTGTCCTTGAATGGCTGGCTGGACTGGACATTAACATTTGAATCCCTGGACGCCCATGTATTTGCCATATGCTCAACAAATAAATACATTCAAGAATAAATCGGAGAACCATTTGTCTGGGGTGATATAGGGCAGGGGTCCCCAATCTTTTGGATCTTACCAGGGACTGGTTCCGTGGGGGGAAAAATTTCCCCAACCAATAGAGATAGTCCTTGACTTACGACTCCCATGCTGCTAAGCGAGACAGTTCCGAAGGGAGTTTGGTTGAATCACTGCAGGTGTTGAATTAGTAACCCAGTTGTTAAGTGAATCTGGCTCCCCCCTTGACTTTGCTGGCCAGAAGGTCACAAAAGAGGACCGCGTGACCTGGGGACACTGCAACCAGTTGGTTGCCAAGCTAACATAGTGTCAGGCCTGTAGCTGGTTCCTTTTAGGATCTTTGGCCTGCTACGCTCTCTTACTATGCTGTTTCATTAGTGGGGAATTGGGAGGCGGGATTGGATGGAGTTAGATGATAGGTAGCCATAACAACCTTCTTTCTAGAAAGCCAAGGTCATCCTTTGTCTCTGCACCTGACTGGAACTGGATGGGTGGAAGCTGCCAGGGTGGCAGTGGGAGATTGGACCATGGGGTGGACTTGTGGGTGTGGGGTGGAAAGATCTTGGACTTTCAACTGGGGGGAGGGAAAACCGGGAAGCTTCTAGATTTTGGTTTCTCCTGATGGGCCAACGTGGCTCTCTTCATCAATGGGAACTTTGAGCCACACTTTGCCTCGGACTTTAATTTTGGATGATATTTGGAGCCCTGGCACATGGTTGTAAGTCTGACACTATTAGAAGCCTAGGAGGTGTCCCTGCTCTTATCTGACTTCTGACTTGGGTTTTGGGTTTTTTTTTGTGGGGGGGGGGGTGTCACTCACCTAGTCGCCGGCGTGCTTCCTGGTCTCGCAAAAGTAAGGAAGGAGCCGGTCCTTCCGGTGTGGAGACGTGAAACTGGAGGAAGGCTTTTTCATGCTCGGGAAAATCTACCTCCGACATGACTGCAGAAATAGAGAAGGTGGACAAGAAGAAGGGATGAAGAGATGCTGGACCTTTCTTGAGCTTAGGCCAGGGGTGGGGAACGATGGTCACTTTATGACTTGTGGACGTCAATTCCCAGGATTCCTGAGCTGGCATGGACCTATGGACGTCAACTCCCAGGATTCCTGAGCTAGCCTGGACCTATGGACTTCAACTCCCAGAATTCCTGAGCTAGCCTGGACCTATGGACTTCAACTCCCAGAATTCCTGAGCTAGCATGGACCTATGGACTTCAACTCCCAGAATTCCTGATCCAGCATGGACCTATGGACTTCAACTCCCAGAATTCCTGATCCAGCATGGATCTATGGACTTCAACTCCCAGGATTCTTGAGGTAGCATGGACCTATGGACTTCAACTCCCAGGATTCCTGAGGTAGCATGGACCTATGGACTTCAACTCCCAGGATTCCTGAGGTAGCATGGACCTATGGACTTCAACTCCCAGGATTCCTGAGGTAGCATGGACCTATGGACTTCAACTCCCAGAATTCCTGAGGTAGCATGGACCTATGGACTTCAACTCCCAGAATTCCGGATCCAGCATGGACCTATGGACTTCAACTCCCAGAATTCCTGAGGTAGCATAGACCTATGGACTTCAACTCCCAGGATTCTTGAGCTAGCATGGACTATGGACTTCAACTCCCAGAATTCCTGAGGTAGCATGGACCTATGGACTTCAACTCCCAGGATTCTTGAGCTAGCATGGACTATGGACTTCAACTCCCAGGATTCCTGAGGTAGCATGGACCTATGGACTTCAACTCCCAGGATTCTTGAGCTAGCATGGACCTATGGACTTCAACTCCCAGTATTCCTGAGCCAGCATGGACCTATGGACTTCAACTCCCATAATTCCTGAGGTAGCATGGACCTATGGACTTCAACTCCCAGGATTCCTGAGGTAGCATGGAGGGTAGGAGGGAAGGACAAGAGAGAGGGGGAAGAAAACGGGAGGAAGGAGAGAAAGGGAGGGAAGAGGGAGGGAAGAAGAAAAGGAAGGAGGAAGGGAGGGGGGAAGGTGACAAGGGGGAAAGGAAGAAGGGAGGGATGGAAGGAGGAATGGAAGGAGTGGGGAAGGAAGGAATGAAGGGAGGAAGGAGAGAAGGGGAGGGAGGGAGGAAGGAAGAAAGAAGGAAAGAATATAAAAAGGGAGGTAGGGAGGAAGGTAAGGGAGTGGGGAAGGAAGGAATGAAGGAGAGAAGGGGAGGGAGGAGGAAGAAAGAAGGAAAATATGAGAAGGAAGAGAGGGAGGGTAGGAGGGAAGGAAGGAAGAGAGGGAGGAAGAAAAACGGAAGAAGGGGAGAAGGGAGGATGGCAGGAAAATGGGAAAGGAAGGAGGAAGGGAAGGAAGAGAGGGAGGAAGGGAAGAAGGTGGGAGGAAGGAAGGAAGGAAGAAGGAAAGACTAGGAAAAGAAAGGAAAGGAGGGAGGGCGGAAGGAAGGAAGAAAGGAAAGAGGGAAAAAAGGGGCTTCACCCTATAACGTGGTGCCCTAGATAGAGCTCAGACCTCCTTCCTCCTTGCATAAGGACCTCCCCACCTTCTCCCCCTCCTCAGACCGCCCGTTGTGCGGGCGAGAGAAGCTGGTGGTCACTCACAGGGGCAGTCGCAAAGGGCAACCGCAGCGTAGTAGTGCGAGAGGGCCTTGAAGTGCTCCGCTTTGACGTGCACCATGGAGGTCCAGGAGAAAGGCACGTAGTCCTTGACGTGGGGCTGGGCCATGGTCTGGTGCACCAAGGAGTAGACCTCTTCCACCTATGGAGGCAAAGAGGGTGGGGGGGGGCACGCTGAGGACGGGGAGTCCAAGCAAGGAAGAGGATGGCGTCTCGTCCCCCCCGTGGCCACCTGAAGCACATCTGGCTTGGCTTCCATTGCATGGTGTGTTGGGTCCGTGATGGTGGCGAACATCTGCAGCTCGGTAGGAGGATGAAGTTGGGTTCCCGTCAGGTGGGGGTCATTGGGAGGGGAGGCGACGGGTGGGGAGGGATTGTGGGGATTGGCCCTCCCCAAGCAATTCCAGCAACAGACCCATCGACCTACAACCAACCTATGAAGCCCTCAGAGACCACATAACCTGCACCGCCAACCAGAGATGGCTTTGACCTTCAACCAACCCACACAAGTCAACCTCTTCCAACCAGCCCTTCACCTGCCACCGGCCCTCTCCTGAGGTGACCTTCCCTCGCAAGACCCTCAGGTGACATGGCCCACGTCTGACCTATCACAAGACCATCAGAAGATCCTCACCTGATGTGACCTTCCCATCACTCTCACCTGACCCACAAGACACCTGACCCATCACCTGACCCATCTCAAGACCCTCACCTGATGTGACCTCCCCATCACTCTCACCTCACCCACCAGACCCTCACCTGATGCGAACCTCACTTGCTTTGACCTCAGAAGATCTTCCCCTGACCTAACCCACACCTGATGTAACCATCACCTGACCCATCCCAAGGCAACCCCACCTGACCCATCCCAAGACTCTCATCGGATGCAAACCTCACCTGACGTGACCTCCTCATCACTAGGTCCTCCCCAGACGTGAACCACACTTGATGTGACCCTCACCTGACCCATCACAATGTTCTTACTAGACAGGACCCACACCTGACCAATCCCAAGATCCTTACCAGATAAGACCTGACCCATCACCTGTGACTTCCCCACCACCTCACCTGACCCACCAGACCTTCACTTGACATGACCCACACCTGACCCATCACAAGACCACCAGAAGATCCTCACCTGATGTGACCTTCCCATCACTCTCACCTGACCCACAAGACACCTGACCCATCACCTGACCCATCTCAAGACCCTCACCTGATGTGACCTCCCCATCACCCTCACCTCACCCACCAGGCCCTCACCTGACGTGACCTCCCTATCCCAAGACCTACTGACCACCCCACAAAGCCCTTATCAGCAGGAGGACCCCACCCATACATACTCACATCCCCCGAACTCTGCTGAAGACGTTACCTGGCCAGGTAACAAAAGGGTCAGAAACCCACCCACAAGCTCAGAGAAGGAAGCTTCTCTCCCCCCACCCTCACTGGGCTGGGTCCCCTCTGGTGGGACTCCGGGAGACTCCGCTCCTCCTTGCCCCCCCCGTCCCCTCGGAGACCCTACCCGGGCCGCTTCCTGGGCGAGCTGCAGGTAGCCGAGGAAGTCGCTCTGGGCTCCGAGCAGCAGGACCTTCTCGAAGACACATTCCTGCACCTGGGAGATCATCAGCCGGACCAGCATGTTGAGGGAGGGGCTGCTCATGTCGAGGCTGGGGGCGTTGGAGAAGTTCTCCTTCAGGTAGTTGAAGGCGCCTGCCAAAGGAGAAGGAGACCCTCCACTAATCCGACCACAAATTTCCCTTGCATTAGCGGGACAGTTGCGAAGCGAGCCGCGTCCCGTTTTGCGGACCCTCTCTTGGTCGTTATGCGAACCGCCGCCGTTACTAAATTTAGTCACGCGGTTGTAAAGCAGAGCCGGCTTCCCCATCGTCAGGAGGCCGCCGCCCGAGGGATCACGTGACTTGGGAGCAGGGGGGGGGGCAATGCAACAGGCACAAATACCTGCCAGTTTCCAAGTCTCTGAATTCTGATCGCAGGACCATAGGGAGGCTGCCACGGTCGTAAAAGGGAAAAATGATCCCTATCTTACGTTTTTTTTCCCGGGGCGGTTGCAACTTCGGACGGTCACTAAACAGATGGTTGTAAGGTGAGGACTCCCTGCTCTCCACGGCAGCCCCATCGAAGGAGCATCGATGCCGTTGAACTCGATAGATTTTAGAGTCTTGGGCAGCCAAGCAAAGAATTGCTATCTCGTTGGCCGGCGATATTGTTTTGACGGTTTAAGCCGTCTCAAGATTTAAGGAGCTTTAATTCACAGCCAGAAAAGGGTCTTAAACAGAAGGGAGAGAGGGAGGGAGAGAGGGAGGGAGGGAGGGAGGAAGGGAGGGAGAAAGGGAAGGAAAGAATGGGGAGAGAGGGAGGAAGATGAGAAAGGGAAGGAAGAGAGAAAGGGAAGGAGAGAATGGGGAGAGAGAGAAAGAGGGAGGAAGATGAGAAGAGGAAAGAAGGAAGGAAGGAAGGAAGGAAGGAAGGAAGGGAAGGAAGGAGAAAATGGGGAGAGAGACGGAAGTAGAGAGGGAGATGAGAAGGGGAAGGGAAGAAGGAATGAAAAAAGGACAAGAAGGGGAGGAAGTTGAAAATGGGAAGGGATGGAGGAAAGGAAGAAGATGAGAAGGGAGGGAACAAGATGAGAAAGGGAAGGGAAGAAAGAAGGTAGATGAGAAGAGGAAGGGAAGCAGGGAGGAAGACGGGAAGGAAGGAAGGAGAAAGGGAAGGAGAGAATGTGGAGGGAGGGAAGGAGGGAGGAAGATGAGTGGGAACGGAAGGAGGAAAGGAAGAAGGGGAGGGAGAAAGGAAGGTGAGAAGGGGAAGGGAAGAAAGGGGAAAGGTGGATTGGAAGAGGAAGGGAAGGAGGAGGGAGGACGATGAGAAAGGGAAGGATTTGAATTCGCACCATGGGTTAAACCAAGCTGTTCTGAGTCGGGGTGAATTGCAGTCTAGTGGGGAGCCCCACCATCATTGTAGCACAGAAGTCTGCAAGCTATTGGCCACTTTACGACTTGTGGACTTCAACTCCCAGAATTCCCCAGCCAGCCACGGCTGGCTGGGGAATTATGGGAGTTGAAGTCCACCAATTCAAGTCCCCATGCTGGCTTGGGGAATTCTGGGAATTGAAGTCCACAAGTCGTAAAGTTCCCAAGTTTGGAGACCTCGATCTTAGCCGATTGGGGGGGGGGGGGGGGGAATCAGGAGATTTTATTCAGCGAAGGGAATAGTTTATTTCTAGGGCGCGGATAGTCCTCGGCTTACAACGCTTTGCATAGTGGCCATTTTGCAGCATTCCCGCAAGTGATGGAACCAAAATTCCAGCCCTTGGCAACTGGCACATATGCTGTTCTGTTCTCTTAATGAAACCTCGCTTAACAACAGAAATTCTGCTTCCAATGTTGGCCGTAAGTCGAGGAATACCTGTATATATATTGACTTATTTCCCTGGCTCAGCTGATAAGGGAGTAGAACTCATGGCCTAATGGTTAAGGCAACTGCCTAACATGTAAACAGCCTGAGTTCGAATCCCAGTAAGTGTATGGCTATCTGATGAGAGCTAAATAGCTCGAAATAGATCTATACTAGTCTCCCTTTATTTATTTATCTATCAGTACAAATGCATCTCTATCTCTATCTACCTATCTACCTATCTACCTACCTACCTATCTAAATGTTCCACAACACCCTGTTAGGGCCCCAATTAAGGGAGGAAGCATACTGATCTCCTTTTCTGCCTTTCGGCTCATCACCAGAGACCATCTAGACAGAAAGCCATGAGTTCGGTTCTGTGATTTTTTTTAATATGTGTGTTAGTTTCATGAGCTGATCAATAAATAAATCAGAGAGACTAGGATAGATCTATTTTGAGCTTTTAAAGCTCTCTTAAGCTAGCCATACCCTGTTCGAATCCCAGTAAGGGTATGGCTAGCTGATGAGAGCTAAAAAGCTCGGAATAGATCTATACTAGTCTCTCTGATTTATTTATTGATCAGCTCATAAAAACCAACACACACACACACACACACACACACACACATATATATATGTGAGTTTTATGAGCTGATCAATAAATATTAGTATGCTTCCTCCTTTAATTGGGGCCCTAACAGGGTGTTGTGGAACAACTATATATATATATATATATATATATATATATATATATATATATATATATATATATATATATATATATATATATATATATATAATTGTTATTATTATTATTATTATTATTATTTATTGGACTTCTAGACCGCCCCCTCTCCCTGAAGGGACTCGTGTATATATATATACTGTATATATATGTAATTGTTTCACAACAACCTGTTATTATTAGACCCCAATTAAGGGAGGAGACATACTGTTTCCCTTACTGCCTATCGGCTCATCGCTAAAGACCATCCAGACAGCAAGCCAAGAATTACGTTGTATAATATTTTAGATATGTGTGTTAGTTTTATGAGCTGATCAATAAATTAAATTAGAGAGAGACCAGTATAGATCTATTTCGAGCTTATTAGCTCTCATCAGCTGGCCATACCCCTTACTGGGATTCGAACCGGGGCTATGTTGCATGCAAGGCAAGAAGCCTTACACTTAAGCCAAACCAGTTCCCCTATTGCATCAGCTTAGACAGGGTATATTAGTATAGGTAATTGTTTCACAACAACCTGTTATTATTAGGCCCCAATTAAGGGAGGAGACATACTGTTTCCCTAACAGTATGTCTCCCTACTAACACACACACACACACACACACAAACACATATATATATATATGTTAGTAGGGAGTTATATATATATATGTGTGTGTGTTATATAAACTAACACACATATATATATGTGTGTGTTAGATTTTTAAGGGCTGATTAATAAATAAGAGACCAGGATGGATCCATTTCGGGCTTATTAGCCCTTTTCAGCTAGCCATACTCCTCCTACTGGGATTTGAACCGGCACTCTCCAGCATATCAGGCAAGCCTTTTTATGCCTTGAGCTAGATCTATTTCGAGCTTATTAGCTCTCATCAGCTGGCCATACCCCTTACTGGGATTCGAACCGGGGCTGTGTTGCATGCTAGGCAAGGAGCCTAGCACTTTAGCCAAGCCGGTTCCCCTTATTGCATCAGCTGAGACATGCAGGAAAGGAAACAGTATGTCTCCTCCCTTAATTGGGGCCTAATAACAGGTTGTTGTGAAACAATTACCTATATATGTGTGTGTGTGTGTGTGTGTGTTAGTTTTTATGAGCTGACAGTATGTCTCCTCCCTTAATGGGGCCCTAACAGGAAGTTGTGGTGTGGAATAATATATTGTGGCCCACCAGACTCGAATGATGAGGAGGTTGGGGAGGAACCTGGGCCACTTCTGGAGTCTGAGGAAGACTCGGATGGATGTTCTGCGTCGGACGCAGAGATGGGGCCAAGACCGTCCGACATTTCCCAGCCACCGGAGAGGCAGGTGCCTTTGGAGACTGAGATGAGTGAGGAGGAGGAACAGCTGGGGCCTGCTCCAGATGCACGTCTGTGCAGAGCAGTTAGGAGAGGAGAACCACGGAGGACAAGGAGTCGACTTGGGAAGCAAGTCGACACCTGGAAGCTGAATGGCCCCTCCCTCCCTGGCTGGGGAATAAATAGAAGGAAAGGAGAGTGGTGGTCGTAGGAGAGAACAGTTCGTATTGCTGAAGGTTTTGCTCATTTGGTGCCACAGAGACTGATTGCCAGAACTTAATTGGCAGGCTTTTGGCCTTGCGATTACCGCGAGGAGCTGATAAAGTCTCTACTGCAGTGAACGCCTTGCAGGACTCTCGCCTGGGCTTTTCGGTGGCTGAATGCCATTAATTCACAAGAGGTAAATAAAGAGGGATAACCTGGTGCGTGAATCCCACCTCAACGCTATCTCGACTCCCCACTCCCAACGGGGAGAGCGAAGAAGACTTCCCCAAGTCCACGTACCCGAGGCCCTTTGGAAGGCTTCAATGGCGCAGTCCACCCCCTGCAGAGTGGTCCGGTCCTGGCGCGCCCCGATCTGGGTGTGCAAGGCTCCGATGTTGAAGAGCACGCTTCCTTTCTCAAAGGCCAGGGCCCGCTGGTGAGAGGGCACGCCCGTCAGCGAATCGTACCTGGGAGGAAGGGCAGGGCATCAGACCGAGGAGGTGGAGGAACCACGGGGTTATCAAGAAAGGGGAATGGTTTGTAGCTCGGGGCTGAAGTGTGTGTGTGTGTGTGGGGGGTCCTTGGTGGGCTCTGAGCTGGGCCGTTTCCTTGCAGACGTTTCATGACCCATGACTCATGAGCTAGGGGACAGCCTCAGTGCTAGAAGAGAGTGAGGTTTGTGGAGAGGATGAGGAGGAGGAGGAGGAAGAGGAGGAGGAGGAGGACAACAACTGTGGGGTCTTTGGTAGCTTGATTTTCTCGCAGACATTTTATGACCCAACTAGGCAACACCATCAGTGCTAGAAGGGAGTGAGGTTTGTGGAGAGGAGGAGGAGGAGGAGGAGGAGGAGGAAGAGAACTGTGGGGTCCTTGGTGTTTTCTGAGCTTGGTGGTTTTTTTACAGGCGTTTCATGACCCAAGTAGGTAATATTGTCAGTGCTGGAATGTGTAAACCCCCCCTCTCCCTCCTAGCATGGATGATGTTCCCTAGTTGGGTCACGAAACGTCTGCAAGAAAAGCCACCAAGCTCAGAAGGCACCAAGGACCTCCCCAATCCTTCCTCCCCCTCCTCCTTCTCTATTCTGCAAACCCCACTCCCTCCTAGCATTGATGATATTACCTAGTTGGGTCACGAAATGTCTGAAAGAAAACCGCCCAGCTCAGAGAGCACCAAGAACCCCACAGTTCTCCCTCTTCCTCCTCCTCCTCCTCTTCTCCACAGCCCCCTTTTCCTTCTAGCACTGAGGATGTTACCTAGTTGGGTCACAAAACGTCTGCACGGAAACCGCCCAGCTCAAGAGAGCACCACAGTTCAACCCTGAGCTTACAAGTTTTTTCTTTCTTTCGTTGATTCTCTCGACACAACACCGGAAAAAAAAGCCCCCCACCCCCCAACACACACACACACACTGACCAGTGGAAGAAAAGCCCCAGATTGTGGTGGGGCGAGAAGAAACGGTTTTCGAGGAAGTAGAGCTGGCTGTAATATTCCATCAGGAGTTCCAGGCCCGCCTTGTTCCGGCTGGGCGCCCGCATGGCCTGTTGGGGACACAAAAGACATGAAATAACAGAATCGGAAGGGGGCCTCGGAGGCCATCTAGCCCAACCCGCTGCTCAAGCAGGAGGCCCTCTCCCAGGGATGGCAGAGCTTTTGGGGCCTTTTGAGGGTCCAAACCGGAATGCGCCAGCATGGACGCGCATGTGGGTGCGCTTATGCATCGGAAACCCAAAGACCAGCAGGCTGGTGCGCAAGAGTGAGAAAGAGAGTGAGAGAAAGAGAGAGATTGAGAAAGAGAGTGAGAAAGAGAAAGAGAGATAAGAAAGAGAGAGACTGAGAGTGAGGAAGAGAGTGAGAGAGTGAGAGAGAGTGAGAAAGAGAGAGTGAGTGAGAAAGAGAGCGAGTGAGAAAGAGAGAGAGAGAGAAAGAGTGAGAAAGAGAGAGTGAGAAAGAGAGAGAGAGAGAGTGAGAAAGATAGTGAGAAAGAGAGTGTGAGAAAGAGAAAGAGTGAGAAAGAGAGAGAGAGTGAGAAAGAGAGCGAGTGAGAAAGAGAGAGTGAGAGAGAGAAAAAGAGAGACAGAGAAAAAGAGAGAGAGAAAAAGAGAGAGAGTGAGAAAAAGAGAGAGAGAGAGGGTTGCAGGTAAGGCATTGCGACTGAAATGCCCGAGTTCTCCTTGCGATGTCACACCTGCCATCTTGCAAACTTTCACTCCCCCCTTGCCACACCCACCCACCCCAAGATGCCTTTTGCCCCCCCCCCCCCCCCCCCCAAGTCTTCTGGCGGAAAGAAGGGAGCCCCACCTGGCGTAAATCCACAAGGGTTTCCAGCTCTCCCTGGTAGGAGTCTCCGTCTTCCATGTAGTGGTCTTTAATGACGGCCTGGAATTGCGCACAAAATGAAAACACACAGTTGTTGTTGCTGTTGTTGTTGTTAGCTCATTGAGCCTGAAATTCCCTGAGAGCTTTCAAGGTCACTGCGAAACCCAGTCCTTGACTTACGACCAGAACGGAGTTTTCCGTTGTTCCGTAAAGACGTTTGTTAAAGCCGTTTTGCCCCATCTTGACGACCGTGCCTGCCGCCGCTGTGAAGTGGTTAAGTGAGTCACAGGGTTGCTAAGTGAATCTGGCCCTCCCGTGGGTCAGAGGAGATCATGTGACACTCCCCCCCCCCCCCGTTCCCTCCCTCCCGCAGGACATGGCAGCCGTCGTAAGTACGTGCCAGTGGCCAGGCGTCCGAATTTTGACCGTGGGACTTTGGGGGATTCTTGCAAAACGGTCACGGGTCACTTCTTTGCAACGTTGAACGGTCACTAAACAGACTGTCGTAAGTCGAGGACAACCTGTAAGCAGCTTTCTTCGGTTCTATCCACCCCGTCAAAGCAGAGAATTTCAGCCCAGTTCCCCAAAAGAGAAACTCCGTGTTAGGGACTGAGGAATGAATGAGAGATCCACCAGATTTTAGAAGAGCTGTTTCGCACCCACCTCTTTGGCTCCCTTGAAAGGCTGCAGACGGGATCACCGCAGCTTCCAGGAGATCTCCTTACCTTGAGAGGAGCTGCCCAGTCAAGATCTTTGGTCTCCTTCAATCCCAGGGGGATCATCGGGACACTAATGGAGTCACTGAGAGAGAGAAAGAGAGAGAAGAGAGGGGGGGAGAGAGAAGGAGGGAGGGGGAGAGAGAAAAAGAGAGAGGAAGAGAGAGAGAGAGAGAGAGAAAGAGATAAGGGGGAAAAGAAAGGGAGAAAGAGAGAGGGAGAAAGATAAAAAGAGAGGGAGAAAGAGAGAGACGAGAGGGAGAGAAAGAAAGTGAGAAGAGAGGGAGAGAAAGAGTGGAAGAAAGAGAAAGAGCGAGAAAGATAGAGAAAAGACGAAGAGAGAAAAAAGTGAGGGGGGAAAAGAGAGCAAGAGAGAAGACAGATTGAGAAAGAGAGAGAAAGAGAAAGAGAGGGAGGGGTAGAGAAAGCGAGAGAGAAAGAGTGAGAAAGAAAGAGAAAAAGAGAGAGCAAGAAAGAAAAGAGATTGAGAAAGAGAGAGAAAGAGAGGGGGAGAGAGAAAGAAAGAAAGAGAGAGAGATGGTGAGAAGGCTGAGAGCAAATTTTGGAGGGTCAACACAGGCCCAATTACAGGTATTTCCCAACTTACAACCATTCACTTAGCGACCATTCAAAATTACAACAGCACTGGGTCACACGATGACACTTCGGACGCTGATTCACATTTATGACGGTCGCTGTGTCTCAGAGTTACGTGACCCCCTTTGGCGACCTTCCGGCAAGCAAAGCCCATGGGGCAGCCCCATCCACTTAACAACCGGATTCCTTGCTTAACAACCATTAAGCGATTCACTCAACCAACGTGGTGAGGGAAGCCATAAAACAGGGCAAACGTCTCTCAACTGTCTCGCTTAGCGACAGAAATGTTGGTCTCCATTGTGAGCTTTTGACTTCTCAGAAGTTCGCAAAAGAGGACCCCAGGACCCTGCAGCCGTCGTAAATACAAGTCAGTTGCTAAGCACCTGAATTTTGACCCCGTAACCATGGGGCAATAATGCTGTGCGGGAAAACCGGTCGTAAAGCGCTTTTTTCCAGCACCGTCGTAACTTCGAACCGTCGCTAAACGAACGCGCGTAAGCCGAGGACCTCCCGTGTTGCAAAATTCTATCTAACGTTCAGAATCCGGCTGGTTAAAAGTGACTCAGATGATCCGGTCGAGGGCCTCGCTTGTTTGTTCCAGAACATCTTCTCAACCCCGTCGGAGTTCGTCACTGCGTGAGACAACATGGGAAATTGGCCGGGGAATTTTTGAATGTCAGGAAATCGGCTGGGAGAATTCCAGTTCTTTTCCAACGCTTGTTTTGTTCGCTTCTCAGGAAGAAGGAAGTTACCCGGCAGTCCTTGACTTACGACCGCAATGGAGCCACAAAGTGAGCTTTGCCCCCGCCCCCTCTATTTTACGACCTTCCTTAACCGCCAGCGGTTAAGTGGAATCACTGCAGGGGATAAAGTCAGGAACTCCGGTTGTTAAGCGCAAACGTGGCTTCCCCGTTGATTTGGCTCGTCGGAAGATCGGGGAAACAAAGGATCCCCTGACCCTTGGGGCACGGCGACGGTCGTAAGGACGAGTCAGTTGTCCGCTGAATTTTGATCATGCCACCCTGGGAATGCTACAAAGGTCGTAAGTGCGAAAAACGGCCTGAGGTCACTTCCCACCCCCACCCCACTGGTGCCGTCGTAACTTTAAACCGTCACTAAACGAATGGTTGCAAGTTGAAAGCTACCTGCAATATACCGAGTGGCTTGTATAGATAGTCCTCCACTTATGACCGGTTGCTTAGCAACTGTTTGCACTTGGAAGCACCCCCCCAATTGGTTGTGAACAGACGTGGATTTCGCATAATTTTACCACCTGTTTGCTGCGCACCGAAACTGTTTGCACGAACCGATCCGAACGGGCTGAATGCCACCACTGGTTCTGAAATTCTGACAGCTGACTCCCTTCTTGTACCTGGCAACTGACCTGCATTTATGGCCGTTAAGGTCATTCACATTAAGGTCATTCACATTTATGGCCGTTAAGGTCATTCAAGATGGCTGTGCCCAAAAGTGACCTTTTCGGTTTCCAGAGAAAGTGCTCCATTTGTTTGCTTAATGACTAAGGTGTTTATCAACAACCGCCACATAAAAGGTTCTAAAATCAGGCTGGTCGCATGGGTGACCTGTTTTGCGACTGTAATGGGCAGGTGGGCTCCATGAAGGTCGTTACGTCAAGGACAACTTGAGAAGGTCCAAGATTGCATTCCCAAAATGTCCCGTGAAATGGCAAAGGGAACAATAATAAATAATAATAAATTCGAATTTATTAACCGCTCCCTCTCCCCACAGGGACCCGGGGCGGTGCACAGGAGGAACTAAAAAACAATATAAACAATAAATACAAAAATATACTTTAAAACACAATTAAACAATATTATCCCGTGTTAAAAATAATTAAAAACCCATTAAAATACATTTGAGATCTATAGACAGAGAGACTATCCAAGGCCGGCCAGTCGAAAGAAATGGGTCTTCAATTTCGTACGGAAGGAGCGGAGGTCAGTGGTCGTTCTGATATCGGGGGGAAGGTCGTTCCAGAGGGCCGGGCCCGCCACAGAGAGAGCCCTTCCCCTGGGCGTCGCCCGCTGACAAAGTCTAGTGGACGGCACCCGGAGAAGTCCCTCTCTGTGGGAGCGAATCGGCCGTGAGGATGTATGGGGCAGGATCCGATCCCGCAGATAGCTGGGTCCCGAGCCATGGAGCGCCTTGAAGATGATAATTAGCACCTTGAAGCGCACCCGGAAGACGACAGGCAGCCAGTGCAGCTCGCGCAAGAGCGGTGTAACGTGGGTGAACCTAGTGGTCCCCATAATTGCTCGCGCGGCTGCATTCTGAACTAACTGAAGCCTCCGGGTGCACCTCAAGGGAAGCCCCATGTAGAGAGAGTTACAATAGTCCAGTCGGGATGTCACGAGGGCATGAGTGACTGTGCGAAGGGCGTCCCGATCCAATAGGGGGCGCAACTGGCGAACCAGGCGAACCTGGTAAAACGCCCTCCTGGCCACGGCTGTCACTTGCTCTTCCATAGACAGCCGGGTATCCAGGAGGACACCCAAATTGCGCGCCCCATCCACAGGGGCAAGATGTTCGCCCCCTATGGCCAGCGTTGGAGAGAGCTGGTTGAATCGGGCAGCCGGAAACCACAGCCACTCGGTCTTGGTCGGGTTGAGCCTGAGTCCGCTACTTCCCATCCAGATCCGCACGGCTTCCAGGCACTGGCACATCACCGCTACGGCATCGTTGGGGTGGTTTGGGGTAGATATGTACAGCTGGGTGTCATCAGCGTACAGGTGGTACTCTACCCCAAAACCACGGATGATCTCACCCAGCGGCTTCATGTATGCATTAAACAGGAGAGGCGAGAGGACCGACCCCTGAGGCACCCCGCATGTGAGGGGTCTCGGGGTCGACCTCTGCTCTCCTGCCCGCACAAATTGCGATCGGCCAGAGAGGTAGGAGGAGAACCACCGTAAAACGGTGCCTCCCACCCCCAACCCCCCCAGCCGATGCAATAGGATACCATGGTCAATGGTATCGAAAGCCGCCGAGAGGTCTAATAGGACCAGGATGGAGGAGCATCCCCCATCTCTGGCCCTCCAGAGATCATCTACCAACGCGACCAATGCCATCTCGGTGCTATGCCCGGGCCGAAAGCCGGACTGGCGCGGATCTAGATATTCAATTTCCTCCAGGTGACGGGGAAACTGTTGTGCCACCACACTCTCAACAACCTTCGCCAAAAAGGGAAGGTTGGAGACTGGACGATAGTTGTTTAAAAGAGCTGGGTCCAAAGAGGGCTTCTTAAGGAGGGGCCTCACCATGGCCTCTTTTAGGGAAGCAGGCAAGGAACCCTCACTTAAGGATGCGTTGACAACCTCTTGGAGCCAGCCTCGTGTCACCTCCCAGGATGCCAGTACAAGCCAGGAGGGACACGGGTCCAATAAACATGTGGTGGCTCGCAGTCGCCCACGTAACCTGTCCATATCTTCGGAAGTAACGGAGTCAAACTCCTCCCAAACAAGATCTCTCTCGTGGCATCCCACTGGGCCATGAATGGGGGCTAGCTCACTCTGTATCTGAGCGGGAATTAAGTTGCAAAGGACAACTTACCATATTTTTCGGAGTATAACACGCACTCTCCCCCCCTAAGAGAGGGTGTAAATTTGGGTGTGTCTTATACACCGAACGTAGTCCCGCCCACCTGCGGGCCTCTGCCTCCCAGCAATTTGCCTCCTGGCAGCAAACGGCAAAACAGCCTGTTTCAGTTTCAGTACAGCTTGATTAGCAGAAGCAGCTGATTGTCGGTTGGATCGGCCTCCTGACGATCAGCTGTTTCAGGCTGCAGGGATTGCCATTGTCTATTGCTGCCTTCAGGCGCCCCATTTTCCACCCATTCTGATCCCCACCATCTGGAACGGGTGGAAAATGGGGCGCGCAGAGGCAGAATATGGGGCGTGTGGAGGCTGGAAACGGGGTGCGCGGAGACTGCAATAAGCTATGGCAATCCCTGCAGTCTGAAACAGCTGATCATCGGGAGGCTGATCCAACCAACAATCAGCTGCTTCTGCTAATCAGGCTGTGCTGAAGCTGAAACAGGCTGTTTGCTGCAAGGAGGCAAATTGTTGGGAGGCAGAGGCAGATTTTTTTCCTTGCGCTAATCAGGCTAAACTGAACTCGGCTGTTTGCTGCAAGGAGGCAAATTGTTGGGAGGCACAGGCAGATTTTTTTCCTTGCGCTAATCAGGCTAAACTGAACTCGGCTGTTTGCTGCAAGGAGGCAAATTGCTGGGAGGCAGAGGCAGATTTACCCCCCCCCCCACACCCCATCTTGTGCTAATCAGGCTAAACTGAAACTGAAACAGGCTGTTTGCTGCAAAGAGGCAAATTGCTGGGGGGCAGAGGCAGATTCCCCCCCCCCTTGTGCTAATTAGGCTAAACTGAAATTGAAACAGGCTGTTTGCTGCAAAGAGGCAAATTGCTGAGAGGCAGAGGCAGATTCCCCCCCCCCCTTGTGCTAATCAGGCTAAACTGAAACTGAAACAGGCTGTTTGCTGCAAGGAGGAAAATTGCTGAGAGGCAGAGGCAGATTTCCCCCCCCCCTTGTGCTAATCAGGCTAAACTGAAACTGAAACAGGCTGTTTGCTGCAAGGAGGAAAATTGCTGAGAGGCAGAGGCAGATTCCCCCCCCCCCCTTGTGCTAATCAGGCTAAACTGAAACTGAAACAGGCTGTTTGCTGCAAAGAGGCAAATTGCTGAGAGGCAGAGGCAGATTCCCCCCCCCCCCCTTGTGCTAATCAGGCTAAACTGAAACTGAAACAGGCTGTTTGCTGCAAGGAGGAAAATTGCTGGGGGGCAGAGGCAGATTCCCCCCCCCCCTTGTGCTAATCAGGCTAAACTGAAACTGAAACAGGCTGTTTGCTGCAAAGAGGCAAATTGCTGAGAGGCAGAGGCAGATTCCCCCCCCCCTTGTGCTAATCAGGCTAAACTGAAACTGAAACAGGCTGTTTGCTGCAAGGAGGAAAATTGCTGAGAGGCAGAGGCAGATTCCCCCCCCCCCCCCCTTGTGCTAATCAGGCTAAACTGAAACAGGCTGTTTGCTGCAAAGAGGCAAATTGCTGGGGGGCAGAGGCAGATTTCCCCCCCCCCCCCTTGTGCTAATCAGGCTAAACTGAAACTGAAACAGGCTGTTTGCTGCAAGGAGGAAAATTGCTGAGAGGCAGAGGCAGATTCCCCCCCCCCCCCCCTTGTGCTAATCAGGCTAAACTGAAACAGGCTGTTTGCTGCAAAGAGGCAAATTGCTGGGGGGCAGAGGCAGATTTCCCCCCCCCCCCCCTTGTGCTAATCAGGCTAAACTGAAACTGAAACAGGCTGTTTGCTGCAAAGAGGCAAATTGCTGAGAGGCAGAGGCAGATTTCCCCCCCCCCCCCTTGTGCTAATCAGGCTAAACTGAAACTGAAACAGGCTGTTTGCTGCAAGGAGGAAAATTGCTGAGAGGCAGAGGCAGATTCCCCCCCCCCCCTTGTGCTAATCAGGCTAAACTGAAACAGGCTGTTTGCTGCAAAGAGGCAAATTGCTGGGGGGCAGAGGCAGATTTCCCCCCCCTTGTGCTAATCAGGCTAAACTGAAACTGAAACAGGCTGTTTGCTGCAAGGAGGCAAATTGCTGGGAGGCAGAGGCAGATTTTTTTTTTCTTGTTTTCCTCCCCAAAAGCTAGGTGCATCTTATACTTCGGAGCATCTTCTACTCCGAAAAATATGGTAATTTCCCAACCCCTGAAGTCCACCTCCAGAAGCTTCCCCTTCTCCAAACTGACAGCTGCGAATCACCTCACCTGTCATTCTGGTAGACCTCCATGCAACTGTTCAACTCTTCCAGCTCCTCCTTTAGTAGCTGCAAGTTGGAGTTGACGTAGCTGAGCTCCAAAGCAACCGTCTCTTTGACTTTGTGGTTACTAGTGGCCCTGGGACCAAAGTGAAGAAAAGAGAAAAAAAATTACTCAGTCTCTACAGTTAGTCCTCGACTTGCAACAGTTCATTTAGTGACGGTTCGAAGTTACGACGACGCTGAAAAAAAGTGACTTATGACCTGTTTTTCACAGTAACGACCCTTCCTGCAACCCCCTGATCATGTCATCAAAATTCAGAGGCTTGGCAGCTGACTCGTATTTATGACGGTTGCTGTGTCCCGAGGTCACACACGATCCCCTTTTGCGACCTTCTGACAAGGAAAATCGATGGGGAAGTCAGATTCACTTAACAACTGGGTGACTAACTTACCAACTGCAGGGATTCGCTTAACAACCGAGGCAAGAAAGGTCGCAAAACAGGGCAAAAGTCATAGTACTAGTAATATAAAAAAAATAGTAGAATAATATTTGTGATAATTTTTATATGTTCACTTGACTGAGTTTCATATTTAATGAATAAAAGATAATAATAGTAATAATAATATAGTAATGTATAAAATGTAAAATAACAAAATAATAGTATAACAATATTTGTGATTTATTTTTAAATGTTCACTTGACTGAGTTTCATGTTTAATGAATAAAAGATAATAATAGTAATTGTAATAATAGTATAATAATGTATACAAAGAAAAATAATAAAAATGATATAATAATAATATTTGTGATTTCTTTTTAAATGTTCACTTGACTGAGTTTCATATTTAATGAATAAAAGATAATAATAGTAATTGTAATAATAGTATAATAATGTATAAAAAGTATAATAATAAAAATAATAGTATAATAATATTTGTTTTATTTTTAAATGTTCACTTGACTGAGTTTAATGTTTAATGAATAAAAGATAATAATTGTAATTGTAATTGTAATAATAATAATAATAATAATATAATAATGTATAAAATGTAAAATAACAAAATAATAGTATAATAATAATATTTGTGATTTCTTTTTAAATGTTCACTTGACTGAGTTTAATATTTAATGAATAAAAGATAAGAATAGTAATTGTAATAATAGTATAATAATGTATAAAAAGTAAAATAATAAAAATGATATAATAATATTTGTGATTTCTTTTTAAATGTTCACTTGACTGAGTTTCATATTTAATGAATAAAAGATAAGAATAGTAATAATAATAATTATTATTATTGGATTTCATGTTTAATGAATAAAGTATAATAATAATGATAATAACTGCAGCTTCCTGCAATAACACCAGCAGAACTGCAAAAAAATGCCCTACTATGAGCATCATACATCTTAAGAAGGAACTTGGTGGATACCTAGGATGCTGGCAGAAACCCAGATCAGCCATTAACACCAGTCAATGGTATTTGTGATACATCTTTAAATGTTCAGTTGGATGAGTTTGATCTGTTCCACTGATTCATTGTTCTTTCCTGACAGTTAGAACAATGAATCGGTGGGACAGAAGTTGCCTCCAGAAGTTGTGAATGCCCCAACACTGATTTTTTATTTTGATTTGATTTGATTTTTATACCGCGCCTATCTCCCCAAAGGGACTCAGGGAGGTGCACAGGAAGTTAAAAAGTAAAAACAGAACATATAAATAAATACGAACATATAAATAAATAAATACGACTACACACAGTAAAATCTAATTAAATTTGAGGTGGCTTGCGCTAAAAATATCCTAGAAAAATTATCAACAAATTAAAATCCATTTTAAACATTTTAAAACTCAGTCTCCAGGGGTGGTCTCAGGCTAGTCCCACTGCAAGTCTTCTAGAAGATGTTGGACAGCCATTTGTCTGAAACGGCATAGGGCTTCCTGCCTAGGCAGGGGGTTGGACTAGATGACCTCCAAGGACCCTTCCAACTCTGCTATTGTATTGTATTGTGTTGATCTTTAATGAATAATAATAATAATAATAATAATAATAATAATAATAATAATAATAATAATAATAATAAAATAAATAAATAAAATAGCAATCTTGTTTTGACAGATGCCGGGCTGGAAAACTGACACTTCCCAGGGGTGTGTCCCACGAAGGGGAGGTGCCTTGGAAACCGCAATTCCCATCGCTTGGCCCATTCCCACCCGGGCTGAGCCAAAGGAATCTGTGCCAGGCTGCCGACCGAGATAAAACGATGTTGACGTGTTACAAAATTTGTGGCATGCTGGACTCCTCCCTAAACTTGGTTCTCGCCTGACAAGCTGCAACACAGACAATCACAGTTAGCAGTAGCCCTTAGACTTATATGCCGCTTCACAGTGCTTTTACAGCCCTCTCTAAGCGGTTTACAGGGTCAGCAGATTGGGTCAATATGAGATCAGGATTTGCATTGCTAAGCAAGGGCAGTTGTGGAATCGCGCCAAATTTTACGACCTTTTGGCCACGGTTGTTAAGCGAATCCCCGCAGACGTTAAGCGAAGCACACAGTCATCGAGTGAATCCAGCTCCCCCCCAACCCCTCACTGAGTTTGCTTGTCAGGAGCGGGCTGGGAAGGACGCAAATGGAGATCTGGATGCCAAGCGCTCAACTTTTGATCCCATGATCATAGGAATGGTGCAATGGACGTAAGGGCGAGGACAGGTCATAAGTCCCTTTGACATGGTAACTTAAACCGTTGTTAAATAAACGGTCATAAGTCCAGGGTTGCCTGTACAGGCAGCCCGCAACCTACAACCACAATTGACCCCAAAATTTGCACTGCTAATCAAGATAGTTGTTCACTTGAGTTTTGCCTCGCTTTACGTCCTGTCTTGCCACTGTCAGTAAGTGAATCACTGCAGTTATTAAATCAGTAGCACAACTGATAACTGAATCTGGCTTCCGCACTGACTTGGCTCGTCAGGAGGTTGCAAAAGGGGGTCACATGACCCCAGGACACTGCAACCGTCGTAAGTACATGCCAGTTGCCAAGTGTTTGGATTTTGATCACGTGACCTTTGGGTTGACACAACAGTCGTAAGTGTGCAAAACAGTCATAAGCCACTTTTTTTCAGTGCCGTTATAACTTCAAACAGGGTTCTGACCGAGGCTTCCCGAGAGCCTGAAGCCAACTCCTGGTCCCCACAAAACCCCCTTTTATTAATTGAGTGCGAATTCTGCTCCTTCCCATCCAGCAAAGTCTTTCGAGGGAGGATTTACGGTCACAGACCTTATCTGGCTTGGAGAGCTGCCAGGCCGAGATCTGCAGAAATTGGCCAAGAGCCTCGGAGAGTCACGAACCAATGAAGCGAACGAATGGTCTCCTGCAAGCTCCACTCCCCTGTTGCTCCTCTTTTATTTCCTCTGGGAGGGGCCCTTCATCGTCCACCTCCCTGTTCTTTAGCTGTTCCCTTTGTCTGGCAACCCTGCGCATGCGCACCCTGGGAACAGGCTCCAGCTGTTCTTCTGCCTCACTGATCTCTGACTCTGAAGGCAGCTGATTGACAGTCGGGCCCCCTCTCTGCCTCCGACACAGAGCCCTCCTCCGAGCCTTCCCCAGACTCCAAGACCGGCCCATCTTCCTCCCCAACCCTCCTCACTGTCCGACTCTGTGGCCAGTTCCATTGGCCACTGGCGGGCCACGACAAACAGTTCCTTAAACAAATGGATGTCAGTTAAGAACGACCTATAATGCAACCACGCAAAACAGACAGACATTGCGTTGGTTGGGAATTTACCACCATGCCCACCAATCTCCAAAAAAGCCTTTAATGGAGATTCTTATACAGTGATCCCTCGTTTTTCGCGGCTTCATGTTTCGTGGCTTCAGTGCTTCGCGGGTTTTTCAAAAATACAGGGGGGAAAAATGCATCGGTAGGAGGCAAGCGCCCCCTAGTGCTTGCTTTAAACAATGTCCACCAACTCAAGTTTCCGGGGCGAATCCTACTTCGCGGTTTTTCAGTTTTCACGGAAGGTTCCGGTCCCCACTAACCGCGAAAAACGAGGGATCACTGTATAAATGAGATTTTGTGTGTGTGTGTGCACACTGATGTATCCAGAAAGGATGTTTTGAATGTTTCAGGCCCAACATCTCCCTTCTTGGGACTACGTGGGTGTGCAGGCAGTGGTGTGCATTGTGTACCTCTGCAAATGTTTTCCTTTCCTCCCTTTCTAAGTTCCTGAACTTCGAGCGCCACAAAAAATGCTGAGCACCAGGTGAAAAAGTCCCCAGCTGGCCTTCTCATTAAAACTTTGCATGCCAACGGCCCCAGAGTTGCAGTTTTGGAGTTTTTTCACTCCTCAAGCAAGCAAAACAAGCCCTCTTGACCGCTTTCTGGTGACTCGCCGCAAAGAAGGAGCCACGGGGAACGAATCTGCGCCATTCGCATTCATGCTAACTCAGCCCACAGCAAACCTGAACAGATTCTCGGCCCCGGTCCTCATTCGCATCTCCTTATTGATCTGCTGGTTGATTCTTGCGCGGCGGTATTGCAGCTTGGTGCGTTGAGTCTGGCCCAAGGAGTCGCAACCCTGCCAAAAGAAATGGGAATGAATCACGACGGCGACAACGACAACAGCATGTGAGAGGCATCTTGGAGTCCTAGTGGACAACCATGGAAATAGGAGCCAGCCGTGGGCAGCAGCTGCCAAAAAAGCCAACCCAGTTCTAGGCTGCATAAACAGAGGGATGGAATCTAGATCACGTGAAGTGTTATTACCACTTTATAATGACTTGGTAAGGCCACACTTGGAATATTTGCATCCAGTTTTGGTCACCACGATGTAGAAAAGATGTGGAGACTCTAGAAAGAGTGCAGAGAAGAGCAACGAAGAGGATGAGGGGACTGGAGGCTCAAACATATGAAGAACGGTTGCAGGAACTGGCTCCTATATGGGTATAGGAGCCAGCCGTGGGCAGCAGCCTTTCGAGTGCGCTTCAAGGTGTTGACGACCATCTTCAAATCGCTCCCTGGCTCGGGGCCTAGCTATATACGAGACCGTCTCCTGCCCCATACATCCCTTCGTCCGCTCCGCTCCCACAGAGAGGGTCTTCTCCGTGTACCGTCGGCCGGGCAATGCCGGTTGGCGACGCCCAGGGGAAGGGCCTTCCCTGTGGCGGGCCCGGCCCTCTGGAACGACCTACCCCCCGACCTACGCACCACCTCGGACCTCCGCCTCTTCCGCCAACGTCTTAGGACATATTTATTCCAACAAGCCGGCCTAGCGTAGCCCCCCGTTTCTGACTTTTATCTATAAAATTTAATTTTCAGGGTTTTAAATGGGTTTTTTAGCACGGGATTTAATTTAATATGTTTTTAATAATGTATATTGTCTTTTTGTTATGGTTTTTAATAATGCCTGTGCGCCGCCCTGGGTCCTAACAAGGAGAAGGGCGGGGTATAAATTCGGGGAAAAAAAAATAGTACTCCAAAAGGGGGCTCCCCCTCATAAGGGGAAAATCCAACATTAGAAAATATGTTTGGGCCGGACATTTTCCCCTATAAATAAATACCCGGGCAATGTTTATCGGCTATTAATAAATAATTATGAAGAACTGTTGCAGGATTTGAGCATGGCCAGTTTAGAGAAAAGAAGGACTAGGGGAAACATGATAGCAGTCTTTCAATATCTCAAGGGTTGCCCCAAAGAAGAGGGAGTCAAACTATTCTCCAAGGCACCTGAGGGCAGAACAAGAAGCAATGGGTGGAAACTAATCAAGGAGAGAAGCAACTTAGAACTGAGGAGGAATTTCACGACAGCGAGAACAATTAATCAGTGGAACTCCTTGCCTCCAGAAGTTGTGGGTGTTTCATCATTGCAGGTTTGAAAGAAGAAACTGGACAGTCACTTGTCAGAATGGTGTAGAGTTTCTTGCGGGAGCAAGGGGTTGGACTAGAAGACCTCCAAGGGCCCTTTCAGCTTTATTCTGATTGACCTTGGCATCCAACCTGATTTACTTGAGAGTAATTGCTATTGAACTCAGCAAAACGTTTCCGTAATAAAACGTGCATAAAAAGTTCTAAGTACCTATAGACCTTGACTTACGGACATTCGTGTAGTGACCATCAAGTGACTTAGGACCATCTTTCACACTTACGACCATTGTGGAACCCTTACAAGCATCTGATCAAAATTCAGACACTTGGCAAACTGACTCATATTTATGACGGGTTGCAGTCGTAAATGCAATCCCTGGATTCATGCGATCCCCTTTTATGACTTCCTGCCAAGCAAATCCACGGGGAAGCCAAGATTCACTTAATGACCGAGTTACTAACCTGTCAACTACAGCGATTCGCTTAACAACTGAAAGCCAGAAAGGCCGTAAAACAGGGCAAAATTCACATAATGGCAAAATTCACATAAGTAATTAGCCTCTAATTATTTCCTTGGCTCAGCTGATTAGGGAGGAGAGCTTGTGGCTTAGAGGCTAATATAACTGCCTCACATGTAAAAACAGCGCCGGTTCGAATCCCAGCAAGGGTCTGGCTAGCTGATGAGCGCTAAATAGCTTGAAATAGATCTATACTAGTCTCCCTTTATTTATTTATCAGCACAAATGCAACACAAAAATCATTTTCTGCCTGGAAGGCTCCTAGGGTGGAGCTGAAAGGCAAAATGTGTAGTAGTATGCTCCCTCCCATACTTGGGCATACCAGATGCTTTGACCTATAGGTATGTATGTATGTATGTATATATGTATGTATGTGTATATATGTGTGTGTGTGTGTTAGGTTTTTGAGCTGATCAATAAATAAATCAGGGAGACTAGGATAGATCTATTTCAAGCTTTTTAGCTCTCATCAGCTAGCCATACCCTTACTGGGATTTGAACCATGAGCCGAATGGGCCGAAAGACAGAAAAGGAAAGCAATTTGCTTCCTCCCTTAATTGGGGCTTACCAGGGTGTTGTGACACAAGTATATACTTATTCCCCTGGCTCAGCTGATCGGGAGAAGAACCAGTGGTCTAGTGGCAATTACAACTGCCTCACATGTAATACTTCCTTGGTTCGAATCCCAGTAAGGGTCTGGCTAGCTGATGAGAGTTAAATAGCTCGAAATAGATTTATACTAGTCTCCCTTGTTTATTTATTGATCAGCACAAACATAAACATGTATGTATGTATGTATGTATGTATGTATGTATGTATGTATGTATGTATGTATGTTAGTTTTATGAGCTGATCAATAAATAAACCAGAGAGACTAGTATAGATCTATTTCGAGCTTTTTAGCTCCCATTAGCTAGCCATACCCTGACTGGGATTCGAACCGATTTTTTAAATATGTGTGTTAGTTGATCAGCTCATAACACTCGTGTGTGTGTGTGTGTGTGTGTGTGTATGTGTTAGTTTTATGAGCTGATCAACTAACACACATATTTAAAAAATCACACAACGGAACTCATGGCTTTCTGTCTGGATGGTCTCTGGTGATGAGCCGAAAGGCAGAAAAGGAGAGCAGTATGTCTCCTCCCTTAATTGGGGCCCTAACAGGGTGCTGTGGAACAATTATAAATATATATATATATACACACACACGTATATATATACACATAATATATACATATATGCATATAAATATACTGTACATATACATATACGCATGCATACAAACATACATACATACATATATATCAAAATACCACTCACACATTATCACAAAATCTCCAGAGCCCTAAAGCCTACAAACTTGAAATTTGGCACGTGTTGTAAAGAAAGGATTTTTTGAAATGATCATCAGAGGATCAATGGGGCAAGTCTGAGGGACAGGAGAGCCCGTAACTACTCATTAATTTTCAAACTTAAGCCCGATCCCATAGGTTCCTAGTGCAGCATGGGTATCCAGCTAGTTGTTCAATGATCCCACTGAAGTTTAGTCCTTTTTCAAAAAATTTCCCGGAGCGAAGTCATCTTTTGGGGGGGGTGGGGGGGTGGAAGCAGTGTTACTGCAAGGAGAAACCATTCCCGTAAACGATGGAATGAAACTTTTCAAAGTTTTTCCAGGCGTGGGAAGCGAAACGGCCCCTCGGAGAGAGCGAGGGTTGAGTCAGCGATGAAGAATACCCCAGGCTGACCTTCAGATAAAGCCCTCCTTCCCCTGGGACAAAGAAGGAACACCCCCCCCCCCCCCAGCCTTAGCAACCGAGAGTACATGTTATGTCGGAATTCCTTCAGGCCCCCTCCTCGTTTATTTTCGCAAGCCGGGTGAGGGCATTCCGTTCGGCTGAACAGGGGAAGTTCAGGGAAAAGGAGAATATTTGTAGCTCAGGGTGGAAATGGGGGGGACGGGATGGGACGGACGGACTGTGGGGTCCTGGGTGCTCTCTCTGAGCTGGGTGGTTTTCTTGCAGCCGTTTCGTGACCCAACTAGGTAATATCATCAGTGCTAGAAGGGAGTGAGGTTTGTGGAGAGGAGGAGGAAGAGGAGGAGGAGGAAGACAACGACTGTGGGGTCTTTGGTAGCTTGATTTTCTTGCAGACGTTTCGTGACCCAACTAGGGAACACCATCAGTGCTAGGAGGGAGGGGGTGTTTGGAAGGGAGGAGAAAGAGAAAGGGAGGAGGGGGAGATGGAGGACTATGGGATCCTTGGGGCTCTCTTGAGCTTGATGGTTTCCTTGCAGTCGTTTCGTGACCCAACTAAGTAACATCATCAGTGCTAGAAGGGACGGGGTGTTTGGAAGGGAGGAGAAAGGGAGGGGGGGGGATGGAAGACTGTGGGGTCCTTGGGACTCTCTGAGCTTGGTAGGTATTCTTAGAGACGTTTCGTGACTCAACTGGGTAACATCATCAGTGCTAGAAGGAAGGGGTTTGTGGAGAGGAGGAGGAGGAGGAGGAAGAAGAGAACTGTGGGGTCCTTGGTAGCTTGGTGATTTTTTGTAGACATTTCATGACCAAACTATATAATATGATCAGTGCTAGAAGGGCGTTGGGTTTGCAGGGAGGAGGAGGAGGAGCAGGATGGAAAGAGAAGGAGAAGAGGAGGAAGGAGAAGAGGAGGAGGAGGACTGTGGGACCCTTGGTGCTCTCAGAGATTGGAGATTTTCTTGCAGACGTTTCGTGACCTAACTAGGTAACCTCATCAGTGCTAGAAGGGAGTTGGGTTTGCGAGGAGGAGGAGAAGGAAGTGGGATCCTTGGTGCTTTCTGAGCTAGACTGTTTTCTTGCAGGCGTTTCTTTACCAAACTAGGTAACATCATCAGTGCTAGAAGGAGAAATTCTTGGGGAAATAGTAACTTTTTTTTATTTAGTTAGTGTGACTTCGAGGTGGCCCGAGCCCTTAACTTCAGAGTGTAAACTGTGTTCGGCTGGATTGGGCACCTAACCTATTTAATCCACAAGTTGGACCAACCAAGGAGGCCAAGCAGCAGAAGATCTTCAGAGTTGGTCCTGCTGCCCTCAAAAGTTAAGAACTGCAGATCCATGGGACTCCCATGAACTGGTCCAAGGATCGACTTTTCTGAATCCAGCCAAGGTGGTAGTCCTCACCACACCTTGTGGCAAATGTTTAGCTCATCTTCAAACCACTGGGAACAATATCTCCTCAGCCCCATCATTCTCCACGTCAAACATTTATCAAGACACCTTAAGTCTTCCTCTGAAGCATACCAAACCATCCTTCTTCCAAGTTGGTGTCCTTCAGATGGTAGAACTTCAACGGCCAGGACCCAGACTCCACCTGGAGGACACCATTCAGGAGGTTGGTGTCCATCACATGTGTAGGACAGCCGATTGGGACAAGGGAATCCAAATTCATAAGATCACAACTTCTTTTGGATCTTGGAGTCCTAGTGGAGAACCATTGAAATAGGAGCCAGCCGTGGGCAGCAGCTGCCAAAAAAGCCAACACAGTTCTAGGCTGCATCAACAGAGGGAGAGAATCAAGATCACGTGAAGAGTTAATACCACTTTACAAAGCCTTGGGAAGGCCACACTTGGAATATTTGCATCCAGTTTTGGTCGCCACGATGTAGAAAAGACGTAGAGACTCTGGAAAGAGTGCAGAGAAGAGCAACAAAGAGGATTTAGGGGACTGGAGACTAAAACATATGAAGAACGGTTGCAGGAGCTGGGTATGTCTAGTTTAATGAAAAGAAGGACCAGGGGAGACATGATAGCAGCCTTCCAATATCTCAGGGGTTGCCACAAAGAAGAGGGAGTCAAACTATTCTCCAGGGCACCGGAGGGCAGAACAAGAAGCAATGGATGGAAACTAATCAAGGAGAGAAGCAATCTAGAACTGAGGAGGAATCTCCTGACAGTGAGAACAATTAATCAGTGGAACAGAAGTTGCCTCCAGAAGTTGTGAATGCCCCAACACTGCAAGTCTTTAAGAAGATGTTGGATAGCCATTTGTCTGAAATGGTATAAGGTTCCTGCCTAGGCAGGGGGTTGGACTAGATGACCTCCAAGGTCTCTTCCAACTCTGCTATTCTAGGAAGGAAGGAAGGAAGGAAGGAAGGAAGGAAGGAAGGAAGGAAGGAGAGAAGGAAGGATTAATTAATTGTTTTAGAACAATTAACCAGTGGAACAGAAGTTGCCTCCAGAAGTTGTGAATGCCCCAACACTGCAAGTCTTTAAGAAGTTGTTGGATAGCCATTTGTCTGAAATGGCATAGGGAGGGGGTTGTACTAGAAGACCTCCAAGGTCCCTTCCAACTCTGCTACTGCATTGTATTGATGAAAAGAAGGACCAAGGGAGACAGGACAGAAGCCTTCCAATATCTCAGGGGTTGCCCCAAAGAAGAGGGAGTCAAGTTATTCTCCAAAGCACCTGAAGGCAGAACAAGAAGCAATGGGTGGAAACTAATCAAGGAGGGAAGCAACCTAGAACTAAGGAGAAATTTCTTGATAGAACAATTAATCAGTGGAACACCTAGCCTCCATAAGTTTGAATGCTCCAACACTGGAGATTTTAACAGAGAAGTGCAACAAAAAGGATTAGGGGACTGGAGGCTCAAACATACGAAGAACGGTTGCAGGAACTGGGCCTGGCTAGTCTGATGAAGAGAAGGACCAGGGGAGACATGATAGCAGCCTTCCGATATCTCAGGGGCTGCCCCAAAGAAGAGGGAGTCCAGCTATTCTCCAAGGCACCCGAGGGCAGAACAAGAAGCAATGGGTGGAAACTAATCCAGGAGAGAATCAACTTAGAACTGAGGAGAAATTTCCTGACAGTGAGAACAATGAATCAGTGGAACAGAAATTGCCTCCAGAAGTTGTGAAGGCCCCAATACTGCAAGTCTTTAAGAAGATGTTGGAGAGCCATTTGTCTGAAGTGGTGTAGGGTTTCCTGCCTGGGCAGGGGGTTGGACTAGATGACCTCCAAGGTCCCTTCCAACTCTGTGATTCTAGTCTGTGATTCTATTCTTTCTAAACAGCTGGTTGGGTGTGTCCGTGTTTCCTTTTGCAGAAGAGAGACCTTCTGTGCTGACACAGAACCAGCTGAAGCTGTTATCACTTGTGGTTGCACAAATTTAAGGCGTTATTTTGTTTGGCCGCCCTTAACTGATTGTGCACGTCATGAGGTGGGTTATCAACACCCTGAAGCCAGGAACAAACCGGAAAGAAAACACAAACGCAGTTCCCCATCTGGGGAAGCCACGTTTTGCAAAACGAAGGAAAGCAGGATGGGATTTTTAAGCCCAAGCAATTAAAAGCAGGAGGGAAGATGGAAGAAGACAAGAATCAGAGTTAATATAGAACAGGGGTCTGCAAAGTTGGCTCTTTTAAGACTGGTGGACTTCAACTCCCAGAAATCCCCAGCCAGCTGGGGAATTCTGGGAGTTGAAGTCCACCAGTCTTAAAAGAGCCAACTTTGCAGACCCCTGATATAAGAATAATATTTGTAGCTAGACGTTGAATTGTGGGATTTGTGGGGTCCCTGGTGGTCTCTGAGCTTGGTGGTTATTCTTGCAGACGTCTCCAGACCCAACTAGGTAATATCATCAGTACTGGAAAGAAGGGGAGGAGGAGAAGGAGGAAGAAGAGGAAGATGGCTATGACATCCTTAGTGCTATCCAAACTAGGTAGTTTTCTTGCAGATGTTTCATTACCCAACTAGGTAATATCATCAGTGCTAGAAGGAGGAGGTGGAGGAGGCTTGTGGGGTCCTTGGTGCTACTGAACCTGGTGGTTTTCTTGCAGACATTTCACTACCCAACTACATAACAACATCAGAACCACAAAATAACAGAGTTGGAAGGAGCTTGGATGTCTTCTAGTCCAGAGGTCCTTAGCCTGTCAGATGCCGCCCACTAGTGGGCCGTGTGGGGTTTGCAACTGGGCCGTGGTAATGGCTGGCGAGCTCGCACACTCACGAGAGACGCACGATCACCGTGCACGCTGATTGTGGAAATGGAACTGTGCGTTCCCTTTCCATAAGCCACTTTAAGCTGGACAGACTTCAACTCCCAGAATTCCTCAGGCCGTCGTCTTAAAGGGGCCATGCTTGACAAACACTGGTCTATTCTTTTAGCATGCGGGCTGGGGAATTCTGGGAGTTGAAGCCCACCCATCTTAAAGGGGCCAAGCATCAAAAACATTGGTTTTTTATCTTTTATCTTCCAGTTTGGGAATTCTGGGAGTTGAAGCCCACCCATCTTAAAGGGGCCAAGCATCAAAAACATTGGTTTTTTTATCTTTTATCTTCCAGTTTGGGAATTCTGGGAGTTGAAGCCCACCCATCTTAAAGGGGCCAAGCATCAAAAACATTGGTTTTTTTATCTTTTATCTTCCGGTTTGGGAATTCTGGGAGTTGAAGCCCACCCATCTTAAAGGGGCCAAGCATCAAAAACATTGGTTTATTCTTTTATCTTCCGGTTTGGGAATTCTGGGAGTTGAAGTCCCAGGCAACCAATTCAGAGACCCCATGAAATGGGATTACAGGCAGTCCTTGATCTACAACACTTAGTGGCCATTCAAAGTCACAACGGCACTCGATAAAAGTAATCGGTGATCCTTTTTCACTCTCAAGGCCGCTGCAGCCTCTCATGTGATCAAAATTCAGACGCCTGGCAACCGACTCATATTTCGCGACCTTCTGTCCAGCAAAGTCAAGGGCCGGATGTGCCAGAATCCCTTAACAGCCTTATCAATGGCAGTGATTCGCTTAACGACTCTGGCGAGGAAGGTCGTAAAACGGGCCAGGAAACTCACTTAACCAACCGCCTCGCTTAGCCCAGGAAGCGTTGGGCTGAATTTGCGGTCGTTAAATCGAGGACGGCCTGTGTTTGGCAGAGAGAAAGAAAAAAAATATAAAAGGGAGTGGAGGGGAAGCCCGTCCCCTTTGCAAAAACAACGTTTTGCAAGAGATCCAGTGGATTCCCTTTGTCAAAATCCGGCCAGGCGGCCCACGGAGCAAGGCAGGCCCGGCCGGAAGCAGATGGACGGGGGGGGGGGGGGGGAGGGGGGGAGGGGGGGGAGAGGAGAACAGAGAGAAAGGCCCAGCCACCGGTTGCCATGGTAACCTCTTGTACCCCTCTACAATGCGTGGGTGGGGATTGTTGGGGGGGGGGTCTTCTTTGCTGCCCCCTTCTCTCTTTTGAAAACTTCTGAGAATGAGATTTGGGGGGGGGCTGTTTGTGGGATGTCTTGTTTTCCGATCGGATGGACAACCAGGGGCTTCCCGGAGTCGGGGAAGGGGAGGGGGTGTGAAGGAAGGGGCCATGACAGATCTGATATTTTTGATTCCACTGTCTTCCTTTCCTGTCCTTTTTCTTCTCCTTTCCTTCCTTCCTCTGTTTCCTTCCTTTGCCCTTCCTTTTCATTTTGTTTCCTTCCCTTCTTCTTTCTCTCCTTCCTTCCTTCCCTCTCCTTCCTCTCTCCTTCAATTCCCCTTCCGTTTTCTTTCTATTCTTTCTTCAAGTTTCAAGTTTATTCAGATTTACATACCGCCCTATCTCCCCAAGGGGACTCAGGGCGGTGCACAGAAATATAAAATATAAAACAATACAGTACAAAACAGTTAAAAATAAATTAAATAAAGGTCTGTGCTAAAACTTAGAATAGAAAAAGGGTTAAAATCAATCAATCAATTAAAACTATGTCCATTAAAACTAAGCCAGGCCAGCTTAGTCCTCTCCATTTCCGTCTTTCCTTCCTTCTTCCCTTCCCTCCTTCCTTCCCTCTCTCTTTTCTTTCTCTCCTTTATCTTTTTCTCATTCTTTTTTCCCTTTCTCTGTTTCCTTTCCTCCCTTCTTCCTCCCTTTTATTTTCCTCCCTTCCTACTCTCTTTTTCTCTCCTTCCTTTTTCTCATCCCTTTTTCCTTTCTTCTCCGTTTTCTCTTTTCCTTCCTCCTTCTCTCCTTCCTTATTTCTCTCCCTTCTGTCTTGGTTTCCTCCTTCCTATTTCCCCTCCCTCTCTTCCCTCCCTCCCTCCCTATTTCCTCCTTCTTTCTTTCCTTCCTTTCCCCTTCCTTTCTCTCCTTCCTTTTTCTTCCCCCTTTCTTCTCCATTTCCTCCTCCTTCCCTCCTATTTCTCTCCCTTCTGTCTCGGTTTCCTACTTCCCTTCCTATTTCCCCTCCCTCTCTTCCCTCCCACCCTATTTCCTCCTTCCTTTCTCTCATTCCTTTTTCTTTCCCCTTTCTTCTCCATTTCCTCCTCCTTCCCGCCTATTTCTCTCCCTTCTGTCTCGGTTTCCTGCTTCCCTTCCTATTTCCCCTCCCTCTCTTCCCTCCCACCCTATTTCCTCCTTCCTTTCTCTCATTCCTTTTTCTTTTCCCTTTCTTCTCCATTTCCTCCTCCTTCCCTCCTATTTCTCTCCCTTCTGTCTCTGTTTCCTACTTCCCTCCTTCTCTTACTCCCATCCTATTTCCTTCTTTCTCTCCTTCCTTTTTCTTTCCCCTTTCTTCTCCATTTCCTTCTTCCTATTTCTCTCCCTTCTCTCTGTTTCCTCCCTCCCTTCTTCCTTCCTATTTCCCCTCTCTCCCTTTCCTTCCCTCCCTATTCCCCTCCCTCTCTCACTTCCACCCTATTTCCTCCTTCCGTCCTTCTTTCTCTCCTTCCTTCCCCTCCATTTTTTCCTCCCTCCCTCCCAACATCAGTCTTGCATACAGTCATGTATTATTTAACCTATTTTATTGCGCTTCATTTAAACACCTGCCCCCCCGCCGCCCCCCGGCTTGGCAAGCACATTGAAAAAACAAACAAACAAACAAACGAAACACATCCATCATGAACCACAACGCAATCACTGTTTTCTGCCAAAGTTTTAAAGCCAAAAGTTTCCCAAACTTTTTCCTTCATTACTCAAAACTGCTTTTCAGAAACTCAAATTTCCCAAATCTAGGGGGAATCACTTCCAGATCATCTCCCTCCCCCCCAGAAGGGTTTAAATTATTTTCTGAAACTTGAATCAGCGCAACTCTGATTTCCTTCCTCTGAGACTGTCCAAAATGTGTTAAGACTATCGGTAGTGTTTATTTTATGACCATAACGGAGTCTGTCCATTACAAACAAAAAGGAAGGTTCTACATTTAGGCAAGAAAAACGAAATGCACATGTACCGTATAGGTGGTACCTTGCTCAATAGCAGCAACTGTGAGAGGGATCTTGGAGTCCTAGTGGACAACCATTTAAATATGAGCCAGCCGTGGGCAGCAGCTGCCAAAAAAGCCAACACAGTTCTAGGCTTCATCGACAGAGGGAGAGAATCAAGATCACGTGAAGGGTTAATACCACTTTTGTAATCCCTTGGGAAGGCCACACTTGGAATATTTGCATCCAGTTTTGGTTGCCACGATGTAGAAAAGATGTGGAGACTTTGGAAAGAGTGCAGAGAAGAGCAACAAAGATGATTAGGGGACTGGAGACTAAAACATAGGAAGAACGGTTGCAGGAACTGGGTAGGTCTAGTTTAATGAAAAGAAGGACCAGGGGAGACATGATAGCAGCCTTCCAATATCTCAGGGGTTGCCCCAAAGAAGAGGGAGCCAAACTATTCTCCAAGGCACCTGAGGGCAGAACAAGAAGCAATGGGTGGAAACTAATCAAGGAGAGAAGCAACTTAGAACCGAGGAGGAATTTCCTGACAGTTAGAACAATGAATCAGTGGAACAGAAGTTGCCTCCAGAAGTTATGAATGCCCCAACACTGAAAGTCTTCAAGAAGATGTTGGATAGCCATTTGTCTGAAATGGTATAGGGCTTCCTGCCTAGGCAGGGGGTTGGACTTCTTAAAGAGTTGCAGTGTTGGGGCATTCACAACTTCTGGAGGCAACTTCTGGGTCCTTCGTGGAGAAGGGCGGGATATAAATCGAATCAAATAAATAAATAAACTTCTGTTCCACTGATTCCTTGTTCTCACTGTCAGGAAATTCCTCCTTAGTCCTAGGTTGCTTCTCTCCTTGATTAGTTTCCACCCATTGCTTCTTGTTCTGCCCTCAGGTGCTTTGGAGAATAGCTTGACTCCCTCTTCTTTGGGGCAACCCCTGAGATATCGGAAGACTGCTATCATGTCTCCCCTGGTCCTTCTTTTCATTAAACTAGACATACCCAGTTCCTGCAACCGTTCTTCCTATGTTTTAGTCTCCGGTCCCCTAATCATCATGAATTTGCATTTCATCCTCATGCATTTGGCAAAGCACAAATTTCCTGTTGCCTCAGGTCAGCAAAGATTAAACTTTCGTTTTTCTTTTCACTTGTTCAAGTCAACAAGGAAGGGAATTAAAATAATAATAATAATAATTCTAGCGTAAACCGGTTGGGAGAAGTGGCTGCAGCTGTTGTCCAACAGGTTAAATGATTTAGAGTGGGCGAAACCAGTTTCTTAATAACAGTGACTGCGAGGGGAGGTCTTGGAGTCTTAGTGGACAAGCAATTAAATATGAACGAACAGTGTGCAGCGGCAGCCAAAAAAAAAGCCAACGCAATCCTAAATTGCATTAACAGAGAGATACAATCAAGATTAAGGGAGCCACCAATACCACTCTAGAAAGCCCTGGTAAGACCACAGCTGGAATCCTGCATCCAATTTTGCTCACCACACTATAAAAAAGATGTGGAGACTCTTGAAAGAGTGCAGAGAAGAGCAACCAAGAGGATCAAGGGTTGTGGTTGTTAGTTGCAAAGTCGTGTTTGATCCATCGCGACCCCATGGACCACGTTCCTCCAGGCCTTCAAGTCCTCTACCATCCTCTGGAGTCCATTGAAGCTCACACCGGCTGCTTCGGTGACTCCATCCAGCCCCCTCCTTCTCTGCCGTCCCCTTCTTCTTCTTCTGCCCTCCATCGTTCCCAGCATGAGGCTCTTCTCCAGGGAGTCCTTCTTCCTTGTCCTTAGGTGGCCCAAGTCTTTGAGTTTCCTCTTCAGGATCTGGCCTTCTAAAGAGCAGCCAGGGTGGATCTCCTCCAGGACTGACCGTTTGGATGGCCTTGTAGTCCTTCCTTCCTTCCTTCCTTCCTTCCTTCCTTCCTTCCTTCCTTCCTTCCTTCCTTCCTTCCTTCCTTCCTTCCTTCCTTCCTTCCTTCCTTCCTTCCTATCTATCTATCTATCTATCTATCTATCTATCTATCTATCTATCTATCTATCTATCTATCTATCTATCTATCTATCATCTATCTAATCTTTTCTATGCTGCTGTTGTTGTTGTTAGTTGTGAAGTCGTGTCCAACCCATCGCGACCCCATGGACCATGTTCCTCCAGGCCTTCCTGTCCTCTACCATCCTCTGGAGTCCATTGAAGCTCACGCCGGCTGCTTCAGTGACTCCATCCAGCCCCCTCCTTCTCTGCCGTCCCCTTCTTCTTCTTCTGCCCTCCATCGTTCCCAGCATGAGGCTCTTCTCCAGGGAGTCCTTCTTCCTTCTCCTTAGGTGGCCAAAGTCTTTGAGTTTCCTCTTCAGGATCTGGCCTTCTAAAGAGCAGCCAGGTTGGATCTCCTCTAGGACTGACCGGTTGGATGGCCTTGCAGTCCAAGGGACTCAATGCAGGAGCCTTCTTCTCCAGCACCCGAGTTCAAAGGCCTCCATTCTTTGGCACTCAGCCTTCCTTATGATCCAACTTTCACAGCCATCCATGGCAACTGGGAAAACCATCGCCTTGACTAGACACACTTGTCTTGGCAGGATCCCCTTCTTCTAAAACCAAGCAAAAGTTTACCCTGGGACACTGCAACTGTCATAAGTACCAGTCAGTTGCCAAGGGTCTGAATTTTGATCACATGACCCCGGGGATGCTGCAACAGTCATAAGTATGAAAAATGGTCATACATCACTTTTTCGGTGCTGTTGTAATTTCAACAGTCCCTAAAGGAACCATTGTAAATTGAGGAGTATTTTAATTTAACACACTGCACGTTTAAACTTTGCAAAAAGCAATTTTAGCAAAAGCAAAATACCTCCCTCTCATTTTTATTTTTTTACAGTGACTGGCTAGCAATTTCACCCCAGATTTGCAGCAATTGGATCGCACTTACAAGCCGGCGCAACTGTCATAAGTACCAGTCAGTTGCCAAGAGTCTGAATTTTCGTCACATCCCTCCATGACCTTGGGAATGCTGCAACGGTCATAAGTGCGAAAAATCACTTTTTCAGTGCTGCTGTAAATTGAACCG
This sequence comes from Rhabdophis nuchalis, assembly GCA_039707465.1. Lineage (NCBI taxonomy): Eukaryota > Metazoa > Chordata > Lepidosauria > Squamata > Natricidae > Rhabdophis > Rhabdophis nuchalis. The sequence continues at coordinate 223,685,188 of CM077645.1, read as the reverse complement.
TCCCTAAAGGAACAGTTGTAAATTGGGGACTATTTTAATTTAACACACTACACGTTTAAACTTTGCAAAAAGCAATTTTAGCAAAAGCAAAATACCTCTCATTTTTATTTTACAGCTACTGGGTTGCAATTTTACCCCAATTTTGCAGCGATCGGATCGCACTTACAAGCCACTGCAAAAAGTCTTTTTATCTACTTCAGGGGTTGTCGATGTACCCCACATACCTCTGGTATAAATTCAGCCAACACAAGATTTCAGGCTGGCTGACTTAAATTTATTTATTTATTTTATATTTCTAGCCTACAGTTCTAGGCTGCATAAACAGAGGGATAGAATCTAGATCACGTGAAGTGTTAATGTCACTGTATAGTGCCTTGGTAAGGCCACACTTGGAATACTGCATACAGTTTTGGTCGCCACCAAGATGATTAGGGGACTGGAGACTAAAACATATGAAGAACGGTTGCAGGAGCTGGGTATGTCTAGTTTGATGAAGAGAAGGACCAAGGGAGACATGATAGCAGTCTTCCAATATCTCAGAGGGTGCCACAAAGAAGAGGGAGTCAAACTATTCTCCAAGGCACCTGGGGGCAGGACAAGAAGCAATGGCTGGAAACTAATCAAGGAGAGAAGCAACTTAGAACTAAGGAGAAATTTCATGACAGTTAGAGCAATTAACCTCTGGAACAGCTTGCCTCCAGAAGTTGTGAATGCCCCAACCCTGGAAGTCTTTAAGAAGATGTTAGATAGCCATTTGTCTGAAATGGTATAAGGTTCCTGCCCACGCAGGGGGTTGGACTAGAAGACCTCCAAGGTCCCTTCCAACTCTGCTATTGTATTGTATATATATTTATTTATTTACAAACAGAAAAAACACACAAAACTTAGGCATACACTATATTTACATAATGCAGTACAAACAGGAACTTCCTGTTCCTTCTAATACCAATTGCAAATCGATACAATTCTCCTTATATTATTTCCCCTTCTAGTATATTTTATTTGCGTTTCACTTTTTCCAACCCTCTTATTTTACTCATCTATCTGCTATATTGGGTAATTTACCTCTAATAAGTTTCAACTCTCTTGAGTGCATCGATATCTGTTAATTCTCCCTAACTTCTTAGATAAATGGGAAAAATTGGGGGGGGGGACAAATTTAAAAACGATGCAAAACGGTTGCATTACAAGCAAAACCAGTACAAGATGTTTTTACAGGTGGCACCTGGCACCAGTAAGGTTAGCAAAAATCCCAGCAAGTATCTCCCCAAAATGTTGGAAAGGTGAATCAACACATGGAACATATTATCACGTAGGATGGGCGTGTGAAGAAGCTAAAACGTATTGGAAAAGGATGAAAGTGTCAATAACAGGAGTCAAAATAGATGGAAAACCAGAAGTTTTTCTACTAGGAATAATGACTGCGAACTATTTCATTTATTCGACTTATTAACCGCCCCCTCTCCCCGAAGGGACTCGGGGTGGTGCACAGGAAATATGAAAACACAATATATCACAAGATAAATACATAAATACTTTCAACTATGTTAAATTTACACCCTGTGCTAAAATCTACCCCATTAAAACTAATCCCCGAAGCCCAGTATAGAATTTCTCTGCTAAAAAACTAAGGCTAAGTACGGTAGATTAGGCTAGGTTGGAAAAAGTAGGTTTTTAGTTGCTGGCGGAAGGAGCGGAGGTCCGTGATAGATCTAACTATAAAAAAAGAAATCCAGTGTTCAATTTTACACATAATTACAGCGGCGAGAATTGCCTTGGAAAAAGAAACGAATACCAAGCGAAGATGAAATAATAAGGAAGGTTATGGACTGTGCTGAAATGGACAAATGAACTAAAGGAATCCAGGGAAAAGAAGAAACAGAATAATTACCAGATATGGGATAAATGGTAGAGGTGGATGGAGGGAAGAAACAAGAACCAATGAAGGAAGTCAATAAAGCCCCCTCCAAAAGAATTAAAAAGAAATTTTTTTAAAAGGCGCGAAATGCACTTTTTGCAAGCCTGCAGATCAGAAATCAAGAGCCGACTGGATCTCGGGTTTACGATCCTCCGCAGGCGGCGAGGAGCCTCGATTACAACAGCTGTTTACAAGGCAACCTCCTGAGAACAGGTGTGATTGAGCAAGGTGTGTTTGCAGGTAGGGTTGGGAAACGGGATGTCCCAAGAGACACACCGAAGACGCCTGGGTGGCCATTTCAGGTCTTCCTTGGCCCCAAAGCAGGCTCCAGAAAAAGGTGTCAACCTGAGAAAGTCTCGCTGGTCATCCAGAAACCCAGCCTGGAGGTCGTGTCCGAGCCCACCTGGACACCTGTAAAAGTCCAGCAGCTGCAGGACCCATTTCTGAGTTAATAATAATAATAATAATAATAATAATAATAATAATAATAATAATAATAATAATAATAATAATAATTTAATTTATAAACCGCTCTCTCTCCCCGAAGGGACTCGAGGCGGTGCACAGGGAATTTAAAAAATGCATATATAAAACCACAGACATAATACAATATTAAAATAAATTAAACCAATACCCTGCGCTAAAATCCCATATTAAAACAAAACTCAGTTTAGTTAATTATTTTCTTGCAGACGTTTGGATATCCAAACTAAATGGATAAACCGGAGGCTGATGATCTCTCTCACCCAGCTCAGAGAGTACCAAGGGACCCCACAGTCCTCCCCCTCCTCCTCTCCACAAACCTCCCTCCGTTATAGCACTGATGTGGTTGCCTAGTTAGGTCATGAAATGTTTGCAAGAAAACCTCTAAGCTCAGATAGCACTAAGGACCCCACAGTCATCGTCCCCCTCTTCCTCTTCCTCCTCCTCTCCACAAATCTCCTCCCTTCTAGTTAATTTGTTGTCATTGCCCCTCGTACAATGAAATTAAATGCCATCTTCAGTGTGCATCATAACTATAAAGAATAAAACACAAACACATCCTTCGCATTCTATACAATTGATATACATTCTATACAATTCTAGCACGGATGATGTTCCCTAGTTCGGTCATGAAACGTCTGCAAGAAAACCATCAAGCTCAGAGAGCACCAAGGACCCCACAGTTCTCCTCCTCCTCCTCTTCCTCCCTGCAAGCCCCAGTCCCCTCTAGCACTGATGATGTTCTCTAGTTGGGTCATGAAACGTCTGCAAGGAAACCATCAAGCTTAGAGAGCCCCAAGGATCCCATAGTCCTCCATCTCCCCTTTCTCCCTTTCTCTTTCTCCTCCCTTCCAAACACCCCTTCCCTTCTAGCACCGATGATGTTACCTAGTTGGGTCATGAAACGTCTGCAAGAAAATCAAGCTACCAAAGACCCCACAGTCGTTGTCCTCCTCCTCCTCCTCCTCTCCACAAACCTCACCCCCTTCTAGCACTGATGCTGTTCCCTAGCTGGGTCATGAAACGTCTGATGCTGTTCCCTAGCTGGGTCATGAAACGTCTCAGAGAGCACCAGAGAGCACCTATTTTTTCCATCAGGCCGGTCTGGCCTAATCGATTTCACTTAGCCTATAGTCTGAAGTTCGAACTGTTTTAATTGGGTTTAAAAAGGGTAATAGTTTTAATGATTTAAATTTTTTTTAGCACAGGGGATAATTATTTAATTCGGTTTTAATTATTTATAATTGCTATGTTTATATGTTTTTTTTAAAACTTCCTGTGCACCGCCCCGAGTCCCTGTGGGGAAAGGGAGCGGTTTTATAAATCTAATAAACAAACAAACAAACAAACAAACAAATAAACAAACAAACAAACAAATAAATAAACCTCATTTCAACCCGGAGCTACAAATATTCTCCTAAACTCTCATCTTTTCCTAAACTCTGATCTGCTTGGAAGCCGATCAGAGGCTGTTGGAGCCCAGGAAGACCTGGGTGGATCTCACTCCTAAGGATGGCTCATTTTGGGATAAAGAGAAGAAGCGCGGGGGTCCCGTTTTTTCCTTGGGAGCCCATTCCTGCCCCAACCTCACCTCCTGGTCTTACAATACAATACAATACAATAGCAGAGTTGGAAGGGACCTTGTAGGTCTTCTAGTCCAACCCCTTGTGTGGGCAGGAACCTTATACCATTTCAGACAAATGGCTATCCAACATCTTCTTAAAGATTTCCAGGGTTGGGGCATTCACAACTTCTGGAGGCAAGCTGTTCCAGAGGTTAATTGTTCTCACTGTCAGGAAATTTCTCCTTAGTTCTAAGTTGCTTCTCTCCTTGATTAGTTTCCACCCATTGCTTCTTGTCCTGCCCTCAGGTGCCTTGGAGAATAGTTCGACTCCCTCTTCTTTGGGGCAACCCCTGAGATATCGGAACACTGCTATCATGTCTCCCCTGGTCCTTCTCTTCATTAAACTAGACATACCCAGCTCCTGCAACCGTTCTTCATATGTCTTAGTCTCCAGTCCCCTAATCCTCTTGGTTGCTCTTCTCTGCACTCTTTCCAGAGTCTCCACGTCTTTTCTACATCGTGGCGACCAAAACTGTATGCAGTATTCCATGTGTAGCCTTACCAAGGCACTATACAGTGGCATTAACACTTCACGTGATCTAGATTCTATCCCTCTGTTTATGCAGCCTAGAACTGTGTTGGCTTTTTTGGCAGCTGCTGCCCACTTCTTCCCCATCTCGAGAAGGTTGCTGAAGACACATTGGGACACAATGGGTTGGGATACATTGGGAAGAATCTGGAAAGTTCATTCTCCCCCTCCCCCCCCCGCCCCCACCAGCCACCCTGCAAGGACTGAAGATGGTGGGAAGTTTGGAAGGAGAGAGGGAGCAGGGCTAAAGGTGCAGCTCTTGCCTCACAACCAGGAGGTGGTGAGTTCGATCCCCGGTAGAGACAGATGTAGGGTCTCCTGCTTGGGCAAGGGGGTTGGACCAGGGGTTTCTACAGAGGATTGATGGAGCCTGTCATCTGTACCTCCATCACTGTCTGGTTTGGCTCTGCAACCCAACAAGACAGACGGGGACTTCAGAGGAGAATCAGAACTGCAGAAAAAAACAATGACTATCAACTTGCCTTCCATGGAGGACCTGCACACTGCAGGAGTCAGAAAGAGGGCTGGGAAAATATCTACAGACCCCTCCATATCCTGGACATCAATTGTTTCAACTCCTACCCTCAAAAGGATGCTATAGAGCATTGCACACCAAGACAACTAGACACAAGGACAGTTTTTCCCCCAAACGCCATCACTCTGCTAAACAAACCATTCCCTCCCCACTCTCAAACCATTCACTAAGGCTGCATTGCTATTACTAGTAGTCCTCTCATAGTTCCTATCACCCATCTCCTCCCACTTATGACTGGAGGACAGGAACTTTGTGGCTTGTATCCTTTTGATTTATATTGATTGTTTCCTGATTGCTTATTTGTACCCTGTGACTGTCATTAAGAGTTGCACCTTATGATTTGTGATGAATGTATCTTGTCTTTTTATGTACCCTGAGAGCCTCTGCACCAAAGACAAATTCCTTGGGTGTCTAATCACACTTGGACAATAAAGAATTCCTATTCTATTCTGTTCTGTTTTGTTCCATTATATTCTATTCCTATAATCGATTTTATTCTGTAAATTCTATTCTATTCCAAATCCTATTCCAAATCCACTTTCAAATCCTATCCTTATCCTATTCTATTCCTATTAATTCTATTCTATTCCTGCAATCTATTTTATTCTGTAAATTCTATTCTCCTTCCTTCTTTCCTTATTCTATTCTATTTCTATTCTACTCTATTCTACTCTATTCTCATTCTATTCTCATTCTATTCTATTCCTATTCTATTCCATTCCTTCTTTATTATTCTATTCTATTGCATATTGTATTATTCTATTCCATTCCATTCCTTCTTTATTATTCTATTCTATTCTATTGTATATTGTATTATTCTATTCCATTCCATTCCTTCTTTATTATTCTATTCTATTCTATTGCATATTGTATTATTCTATTCTATTCTATTCTCTTTATTATTCTATTCTATTGCATATTGTATTATTCTATTCTATTCCATTCCTTCTTTATTATTCTATTCTATTCTATTCTATTCTATTCTATTCTATTGCATATTGTATTATTCTATTCTATTCTATTCCATTCCTTCTTTATTATTCTATTCTATTCTATTCTATTGCATATTGTATTATTCTATTCTATTCTATTCTTTCTTTATTATTCTATTCTATTGCATATTGTATTATTCTATTCTATTCCATTCCTTCTTTATTATTCTATTCTATTCTATTCTATTGCATATTGTATTATTCTATTCTATTCTATTCCATTCCATTCCTTCTTTATTATTCTATTCTATTGCATATTGTATTATTCTATTCTATTCTATTCCTATTGTATTATCCTTCCTTCTTTCCCTACTCTACACTCTACTCTACTCTTCTCTACTGCAATTCCAATTCTTATCCTATCCTATTTGCACGGTCTGTCCCAACTTTGTTAATCTGTTACTTTAGGGCTGGTAGCTCTGCTCAGCCTTCCCCAACCTGGCGCTCAGCCCCCCCCCCCCCCAGCGAGCTCCAAGGTGCCTACTCTCTCCCACAAAAAAGGAATCTAGAATGACAGAGCTGGAAGGGACCCTGGAGGTCTTCTAGTCCAACCCCCTGCTCAGGCAGGAAACCCCTACACCAAATCTGGCGCGGACCAGGGAAAGTTGAGCCTGTTGGCAGGGAGGAATTTTTTTTTAAAAGGGAGGGTGTCTCTGCCTACACCCCCCCCCCAACCTTGCCACCCCCCCCCCCACCCCTTTCAACCTCACCTTCTGCAAGCTGCAGCTCTTGGAAAGATGCCTGGGGAAGGGGGGGTTGCAGGCTGGGTCCCCATCCGCCTCCCCTCCTGGGGGGCTCTCTTCTGCGGGGGTCATCTCGGCTGCCACCAAGTCAGCATCTGTCCGGGGGGTGTGTGTAATCGCAGGACCAGCAGACCTTCTTGCCTGCTGCCCCTACACCCAAAAAAATGCTTTTTTAAGCCTTTCCTGGAGGGGGGAAGGGCAGCTTTTCCCAACTTATTTTTTTTGGGGGGGGGAGAGAAGGGGGACCCCCCTCTTCAAGGGAGCCCTAAAAGCCCCCCCTTAAAATCGCTCCAGCGGTGGGATTGCGCCCCCCAATAAATGCCAATTTTGCTGGATATATCTCTATATATATTTTGGTTGCAAAAAATCTGGAGCCCTGCCAACTTTGCAAAGCTAGGGAGGAGGGGGTTGCAAAAGACAAGGGTAGGGGGGGCTCATGCAACCCGGAGCCCCCTCCCCACCCCGGATCCAACGCAGCCGGAGCTCCAGCGTTTCGACTCGGCTCCAGCCTTTTTTCTCTCTCGCAAGCCCTCGTAAGCCCAGGCAAAAGGGGGCCGGGCCTCGTCCAATGGCGGAGCCCCGTGGTCTGGAAGGGCGGCTCCCCTGACCAATCCGGAGAAGGGTAAGGGAGGTCCGGCCCCGCCTCCCAAGCGCCTTTCCCAGGGGAGGGGGGAGGCGGAGCCTCAGGGGGTTCGATCTCCCGGGGCAACCCCGGGGATTAGAACGCGGTGACGTCACCGAGGGAAAGGGCTAGGCGGGTCGCGCGCTCCCTTGCTCGCTTTGAACTTGGTGTGTGTGTGTGTGTGTGTGTGTGTGTGGAAGCCCCAGCCGAGGCTAAGGAGAGGAGGGGGTGGGATGGGAGGGAAGGGAATAAAAATAAGAATAAGAATAGAATAGAATTCAGAATAGACTAGAATAGAAAATAGAATAGAATAGAATAGAATAATAAAATGTGGAAGGGAAGGGAAGAGGAGAGAAGGGAATGGAATAGAATAAAAATAAGAATAATAGAATATAATTCAGAATAGACTAGAATAGAAAATAGAATAGAATAGAACAGAAAGAATAGAATAGAATAGAATAATAAAATGTGGAAGGGAAGGGGAGAGGAGAGAAGGGAATGAAATAGAATAAAAATAAGAATAATAGAATATAATTCAGAATAGACTAGAATAGAAAATAGACTAGAATAGAACAGAAAGAATAGAATAGAATAGAATAATAAAATATGGTAGGGAAGGGAAGAGGAGAGGAGGGAACGGAATAGAATAAGAATAAGAATAAGAATAGAATATAATTCAGAATCGACTAGAATAGAAAACAGACTAGAACAGAACAGAAAGAATAGAACAGAACAGAAAGAATAGAATAGGAGGGAAGGGAAGAAGAGAGGAGGGAAGGGAATAGAATAAGAATAGAATATAATTCAGAATAGACTAGAATAGAAAACAGACTAGAATAGAACAGAAAGAATAGAATAGGAGGGAAGGGAAGAGGAGAGGAGAGAAGGGAAGGGAATAGAATAAGAATAGAATATAATTCAGAATAGACTAGAATAGAAAACAGACTAGAATAGAACAGAAAGAATAGAATAGGAGGGAAGGGAAGAGGAGAGGAGAGAAGGGAAGGGAATAGAATAAGAATAGAATATAATTCAGAATAGACTAGAATAGAAAACAGACTAGAATAGAACAGAAAGAATAGAATAGGAGGGAAGGGAAGAAGAGAGGAGAGAAGGGAAAGGAATAGAATAGGAATAGAATATAATTCAGAATAGACTAGAATAGAAAACAGACTAGAATAGAACAGAAAGAATAGAATAGGAGGGAAGGGAAGAGGAGAGGAGAGAAGGGAAGGGAATAGAATAAGAATAGAATATAATTCAGAATAGACTAGAATAGAAAATAGACTAGAATAGAAAGAATAGAAAAGAATAGATAATAGAAATAATAAATTAGAAAGAATAGAATAGAATAGGAGGGAAGGGAAGGGAATACAATAAAAATAAAAATAAGAATAGCATATAATTCAGAATAGAATAGAATAGAAAATAGGCTAGAATAGAAAAAAATAGAATAGAATAGAACATAGGATAGGAGGGAAGGGAAGAGAAGAGAAGAGAATGGAATGGAATAGAATACAAATAATTAGAATAGACAAGACAAGGCAAGGAATAAGAGCTGAGATGGTGCAGTGGTTAGAGTGCAATACTGCAGGCTACTTCAGCTGACTGCTAGCTGCAGTTCGGCAGTTCAAATCCTACCAGGCTCAAGGTTAACTAAGCCTTCCGTCCTTCCGAGGTGGGTCAAATGAGGACCCAGATTTTTGGGGGCAAGAGGCTGACTCTGTAAACCGCTTAGAGAGGGCTGGAAAGCACTGGGAAGCGATGTAGAAGTCTACGTGCTATTGCTTATAATGAATGGAAACTGATCCAGGAGAGATTCAATCTGGAAATAAGGAGAGATTTCGTGACAGGGAGAACATTCAACCCATGGGTCAGAAGTTACCTTCAGGAGTTGTGGGAGCTTCATCCCTGGAAGCTTTCAAGAAGTGACTGGGCTGCCCTCTGTCAGAAATGATGTGAGGTCTCCTGCTTGGGCGGGCTGGGGTGGACTAGATGACCTACAAGGTCCTTTCAAACTCTTCTTCTTAATGACTTGCAGTGTTGAGGCATTCACAACTTCTGGAGGCAACTGCTGTTCCACTGATTAATTGCTCTAATTGTCAGGAAACTTCTCCTCAGTTCTAAGTTGCTTCTCTCCTTGATTAGTTTCCACCCATAGCTTCTTGTCCTGCCCTCAGGTGCTCTGGAGAATCGTTTGACTCCATCTTCTTTGTGGCAGACTCTGAGATATTGGAACGCTGCTATCATGTCTCCCCTGGTCCTTCTTTTCATTAAACTAGAATTAAACCCAGTTCCTGCAACCGTTCTTCATATGTTTCAGCCTCCAGTCCCCTAATCCTCTTGGTTGCTCTTCTCTGCACTCTTTCCAGAGTCTCAGCATCTTTTCTACATTGTGGTGACCAAAACTGGATGCAAATATTCCGTGGCCTTCCCAAAGCCTTTTAAAGTGGTATTAACCCTTCCCGTGATCTTGATTCTACCCCTCTGTTCCCTCTTCTGTTATTCTGTCTTCTGTTATTCTGGAAGTCAGCATTTTTGTTGAGCAGATAAAAGGAGGGAAAGACGTAACGAGAAATCTAAATTAATCGGAGCAGTGCTGGTTCCTCAGCGCCAATCTGTTTTTTCTTTGCAAAAGGGAATTCGACCCGGGTGATGATAGATTTGGATGGAGGAGGCGAGCCGGAAGGAGCTTAGATACGACGACGCAGTGACTTCTGCGGCCAGATCCCATTTCTTTCCTGCTCTGGTGCTGATAGGGATGTTTTCCCTGCTCGCTGGAGATACGCAGAAGACAGGAAAGCTTGAGAAATCTCCGCAGTAGCTTTGGTTTATCTCGGGCTGCACATGGATAATCAGGACAACAGCATTGGCCGGGGGGTTTGAAGCAACGGGGGAAACACGATAGGGACCAGCGGTGGAGCCATCGGTATCATGGTGTTGGAAGAAACATCCTCCTGGGTTCAGTTCCAAGTGGGGGGAAAGACACTGGAGACATGGCAGCTGCTTGGAAAGAGGGTTTTATGGTGGACAGGATCACCTGAAAGAAAGAAAGAGAGGGAGAGAGAGAAAGAAAGAAAAAGAAAGAAAGAAAGAAAAAGAAAGAAAGAAAGTGAGAGAGAAAGAAGAAAGAAGGAAAGAAAAAGAAAGAAGGAAGGAAAGAAAGATGGAAGAAACGTCCATCTGGGTTCAGTTCCAAGTGGGGGAAAAGACACTGGAGACATTGCGGCTGCTTAGAAAGATGGTTTTATGGTGGACAGGATCACATGAAAGAAAGAAAGAGAGGGAGAGGGAGAGAGAGAGAGAGAGAAAGAATGAAAGAAAGAAAAAGAAAGAAAGAAAGAAAGATGGAAGAAATATCCATCTGGGTTCAGTTCCCAGTGGGGGGAAAGACACTGAAAACAATGGAGGCTGCTTGGAAAGATGGTTGAATGGGGGACAGGATACATGAAAGAAAGAAAGAAAGAGTGAGAGAGAAAGAAGAAAGAAAGAAAGAAAAAGAAAGAAAAAGAAAGAAAGAAAGAGAAAGAAAGAAAGAAAGAGAGAGGGAGAGAGAGAGAGAGAAAGAAAAAGAAAGAAAGAAAGAAAGAGAAAGAAAGAGAGAGAGAAAGAAGAAAGAAGGAAAGAAAAAGAAAGAAGGAAGGAAAGAAAGATGGAAGAAACGTCCATCTGGGTTCAGTTCCAAGTGGCGGAAAAGACACTGGAGACATTGCGGCTGCTTAGAAAGATGGTTTTATGGTGGACAGGATCACATGAAAGAAAGAAAGAAAGAGAGGGAGAGGGAGAGAGAGAGAGAGAGAAAGAATGAAAGAAAGAAAAAGAAAGAAAGAAAGAAAGATGGAAGAAATATCCATCTGGGTTCAGTTCCCAGTGGGGGGAAAGACACTGAAAACAATGGAGGCTGCTTGGAAAGATGGTTGAATGGGGGACAGGATACATGAAAGAAAGAAAGAAAGAGTGAGAGAGAAAGAAGAAAGAAAGAAAGAAAAAGAAAGAAAAAGAAAGAAAGAAAGAAAGAAAGAGAGAGGGAGAGAGAGAGAGAGAAAGAAAAAGAAAGAAAGAAAGAAAGAGAAAGAAAGAGAGAGAGAAAGAAGAAAGAAGGAAAGAAAAAGAAAGAAGGAAGGAAAGAAAGATGGAAGAAACGTCCATCTGGGTTCAGTTCCAAGTGGCGGAAAAGACACTGGAGACATTGCGGCTGCTTAGAAAGATGGTTTTATGGTGGACAGGATCACATGAAAGAAAGAAAGAAAGAGAGGGAGAGGGAGAGAGAGAGAGAGAGAAAGAATGAAAGAAAGAAAAAGAAAGAAAGAAAGAAAGATGGAAGAAATATCCATCTGGGTTCAGTTCCCAGTGGGGGGAAAGACACTGAAAACAATGGAGGCTGCTTGGAAAGATGGTTGAATGGGGGACAGGATACATGAAAGAAAGAAAGAAAGAGTGAGAGAGAAAGAAGAAAGAAAGAAAGAAAAAGAAAGAAAAAGAAAGAAAGAAAGAAAGAAAGAGAGAGGGAGAGAGAGAGAGAGAAAGAAAAAGAAAGAAAGAAAGAAAGAGAAAGAAAGAGAGAGAGAAAGAAGAAAGAAGGAAAGAAAAAGAAAGAAGGAAGGAAAGAAAGATGGAAGAAACGTCCATCTGGGTTCAGTTCCAAGTGGCGGAAAAGACACTGGAGACATTGCGGCTGCTTAGAAAGATGGTTTTATGGTGGACAGGATCACATGAAAGAAAGAAAGAGAGGGAGAGGGAGAGAGAGAGAGAAAGAGAGAGAGAGAGAAAGAATGAAAGAAAGAAAAAGAAAGAAAGAAAGAAAGAAAGAAAGAAAGAAAGAAAGAAAGAAATGTCCTTCTGGGTTCAGTTCCAAGTGGGGGGAAAGACACTGGAGACATGGCAGCTGCTTGGAAAGAGGGTTTTATGGTGGACAGGATCACATGAAAGAAAGAAAGAGAGAGACAGAAAGAGAGAGAAAGAAAGAAAAAGAAAGAAAGAAAGAAAGAAAGAAAGAAGAGGAAGTAAGGAAAGAGAGAGAGAGAGAGAGAAAGAAGAAAGAAAGAAAAGAAAGAAAGACAGACAGAAAGAAAGAAAGAAAGAAAGAGTGAGAGAGAGAAAAAAAGAAAGAAAGAAAGAAGGAAGGAAGGAAGGAAGGAAGGAAGGAAGGAAGGAAGGAAGGAAGGAAAGATGGAAGAAATGTCCGTCTGAGTTAAGTTCCAAGTGGGGAAAAAGACACTGGAAACATGGAGGCTGCTTGGAAAGATGGTTGAATGGTGGACAGGACCACATGGCTTGAGTGTCCTGAACAGAAAAGGGGATCAATGCTTCCAGATGTTGGGTGGAGAAGAAGAAGAAAGAGAGACAGAGATGCTGAAAGTCCCTTGGTTTTATCCCCTCTCTGGCCTTTGATCTTGTCTTCTGTCAGACTCCCATGGGGTCACGCAGGGCACCTCTCTAGGCTGGGAGTCCACGCTTGGAGGCTGGGAGTCCACGATTGGTTGAGCCTTGCTTCCTCCCAGGTGCCCTGTGGTGAGACGGGCAAATAGTCTAATCCTATCCTCCCTTAATCCCATCACCCTGGAGCTGAAGAGGGATATCTTTGTTATGTAGAATAGACCGACTCAGCCCTTTTAATGGCCCATTGACAAAGGTGGGGGCTATGATGACTGAGTCTTCTTCCTGCCTAAAAAACATGTTTCTCCATTCCTCACTCAGGCAAACTATAATATTCTGCCTTTTTCGATATTTCCCAGGATGCTTCATTTTTCTAGGAGAAGGGGTGGGTTTTAACTTCCTCCTGTGGTGTAGGGTTTCTACTGATTCAAGGATGGGTGGGTTGTTTGCAGCAGGGGTCTCCAACCTTTGCAACTTTAAGTCTGAAGGACTTCAGCTCCCAGACTTCTCTAGCCAGCTTTGCTGGGAGCTGAAGTCCTTCAGACTTAAAGTTGCAAAGGTTGGAGACCCCTGGTTTACAGCATTAACAGAGTTGGAAGGGACCTTGGAGGTCTTCTAGTCCAACCTCTCTTGCTCGATCTGGAGTGACTATACCATTTCTGACAAGTGGCCCTTATGCCACCAGCCTTGAAAATTTAGGTCTGGACAACCTCGAACTACGCAGCCCATGTTCCGACCTCAGCAAAGCACACAAAATTGTCTGCTACAACATCTTACCTGTCAACGACTACCGTATTTTTCGGAGTATAAGACGCACCTTTTTTCCTCTAAAAAGAGGCTGAAAATCTGGGTGCGTCTTATACATCGAATACAGCATTTTTTTGCCTCCTGAAACCCCAAACCCTTCACCAAAATGGCCGTGCATAGCCTTTAGGAGGCTTCCAGAGAGCTCCTGGGGGTTGGGGAGGGCAGAAATGAGCAAAAAACAGGGCGTTGTTGCCCCCCCCCAGCCCCCAGCAGCACTCTATAAGCCTCCATAAGGCTATGCATGCTATTTTTTGACCAAAAAATGGCCCGTTTTCACACACAAAAACGGGCCCATTTTCACGAAAAACGGGCCGTTTGTGGGAGGTTTGCACAGTGTAAAAAGGTTTTTTTTCCCCTTTCAGAAAGCTGTTTAGTTAGAGTGATTGATGAGAATTACGTTGGTCAAGTCCTGTGCCTGCAGAAACAAAGATTTGTTCCAAAGGTGGTCAGTGATTTCCTTCTCCAGCACATGGGTAAATACCCCTGGAAACATCTACCTACCTATCTACTCTCTCTCTCTCTCTCCCTACCTATCTACTGTATTTCTGTCTCTTTCTCTCCCTCTCTATCACTCTATCTACCTAGCTACTTTTAAGAAAAAAATTGCCTCTTCAAAACCTGGGTGCATCTTATAATCCGGTGCGTCTTATACTCCGAAAAATACGGTACTTCAGCTTCAATAATACAGGGGCAAACAATAGATACAAACTCAAGGTAGAAGCACTCCAAACTCGATTGCAGAAAATATGACTTCAGCAACAGAGGGGTCAACACCTGGAATGCTCTTCCGGGCTCCATTGTTACATCCTCAAACCCCCATAGCTTCAACCTTAAACTGTCTACTGTGGACCTCACCCCATTTCTAAGAGGTCCTTAAAGGGGGCGTACGTAAGCGCACCAACATGCCTACCATCCCTGTCCTACAGTCCCCAATGATATGTGCTCATTTTATGTGTTCATGGCCATGTTCTACTTACTTATATCCATCTATTGGTACCAATCTCATGCGATAATGTCCATGTCTTTACTAATGCCTGTTGCCTGGTACATGTTGACAAAATAAAATAAATAAATGAAAATAAATAAATCTCTTCTTGAAGACTTCCAGTGTTGGGGCATTCACAACTTCTGGAGGCAACTTCTGTTCCACTGGTTAATTGTCCTCACTGTCAGGAAATTTCTCCTTAGTTCTATGTTGCTTCTCGCCTTGATTAGTTTCCATCTGTTGCTTCTTGTCCTGCCTTCAGGGGCTTTGGAGAATAATTCGACCCCCTCTTCTATGGGGCAGCTCCTCAAATATTGGAAGACTGCTATCATGTCTCCCTGGTCCTTCACTTTGTTAGACTAGGCAGCAGTGGTGGGTTTCAAATTTTTTAGAACCTACTCTGTAGGTGTGGCCTATTTTGTGGGCGTGGCTTGGCAGTCATGTGACAGGGTGGGAGTGGCCACCTTTTAAAATGTGGTGAAACTCATTTAACAACGCTCTTGCTTAGCAACCAAAATTTTGGACTCAATTGTGATGATAAATTCTTTCTTTCTTTCTTTCTTTCTTTCTTTCTTTCTTTCTTTCTTTCTTTCTTTCTTTCTTTCTTTCTTTCTTTCTTTCTTTCTTTCCTTCCTTCCTTCCTTCCTTCCTTTCCTTTCCTTTCCTTTCCTTTCCTTCCCATTGGGTCACTGGCAGCGGCGGGCCAGATTTACTTCCAGGTACGCCGGTGGAACCCCCTCTCACCGGTTCTCTAAATTTCACCAACCGGCTCTCGCGAGTAGGTGCGAACCTGCAGAAACCCACCACTGCTCTAGGCAGACTCAATTCCTGCAACTGTTCTTTGTATATGAAAACAGAAAATAACAGAGTTGGAAGGGACCTTGGAGGTCTTCTGCATGCCTCTGCTTTGACCCTTAAGTACTTAAATATTTCTTTGATACTGTTTCTTAAGAATGAATTAAGAAAACTTAGAAGCTGGATCTCATGCTGACCATTTCTTATGAAGAGAGTTGGGGTCTTTAGGGACCACGACATGCAGAGGCGTAGCGTGGGGGGTGCAGGGGGGGCCGGCCGCACCGGGCGCAACATCTGGGGGGGCGCACTCGCACCGCGCACCCCGCCTACCTCAGGCCGGCCTCCCGCCTCAGCCCCGTCCCGCCGCCGCCGCCCCGACAAAGTTTTGACACTCGCGGGAAGGGAGGCGGAGGCGCCACGGAGCTTCCCCTCCTGCGGCGTCGAGGGAGCGCGGAGAGGCGGGAAAAGGCCAGGCGGCGCCGAACGGGGAAGCCTGGGCGGAGACGGCGGAGAGAACCCGGGTGGAAGTCGCTCGCTCCGGCGGCCGGAGGGGTCCCCTGGTCAGCCCACCCGGGGAGGGTCGAGAATGCGAACGAGGGGCCGGGAAGGAGGAGGAGGCGGAGGAGGAGCTCCCGCTGCAAATTGACACCCCGGCCGAGCAGGAGGAGGGGGGAGGAGGAACGCCCCCCCGCCAGACACCCCCTTCCGCTCCTCATCCCCCTCTGCCCCCACCCTTTCCCCCGGGACCCCCCAGCGCTGCGCCCCCTCCCCGCGCAGGGCGCCCCCTCCCGCTCCCGATGCGCGCACTTTTCCGTCTCTTCCCACTTTTATTGTGGTTTGAAAGCGGAGCGAGGGACTATCTGGGGGAGGGTTAGGGGGCGCAAATTACTTGCCTTGCCCCGGGTGCTGACAACCCACGCTACGCCACTGACGACATGATCCGCTCACTCATTGGTACTGAGCCACTATGTAGTTTTTAAAGTAAGGTTCTACATTTAGGCAAGAAAAACAAAATGCACAGGTACAGTATAGGTGGTACCTTGCTCAATAGCAGCAACTGTGATAGGGATCTAGGAATCCTAGTGGACAACCATTTAAATATGAGCCAGCCGTGGGCGGCAGCTGCCAAAAAAGCCAACACAGTTCTAGGCTGCATAAACAGAGGGATAGAATCTAGATCACGTGAAGTGTTAATGCCACTGTATAGTGCCTTGGGAAGGCCACACTTGGAATACTGCATACAGTTTTGGTCGCCACGATGTAGAAAAGATGTGGAGACTCTGGAAAGAGTGCAGAGAAGAGCAACCAAGAGGATTAGGGGACTGGAGGCTAAAACATATGAAGAACGGTTGCAGGAACTGGGTATGTCTAGTTTAATGAAAAGAAGGACCAGGGGAGACAAGATAGCAGTGTTCCGATATCTCAGGGGTTGCCCCAAAGAAGAGGGAGTCAAGCTATTCTCCAAGGCACCTGGGGGCAGGACAAGAAGCAATGGGTGGAAACTAATCAAGGAGAGAAGCAACTTAGAACTAAGGAGAAATTTCCTGACAGTTAGAACAATTAACCTCTGGAACAGCTTGCCTCCAGAAGTTGTGAATGCCCCAACCCTGGAAGCCTTTAAGAAGATGTTAGATAGCCATTTGTCTGAAATGGTATAAGGTTCCTGCCTACGCAGGGGGTTGGACTAGAAGACCTACAAGGTCCCTTCCAACTCTGCTATTGTATTGTATTGTATTTTATGGGTTTTCATTGAGTGCGATATGTCAACTAAGTCAACTGAAGCTTATTCAACCAATCACTGTTGAGCAAAACAAAGTTTAAATGTGATTTGTGACCTCATAGACACTTGAAGCTGGTCTGGAAGACCATCACTTAGTTGATGCAGCTCAGTCTCAGCTCACCTTGGCTTGAGGATCTTCAGCAAGAGAGAGATCTTCCATGACTCATGATTCATCCAAGTCCATCTCTCTTGACGTTGAACCTCAATCAACCTTCCTTATTTTCTTTTTTTTTAAGCCCCTATATCTAATCTCGATTTCTGGGCAGCAGGAAACGTAAGTCTTCCTTCATCCCCTCTGTCTACATTTCTCAAGGTAAAATTTATACTACATTCCTCTTCCTGGCTTGTCTTCTGAACTCATGACTGTTGCCTTCTCAAACATGGGGCCCAGAATGTACCGTAGATGAAGTCAGATGGAGGCATTAAAAAACCTTTTTTTATAGGTTACTAGCTGATAACCCAATGTTACCCTGGTATTTATTTATGCTAATCCTGTATTACAGGGGTCCCCAACCTTTGCAACTTTAAGTCTGAAGGACTTCAGCTCCCAGACTTCTCCAACTAGCAAAGCTGGCTGGAGAATTCTGGGAGATGAAGTCCTTCAGACTTAAAGTTGCAAAGGTTGGGGACCCCTGCTGTATTAGACAGGAAAAGGAATGAATTATATCTCTAGAGTCGTCAAAATAATGCTGAAACACAGACACACATATGAGCTTGAATCCAAAATGCACACGATCACTGTCAAAAGTGATTTGACACTACAGATATAATTCATTCCTTTTCATTTCAGCGGCTCAGGCGTTCCAGAGTTATGGTGGAACACACACACACACACACACACACACACACACGATGTTAGGGGTGTCTTACCCTCACAGTATTTGTTTCCAGAAAGTAAGTCATCTGTGTACCAAGTTTGGTTGAAATTTTTTAGCAGCCCAGGCGTTCCAGAGTTATGTCAGAACACGCACACACGCACACACGCACACGCATACATAGAAGGTGGATATGATATACCCATGGTTTTGGCTTTATTGTGGTTCATGAACTCAGATATTCTAATCAGAGTGCACCAAATTATGGCTTAGTGGAATGCTGATTAGAGGGAGGAAGCAAGGAATGCTGGTTTGATGTTGAACAGACTGAATGGAAGCTTGTTTAGCCGCTCCCACTGGCAGAAGGGCTCAGTTGGCTGTGTGTAGGAAAATGAATCTATTATTTTTCATCCGTCCAAAAACTCTTATTTACACAGCGGAATTGAAATCTAACAATGATCCAGAACTGTCGACAGAATTGGTTTATCATAGCATAGAATCGAATCTGTCTCAAAACCTTTCTATTTCGAATATATTTTGTCCCTTAGGTTTTATATGCTATTTTTAATAATATCATTTTCTTGACATTTTTAGTAGGATGAAAAGAATGCCAATATTAGATAGAAAAGAAGCGAAGAAAATAATAAATGAGAAATGAAATAGGAAAAAAAAAAGAAAAATAGTTTCCGGTCTTCTTCAAAGTGGTTATAAGTGCATTTATATTTTACTCTCTCTAGAGCTACCTCATACCTTTTCCCTTCCCATAAGGCTATCTTCGTAATTTTCAAACTCAGAAATTGCAAAAATCGTTTGTTTTTTTTCCCCCCATAAAAAGTTCATAAGATTTTTGCCTGCTATTTTTTGGGGGTTTGAAATAATTTTATTAAACTTAGATAAAGGTAAAGGTTCCCCTTGCACATATGTGCTAGTCGTTCCTGACTCTAGGGGGCGCTGCTCACCTCCGTTCCAAAGCCGAAGAGCCAGCGCTGTCCAAAGACGTCTCCGTGGTCATGTGGCCGGCATGACTCAATGCCGAAGGTGCACGGAACGCTGTTCCCTTCCCACCAAAAGTGGCTCCTATTTTTCTACTTGCATTTTTATGTGCTTTCGAACTGCTAGGTTGGCAGAAGCTGGGACAAGTCACAGGAGCTCCCTCCGTTACGCGGCGCTCGGGATTCGAACTGGTAACCTTTCTCATCAACAAGCTCAGCCTCTTAGCCATTGAGCCACCACGTCCCTTTATTAAACTTATGGAAGCCTAAAATACAAATACAGATGAAAATATTGGGGAAATGGAGAAGGGGGGGAAAAAGGAGATTTTTGATGTGTTTGTCTTAATTTTTTTTTTCTTCCAGAACTCTTGAGAATGTCATGGATTCCACCCTATGTAATGGATACGGTGTTCCCTTTCTAAGGTAAATTAAATAGGAGCCAGCCGTGGGCAGCAGCTGCCAATAAAGCCAACACAGTTCTAGGCTGCATCAACAGAGGGAGAGAATCAAGATCACGGGAAGGGTTAATACCACTTTTGTAATCCCTTGGGAAGGCCACACTGGGAATATTTGCATCCAGTTTTGATCGCCACGACGTAGAAAAGACATGGAGACTCTAGAAAGAGTGCAGAGAAGAGCAGCAAAGAGGATGAGGGGACTGGAGACTAAAACATATGAGGAACGGTTGCAGGAACTGGGTAGGTCTAGTTTAGTTAAAAGAAGGACCAGGGGAGACATGATAGCAGTCTTCCAATATCTCAGGGGTTGCCCCAAAGAAGACGGAGTCAAGCTATTCTCCAAGGCACCTGAGGGTAGAACAAGAAGCAATGGGTGGAAACTAATCCAGGAGAGAAGCAACCTAGAATAAGAAATTTCCTGATAGTGAGAACACTGAATCAGCGGAACAGAAGTTGCCTCCAGAAGTTGTGAATGCCCCAACCCTGGAAGTCTTTAAGAAGATGTTGGATAGCCCTTTGTCTGAAGTGGTGTAGGGTTTCCTGCTTAGGCAGGGAGTTGGACTAGAAGACCTCCAAGCTCCCTTCCAACTCTGTTATTCTGTTATAAAGAGGATTAGGGGACTGGAGGCTAAAACATATGAAGAACGGTTGCAGGAACTGGCTATGTCTAGTTTAATGAAAAGAAGGACCAGGGGAGACATGATGGGGGTCTTCCAGTAACTCAGGGGCTGCCCCAAAGAAGAGGGAGTCAAGCTATTTTCGAAAGCACCTGAGGGCAGGACAAGAAGCAATGGGTGGAAACTAATCAAGGAGAGAAGCAGCTTAGAACTGAGGAGAAAATTCCTGACAATGAGAACAATTAACCAGTGGAACAGAAGTTGCCTCCAGAATGCCCCAACACTGCAAGTTTTGGATAGCCATTTGTCTGAAATGCTGTAGAATTTCCTGCCTAGGCAAAGGGTTGGACTAGAAGACCTCCAAGATCCCTTCCAACTTTGTTATTCGGTTATAAAGATTATTTGAGATTGGAGGCTAAAACATCCCTTCTGCTGTGTTTGCATTTCAGAGAACAGCCGGCGTTAAAGAAGACCAGGCTCCAGACGGAAGAGGGGACACGCGTGGCCACGCGTGGGAATAAGGCAGTAAGCACGGTGGGATTTTGTGTAGCGGTTGCATTTAGTTGTGTGGTAGGAATGGCCTTGGGAGCGGAGGTGAGTGTCACATCATTTTTACCAACGGTTCGCCGCGCACCAAAACGGTGAGCGTGCGTGACTTCCGTGTATGTGTGTGGTCTTCTCTGCGTGAACTTTGCTCGCACACGCAGCTTGCATACATGCACACGGCTTAGAAAACGTGGCTAAATAGGACGGCATAGAGCCGAAGCAGATGGACGCGCAGGTCGCTACTACTGGTTCTCCTGAACCAATGCGAACCGGCTGAATCCCACCACTGCTTGGGAGACAGGAGGAAGAGCTGCAGATTGGACAACTGGCAGATAAAGGATGCCTCAGCCCTCGGTAGGAAAAGGAGCATGGGAAGGGCTCAGAAAGGGACCCTCCCTAGTTTTCCAGAGAGTCAAAGGCGAGAGGGGCGAGAAATGTTTTCAGCCTCGCAAGGTGCTACTACTTTAACCTGACAATAGAGATCGAGCTAGTGCTTCTACAGCCACTGGGCGAGATCATCCATGGTTTCGGGGTGGAATTCCATCAGTATGCGGATGATACCCAGCTTACATCTCCACCCCGGACCACCCCAACAATGCCGCGGAAGTGATGTCCCGGTGCCTGGAGGCCGTGCGAGTCTGGATGGGGAGGAACAGGCTGAGACTCAACCCGTCCAAGACCGAGTGGCTGTGGTTTCCGGCGTCACGACATAGCCGGTTGGTTCCATCTCTGGCTATCGGGGGCGTATCATTAGCCCCCGCGGAGAGGGCCCGCAACTTGGCGTCCTCCTGGATACTCGGCTGTCTTTAGACGATCATATGACAGCCGTGGCCAGGGGGGCTTTTCATCAGGTCCGCCTGATACGCCAGTTGCGCCCCTTTCTGGATCGTGACGCTCTATGCACGGTCACTCAAGCCCTCGTCATCTCCCGCCTGGACTATTGCAACACTCTCTACATGGGGCTGCCCTTGAGGTGTACCCGGAGGCTCCAGCTAGTACAGAAAGCGGCCGCGCGGGGGATTCTTGGAGCTTCTAGACACTCCCACGTAACACCTCTCCTGCGCGAGCTGCACTGGCTGCCTGTGGCTTTCCGGGTGCGCTTCAAGGTATTAGTAACCACCTTTAAAGCGCTCCATGGCAAGGGACCTGGTTACTTGCAAGACCGCCTCCTGCTACCAAATACCTCCCACCGACCAGTCCACTGCCACAGAGAGGGCCTCCTCAGGGTGCCGTCGGCTAGGCAATGTCGGCTGGCGACCCCCAGGGGGAGAGCCTTCTCTGTGGCAGCTCCTGCCCTCTGGAATGACCTACCCACTGACCTACGCACGACCACGGACCTGCGCCTTTTTCGCCGAGCCCTGAAAACCCATCTATTTCCTGGCGTAGTTTTTAATTTGTTTTATTAGGGGGTTTATAGGTTATTTTAGAGCAGGCCCATTGTTTAATTTAGTTTTAGAATTTTTAGTATATTTATTGAATTATTGGATGTTTTATTGTGGTTTTTATTATTGCTTGTTCACTGCCCTGAGTCCCGCAAGGGAGAAAGGGCGGTATACAAATGTAATTAAATAAATAATAAATAAATACAGACAGACAGCCCTCGACTTACAAACAGTTTGTTTAGTGACCGTTCAAAGTTACGATGGTCTGAAAAACGTGACTTACGGCCGTTTTTCACGCTCCTGATGATTGCATAATTAGATGATCCAAAGACAGATGCTTGGCAATTGACCCATAGTTAAGATGTGGTTGCAGTATCCTGGGGTCACATGATCCCCTTTTGCGAACTTGTGACCAGCAAAGTCTATGGAGAAGCCATAGACTTTCACTTCTACAAAGAGGGCAGAGAAGAGCAACCAAGAGGATGAGGGGTCTGGAGACCAAAACATATGAGGAACGGTTGCAGGAACTGGGTGTGTCTAGTTGAATGAAAAGAAGGACCAGGGGAGACAGGATAGCAGCCTTCCAGTATCTCAGGGGTTGCCCCAAAGAAGAGGGAGTCAAGCTATTCTCCAAGGCACCTGGGGGCAGAACAAGAAGCAATGGGTGGAAACTAATCCAGGAGAGAAGCAACTTAGAACTGAGGAGGAATTTCCTGACAGTTAGAACAATTAACCTCTGGAACAGCTTGCCTCCAGAAGCTGTGAATGCCCCAACACTGGAAGTCTTCAAGAAGATGTTGGATAGCCGTTTGTCTGAAATGGTATGATGAAGAGAAGGACCAGGGGAGACATGATAGCAGTGTTCCGATATCTCAGAGGGTGCCACAAAGAAGAGGGAGTCACACTATTCTCCAAAGCACCTGGGGGCAGGACAAGAAGCAATGGGTGGAAACTAATCCAGGAGAGAAGCAACTTAGAACGGAGGAGGAATTTCCTGACAGGGAGAACAATTAATCAGTGGAACAGAAGTTGCCTCCAGAAGTTGTGAATGCCCCAACCCTGGAAGTCTCTAAGAAGATGTTGGACAACCATTTGTCTGAATTGGTGTAGGGTATCCTGCCTAGGCAGGGGGTGGACTAGAAGACCTCCAAGGTCCCTTCTAACTCTATCCTATCCTATCCTATCCTATCCTATCCTCCTCTACTCTACTCTACTCTACTCTACTCTACTCTACTCTACTCTACTCTACTCTACTCTACTCTACTCTACTCTACTCTACTCTACTCTACTCTACTCTACACTTACCTTTAATGCCCTTCATGGCTTAAGGGTGGGTTACTTATGAGACTTAATGACTGGCAAGAAAAGTTGTAAAAATAAGGTCATAAGTCACTTTTTAAAAAGTGCCATTGTAACTTCAAACGGTCACGAAATGATATGTTAAGGACTGTTCACATTGTCTTTAACAGGTGACTGAACCGCAGGAGCAAGCTGCAGACTCCTTCCAAAGGGATGGACCGGAGGAGGAGAGGAGGAGAAGAAAGAACGAGAGAATTCATGTCGGGAAAGAAGAGAAAAAGGGCAGCAGAACCACAGGAGGTCTGGATCAGGAAGATTTCAGAGGAACAGAAGAAGGGAGGAATAATGACAAGCAGCTGGAGCAGAATGTTGGACCAGGAGAGGGAGAAGATGTGGTGGACAGGGGAAGATCTGAGCAGAACGTTGAGGTCAAGACGGAGGAGGAATGGGAAGGCGAGAGAGAGATGGACAGAGAAGGGACTGGTGAGGAAATCCCTCAGCTGGGAACTGAAGTGGAAGAAGAAGGAAGGACAGAAGACGAGTCTGGACTTGGGGCACCATTTGAGATCAAGCTGGAAGGGGACTCAGAAGAAGAAGAAGGATCAGGAGGCCAAGGAACCCTACAAGACGGAGTTGAGAAAAAGACCAAGAGAAGCAGAAGCAAAAGAGGTGTTCGGAACGTAGAATTTCTCAGGGGGTCCCGGAAAAGGAAAAACGAGGACATGGACAAGACTTTGAAGAAGAAGAAAAAGAAGAAAGATGAAGGAACTTGTGGGAGAAGATCCAAAGCCGAGGAGGACGAGTGGCGATGGTACGTTTCTTGTTTAAGTGACTTGTGGTTTTGATGGCAAACGCTTTTGATGTTAAATCTCTACTATTGAAGTCCCCCCCACTTGATTTTATACAGATAGATTAGAATAGAATGGAATAGAATAGAATAGAGCTGGAAGGGACCTTGGAGGTCTTCTAGTCCAGCCCCCTGCTCAAGCAGGAGAACCTATATACCATTTCAGATAGGTGGCTGTCCGGTCTCTTCTTAAAAAACTCCACTGGAAAGGAATGAATGAATGAATGAATGAATGAATGAAGGAAGGAAGGAAGGAAGGGAGGAAGGAAGGAAGGAAGGAAGAATAACAGAGCTGGAGGGGACCTTGGAGGTCTTCTAGTCCAGCCCCCTGCTCAAGCAGGAGAACCCAGCTCTGTTATTCTGCTTTCCTTCCTTCCTTCCTTCCTTCCTTCCTTCCTTCCTTCCTTCCTTCCTTCCTTCCTTCCTTCCTTCCTTCCCACTGGAGGTTATTAAGAAGAGACTAGACAGCCACCTATCTTCTTAAAAACCTCCAGTAGGAAGGAAGGAAGGAAGGAAGGAAGGAAAGCAGAATAAGAGAGCTGGAGGGGACCTTGGAGGTCTTCTAGTCCAGCCCCCTGCTCAAGCAGGAGAACCTATACCATTTCAGATAGGTGGCTGTCCAGTCTCTTCTTAAAAACCTTGAGTGGAAAGGAAGGAAGGAAGGAAAGAAGGAAGGAAGGAAAGAAAGAAGAATAACAGAGCTGGAGGGGGCCTTGGAGGTCTTCTAGTCCAGCCCCCTGCTCAAGCAGGAGAACCTATACTATTTCAGATAAGTGACTATTTCAGATAAAGACCTCTAGTGATGGAGGACCAGACGTGGGTTGCACTGGTTTGCCGTGCACATGCATGCTCGCCTTTTGCGCATGTGCTTTGCTTCCGCGCATGGCTTGCACACATGCATGCCAGTGGTGGATTGCTGTGGCTACAGCCAGGAGCAGCTGAGAGCGTGGCGGTACAGTGCCTCGTTTGGCCCACCCGCCTGTCCGCGCTCTAGAGCAGTTTTTATGGCAAACAACAAAGAGCACATGTGTGCAGGGTGTCACAGCCCCAACAAGCAGCTGGTTGTCGCAGGGGCGCTGGAGCGCGCATCAGGCACATGCACAGTGCATTTCCAGCGTGCACACGAACAGACCATGAGCCGTGTTACTTGTAGCGATGGTGCTAGCAACCCACCACTGATGCAGCTGCGTACCACCTCTGTGGAGTACCCACAACCTCTGGAGGCAAGCTGTGAGTTAAGAGAAACACTCTTTCAACATTAAAATGCCCCCAACATTTTTGGGGAGTTAGTTTGAGGCAGGTTAAGATCGATCTAGGGCAGGGGGTCTGCAAAGTCGGCTCTTTTAAGACGGGTGGACTTCAACTCCCAGAATTCCCCAGCCAGCTATGCTGGCTGGGGAACTCTGGGAGTTGAAGTCCACCCGTCTTAAAAGAGCCGACTTTGCAGACCCCTGATCTAGGGTTCCTACATTTATTTGAAGAGATAGTGAAAAGCCATGAGCTGGGTCATAAGAATGAGCAGTTAAGTTATAAATCAAGTAATAATAATATTAAAAAAAAATTGTAAGCCTTACAATGCAAGGAGTTAATCTTGTCCAGGTGCTACCAGACTTTTTCTGAATTTTGTTTGTGATTTTTTTTGGGGGGGGGGTTGTGGTTGAAAACTCCTCTAATATTTACAAGAAGTTTCATAATTACCCTGCTGCTTTATTCCTGCTATGCCTCTATGTATCCACTAGATGTCACCCAAGACTTCTGTTTTTGAGTTTCTGGTAGTTTTTTTTCCAGTCTGGTGCTTTGGACAACAACTCCCAGAATGCATTGGCGTCTGGACTACAAGTCCCAGAAGATGCTGTCATGTTGAATTCTGTGGAATAGCCTATCTAAATGAGCGCAGAGTTGGAGCAAACTGTTAGACATATGCCTTGCTCATTCAAATAGCAGTCACCTTCCAACAATATTACTTGGATGCATTAAAATTGCAATTTTGAATTGCAATTAAAAATCAGAAGGAAGCACCTTTTCCAAGTGACAAATTGTAATGCAGGATGAAAGCTTTGGGGTCCGCTTAGAGTTCAGCTGATCCCAGCTTAAATCCTAGCTTAGTCTAGCTAGCCCAAAGTTTCTAAACACTTTAAGATGGGTGGACTTCAACTCCCAGAATTCCCCAGCCAGCCTCTCTGTGAATCTGATCGAGGGAACTACAGCTGAGTAGAGCTTCTTCCTTCAAAGGTCAGGCTTTGATGTCCACACACAGTTACAACTCCTGGCTGGGGAATTCTGGATGAATAAATCAACCCACCTTAAAGCTTGATAGCTGGGGATTTCTGGGAGTTGAAGTCCACCCATCTAAAGGCATGATGTCTGGGGAATTCTGGGAGTTGAAGTCCATCCACCTTAAAGCATGATAGCTGGGGAATTCTGAAACTTGAAGTCCACACATATTTATAACTCTTGACTGGGGAATTCTGGGGGAATGAATCCACCCCTCTTAAAGCATGATGGCTGGGGAATTCTGGGAGTTGAAGTCCACACATATTTATAACTCTTGTTTGGGGAATTCTGGGAGTTGAAGTCCATCCACCTTAAAGCATGATACCTGGGGAATTCTGGAACTTGAACTCCACATATATTTATAACTCCTGGCTAGGGAATTCTGGGAGTTGAAGTCCATCCATCTTAAAGCATGATAGCTGGGGAATTCTGGAACTTGAAGTCCACACATATTTACAACTCTTGGCTGGGGAATTCTGGGGGAATGAATCCACCCAGATACAATACAATACAATACAATACAATAGCAGAGTTGGAAGGGACCTTGTAGGTCTTCTAGTCCAACCCCCTGCATGGGCAGGAATCTTATACCATTTCAGACAAATGGCTGTCTAACATCTTTTTAAAGACTTCCAGGGTTGGGGCATTCACAACTGCTGGAGGCAAGCTGTTCCAGAGGTTAATTGTTCTTACTGTTAGGAAATTTCTCCTTAGTTCTAAGTTGCTTCTCTCCTTGGTTAGTTTCCACCCATTGCTCCTTGTCCTGCCCCCAGGTGTCTTGGAGAAAAGTTTGACTCCCTCTTCTTTGTGGCACCCTCTGAGATATCGGAACACTGCTATCATGTCTCCCCTGGTCCTTCTCTTCATCAAACTAGACATACCCAGTTCCTGCAGCCGTTCTTCATATGTCTTAGTCTCCAGTCCTCTAATCATCTTGGTTGCTCTTCTTTGCACTCTTTCCAGAGTCTCCACGTCTTTTCTACATCGTGGCGACCAAAACTGTATGCAGTATTCCAAGTGTGGCCTTACCAAGGCACTATACAGTGGCATTAACACTTCACGCGATCTAGATTCTATCCCTCTGTTGATGCAGCCTAGAACTGTGTTGGCTTTTTTGGCAGCTGCTGCACACTGCTGGCTCATATTTAAATGGTTGTCCACTAGGATTCCGAGATCCCTCTCACAGTTGCTACTATTGAGCAAGGTACCACCTATACTGTACTTGTGCATTTGGTTTTTCTTGCCTATATGTAGGACCTTACTTTTTTCACAATTGAATTTCATTTTATTAGACAGTGCCCAATGTTCAAGTTTGTCTAGATCCTTCTGTATCTTAAGCCTATCTTCTGGAGTGTTGGCTATTCCTGCCAGCTTGGTGTCGTCTGCGAATTTGATGAGTTCCCCATTTATCCCCTCATCCAAATCGTTGATGAAGATGTTAAAGAGTACTGGGCCTAAAACAGAGCCTTGGGGGACTCCACTGCATACTTCCTTCCATGTAGATGCAGTTCCATTGAGGACTACACGTTGAGTGCGGTTGGTCAGCCAGTTGCGAATCCATTTGGTGGTGGTGCTGTCTAACCCACAATTTTCTACTTTATCTAATAGTAGGTTATGGTCTACTTTATCAAATGCCTTACTGAAGTCCAGGTAAATTATATCAACAGCATTCCTCTGGTCCACTGATTTTGTTACTTTGTCAAAGAATGCAATTAGATTCGTCTGGCATGATCTGTTTTTGACAAACCCATGTTGGCTTTTGGCTATTACTTTGTTTGCTTCTAGGTGTTCACTTATTTGTTGTTTAATTATCTTTTCCAGAATCTTTCCTGGTATTGAGGTCAGGCTGATGGGTCTATAGTTTCCTGGATCTGTTTTTTTTCCTTTTTTGAAGATGGGAACCACATCTGCTCTTTTCCAGTCTTCTGGCAGTTCCCCGGTGCTCCAGGATCTCTGAAAGATATAGTTCAGTGGTTCTGAGATCTCGTCTGCCAGTTCCTTCAGAACCCTGGGGTGTAATCCACCCGGTCCTGGTGATTTGAACTCGTCCAGGGCAGACAGGTGCTCACTTACCATTTTCTTCTCTATTTCAACTTGTGTTCCTAATCTGATATTTGTGGTGCTGTTTTTGATTGATTGGACTGTTTTATCCCTTTGTGTAAAGACAGATGCAAAGAAAGAGTTAAATAGTTCTGCTTTCTCCCTGTTGCTTATCATCTTCTTGCCATTTTCTCCCAGCAGTGGACCAATTGTTTCCTTAACTTTTTTCTTATTTTTAACATGTTGGAAGAAGCTTTTTTTGTTATTTTTTACTT
The DNA here is from genome assembly GCA_039707465.1 of Rhabdophis nuchalis. Classification (NCBI taxonomy): domain Eukaryota; kingdom Metazoa; phylum Chordata; class Lepidosauria; order Squamata; family Natricidae; genus Rhabdophis; species Rhabdophis nuchalis. The sequence goes on along the minus strand of CM077645.1, from coordinate 223,656,454 downwards.
TTTTGGCAAGCCTTTCTTCATTGTGAGCCTTAGCTTTCCTCACTTCATCTTTACAGGCTCGGGCTATTTGCTGATATTTTGCCTTGGTTATGTCCCCCTTTTTCCACTTTTTATATTTATCCTTTTTGTCTTTCAATTTGTCAGAGAGTTCTTTATGCAGCCATGCTGGTTTCTTTTGGGAACTGTTATTTTTCTTCTTCATTGGTATTGCGCTGGACTGGGCTTTTATAATCTCATTTTTCAAAATTTCCCAAGCTTCTTGAGTTGTTTTCCCCTTGAGGATTCTCATCCATGGAATCCTTCCCAAGCTCTCTCTGAGTTTGTTGAAATTAGCTCTCTTGAAGTCTAAGACTCTAGTTTGACTTTGTTCAACTACTTTTGTTTGCATAATGTTGAATTCCAGTATTTCATGATCGCTTGCCCCCAAAGTTCCTGTAGCTTCTACACCTTCTATCATTTCCTCTCTGTTAGTGAGAATTAAGTCCAATATTGCTGATCCCCTTGTTCCCTTCTCTACCTTTTGGGAAACAAAGTTGTCTGCTAGGTTTGTTAGGAACCTGTTGGATCTTCCACTTGGTGCAGAGTTTGTTTCCCAATTGATGTCAGGGTAGTTAAAATCTCCCATTACTATTGCAGTGTGCTTCCTACATACCTTAGTTAGCTGGTTAGCAAAAAGTACATCCACTTCCTCTGCTTGGTTGGGTGGCCTGTAGTATAGACCTATGACAATATCATTCCCCCCCCAACCTTTAATATTGACCCAAATACATTCAAGATAGTTCTCATCATTGTTGTGCTCTATTTCTGTAGAGATGTAATTATTTCTTATATATAGTGCAACTCCACCTCCTCTTTTATTTGGTCTATTTCTTTTAAATAATTTAAATCCTTCTAGCTGTATGTTCCATTTGTGGGTTTCATCCCACCAAGTTTCTGTAATGGCAACAATATCGTATCTGCCCTCATTTACTTGAATTTCTAATTCACCCTGTTTATTCCTCATACTCTGTGCATTGGTGTATAGACATTTGAGTCCATTTTGATTGACCCTGTGTTTTCTGTCTACGAAACCTGTGTTATGCCTGACTATGGTTCTCTTTGCCCCTATTTCTTTGCCACTTGTATGGTTCATGTACATGGTATGGCACCCACTGTTAATTGTTTGGTTTTGCTTGACAGCAGTGTTGATAATATTACCTGCACAATTATCTATGTTACACGCACTGATAACCCTATGAATTTTAGTTTGCTGGGGACAGAAATATTCTTTATCTATTGATTCTCTGTCCCCACTTCTTCTTCTTAAAGCATGCTGGCTGGGGAATTCTGGGAGTTGAAGTCCACGCAAAGTTACAACTCCTGGCTGGGGAATTCTGGGAGTTGAAGCCCACCCATCTTATGAGAGCCAAGGTTCAGTAAAACACCGACTCACAGCATGACTTGCTGACTAAGGGAGGCGCCTGTCTCTTTAAGCGTGCTCGATTGCTCTGGGATCCATTAGCTGCTCCTAAGCCAGGAAATCCTTCAGAAGACTACATTTCCCAGATGCCTCGGGACATCCCTCCCTCCCTCCCCCCCCCCATTGCTCCGGAGCCTCCTAGCAAAAAGGACCCACCGCGGGGTGCAGCCTTTGGGGTGCAGCCTTTGCACCATGCCTCGTGCAGGAGAAGGCGCCGCGCGAGCCCTGTTTCCTTTTGCAAAATTAAATATTTATTTTGCAAAATAGGGGTTGCCCAACTTCCCCCCCCTCCCCCCCAGCACCCTCCAACCCATGCACGTGGCCAGTTGCACATGACTGGGCTGGCAAGGCATGCTGAAGCATGGGCACCGCCTGGCACAGTGGGCACGCTCCCCCAACCAGGTGGCGCCTCTGACTTTCACCCGGATTTGCGCGGCTTGCATCAGGGTCCTGGTCCCCAAAGCCAGGTACTGTGTTCAAGGTTTGCCAGGGGAGGTGTAGTGCACGTGCATTTATTTGCTGGGGTGGCACGGGGCGTGCATGGGGCTGGGGAGAGGCTCTCCAGCGTTGCTGGGCATAAAGCATGAAAGAGAAGGCTGGCTTGATGCTCTTCCTAAGAATTGCCTTTGGATTGGGCGGCCTTTTTCCTTAAATGCCATCCCTCTGCTCAACAACCAAATTGCCACAATTACTGTTGCAACTCTTTAGTAAGGCTGTATTTCTTCTGCTCATCCTTCCTATTGCCTTTTCTCCTTGTCTACTTATGGCTATAACTTTGTGGCTTATGGCTCATATTGGTTTATTTAGTTTCCTAGTATGGTTTCCTAGTATCTTCCTTGGACTTATGACTACAACGGCGTTGCTTGTAACTTTGCAATTTATATGGTTTTATTTGTTTCCTAGTATGATTTGATCGCTTATTAGTAAGCTGTGACTATCACTAAGTGTTGTATCTTATGATCTTTGATGAGTGTATTCTATAGTCCAAGACCGAGTGGCTGTGGTTTCCGGCACCCCGGTTCAGCCAGATAAATCCAACACTGGCCATTGGGGGTGAACAACTGGCCCCCTTGGAGAGGGCGCGCAACTTGGGTGTCCTCCTGGATTCCCGGCTGTCCATGGAGGACCATGTGGCGGCCGTGGCCAGGGGGGCGTTTTATAAGGTACGCCTGATACGCCAGTTGCACCCCTTACTGGACCGGGGAGCCCTTCGCACAGTCACTCAAGCGCTTGTGACATCCCGGCTGGATTACTGTAACGCTCTCTACATGGGGCTCCCCTTGAGGTGCACTCGAAGGCTACAGTTAGTCCAGAATGCGGCCGTGCGGGTGATTATGGGTGCCCCAAGGCAAGCCCACATAACACCTCTCCTGCGCGAGCTGCACTGGCTGCCTGTGGCTTTTCGAATGCGCTTCAAGGTGTTGATGACCATCTTTAAATCGCTCCATGGCTCGGGGCCTAGCTATATACGAGACCGCCTCCTGCCCCATACATCCCTTCGTCTGATCCGCTCCACAGAGAGGATCTTCTCCAGGTACCGTCGGCCGGGCAATGCCAGTTGGCAACACCCAGGGGAAGGGCCTTCTCTGTGGCGGGCCCGGCCCTCTGGAACGACCCCCCCCCCGACCTACGCACTATCTCGGACCTCCGCCTCTTCCGCCAACGTCTTAAGGCTTATCTATTCCAACAAGCCGGCCTAGCGTAGCCCCCCGTTTCTGACTCTATAAATTTTAATTTTCAGGATTTTAAATGGGTTTTTAGCACGGGTTTTAATTTAATTTAATATGTTTTTAATAGTGTATATTGTCTTTTGTTATGGTTTTAATAAGCCTGTGCGCCGCCCTGAGTCCTAACAAGGAGAAGGGCGGAGTATAAATTCGAAAAATAAATAAATAAATATTTTATTTTTCTTTATTTACACTGAGAGCTTCTGCACCAAAGACAAATTTCTTGTGTGTTGGCCAATAAATACAATATTGGCCAATACTTGGCCAATAAAGAATTGCTATTCTATTCTGTTCTGTTCTATATTTCTATTCTATTGTATTCTACTCTACTTGCTATTATATATTTCTTTTCTATTCTATTCTGTTCTGTTCTTATTTCTATTCTATTCTCCCTTCTCTTCTACTCTATTCTCTACTTCATATTTCTATTCTATTCTATTCTATTCTTCATTCCATTTTACATTACATTCCTATTCCTATTCCATTCCATTCCATTCCATTCCATTCCATTCCATTCTATTCTATTCTATTCTATTCTATTCTATATTTATATTCTACTTTATTCTATACTTTTCTTTTCTGCTCTTATTTCTATTCTATTCTCTATTCTCTTCTTTGTTCTCTTCTCTTCTCTACTCTATATTTATATTCTATTCTATATTTCTATTCTATATTCTCTATTCTCTACTCTATAATTCTATTCTATTCGGTTCCTATTCTATTCTATTCTATTCTGTTTATTGCTTATTTAGTATCATATGACTATCACCAAGTATTATACCTTATGATTATGATGAATGTATTTTTATGATGATTGTGATCATGATTGATCACTTATAACTTTTATGTACCCTGAGAGCTTTAGCACCGAAGATAAATTCCTTGTGTGTCCAGTCCCACTTGGCCGATAAAGAATTCTATTATCTAGCCAATTATTCTTAGTGGAACTATGCTTTAATTTTGGAAATTGTGGAATCATAAGGATTGGAAGGGACTTTGGAGGTCTTCTAGTCCAACCCTTGCCCAAGGCACTAGTCCTCAGTACTTTCATTTTTTAAAAAATACTGCTTTCTAGGAATATGGTCAACGGATTGAAGTTTTGCGTGCTTTTCGCAATGCAAGTTAAAACTGTATTTGCTTTTCTGCAGCTGTCAGAATTCTTCAGCTTTTTATTGAGGGATAAAAGATTATAAGACACAAAATGCAAAAGTAAATAGAAAAGCAGTGGGGAGGAAGAGGGGGAAGAGAAGTGAGGAAAGATTAAAAAAGAAAAGAAAAAGAAACATGGATTGGCATAAGGTGGTCTGCTTGAGCAGTGGGTTGGACTAGAAGACCTCCAAGGTCCCTTCCAACTTCGTTATACTGTTAAACGTCCGACTCTCTCTGTTGCAATAAAATAAGGCATTAACATCAAATCACAACTTTTTGCTTTGCCATAATAATATGGTGGCGCAGTGGTTAGAGTGCAGTACTGCAGGCTCCTCCTGCTGCCTGCCGGCTGCCTGCAATTTGGCAGTTCAAATCCCACCAGGTTAACTCAACCTTCCGTCCTTCCGAGCTTGATGAAATGAGGACCGATTGTTGGGGGCAAGAGGCTGACTCTATAAACCGCTTAGAGAGGGCTGTAAAAGCACTATAAAGTGGTATATACCGTATTTTTCGGAGTATAAGACGCACTTAGTTTTTGGGGAGCAAAACAAGGGAAAAAAATCTGCCTCTGCCTCCCAGCAATTTGCCTCTTTACAACAAACAGCAAACAGTACAGACAATATACACTGTTTGTAGTGTTACTTTTTCAGACTATAACTTGTACAGATGCTGTTCAAATTGATGAGGCTTTCTGGAAGTATACGTTATTCTCTGCTATTTCAAAGAAGATACAATAGCACGGGGCCTCTTCAGATCAAGCATTGACTTTAAAAAGCTGCTTCGTTTTGTTAAACTGTCTAGAACAATAAATAAAGCAGTCTTTAAAAAATAAGTCTAATAATTTGAACATTCTATAGGCATTTATAGTTATTGACATACCTTCTTGCAGCAAACAGCCTGATTAGCTAATTGCTGTGAAGAAGCCATTTCCATAAAGATCTATCAATTTCCATAAAGATCTATCAAGAAAAGACGTGGAGACTCTGGAAAGAGTGCAGAGAAGAGCAACCAAGAGGATTAGGGGACTGGAGGCTAAAACATATGAAGAACGGTTGCAGGAGCTGGGTATGTCTAGTTTGATGAAGAGAAGGACCAGGGGAGACAGGATAGCAGTGTTCCGATATCTCAGAGGGTGCCACAATTTACTTTTTTATTTATTATTTTGCCTTGGATCGTGATTTACTTTTGGGTTCTATTTGGAACCCTGGCACTTTTGAGAAGAGTTAGGATGTTAGGACTGAGGGAAAAAGAAAGTAGGATTAAGGGATCAAACCATACACCCAAGAGGTCCTTGGTCTTCTCAGATGACATTAACCCTTTCTAAATTTCTTCTCACCAGGTGGGAAGAGGAGAAACGAGATGATGGGGTCAAATGGCGTAAGCTGCACCACAAAGGACCCTACTTTCCTCCACCCTACCAGCCTCTGCCAAACTCCGTCAAGTTCTACTACAGTGGTAGGTGGTCTTCTCTGGATTTGCATCTATGGTGGAGTCCAGTGGTGGGTTTCAAAAATTGTTAGAACCTCTTCTGTAGGTGTGGCCTGCTTTGTGGCAGTGGCTTGCTGGCCATGTGACTGGGTAGGAGTGGCTTGGCAGTCATGTGACTGGGTGGGCGTGGCCAACTTGTAAAATGTGGTGAAACTCACTTAACAACGCTCACTTAACAACACTTAGCAACCAAAATGTTGGCTCAGGAACTCTGGCATTTGAAGCATGCAAGTCTTAAAGCTGTCCAGTTACAAGACCCTTGCACCCCTAACCCTTTAGACAAAAAACCCCCAGGGGTGTTCAAACTTGACAGCTTTAAGACTTGTGGACTTCAACTCCCAGAATTCCTCCTCCAGCCATGTTGGCTCAGGAACTCTGGCATTTGAAGCACCCAAGTCTTAAAGCTGTCCAGTTACAAGACCCTCGCACCCCTCACCCTTTAGGGAAAAAACCCCCAGGGGTGTTCAAACTTGACAGCTTTAAGACTTGTGGACTTCCACTCCCAGAATTCCTCCTCTCACTCTTCATCTGGATGATGGGCGGGCAAGCGGGGGGAGGGAGCTGGAACCGGTTCTAAACCGGTAGATTTGTGGAACCTCTTAGAACCTCTTAGAACTGGCAAGAACCCACCCCCGGTGGAGTGCCCAGGGTGCTTTTTCAGGAAGCCCCTTGGGGACAACCATGACTTGGATGACTGAGAATCTCTACAGACGTCCAAAGTGGAGGAGAAGCTGGGTGTGGTGGCATCTCCTGAGCTTCGTAGATGGGTGGAGAGAAGAGTTGGTTCTTACTGGGATGGAAGGATAGTCGTGACCCCCCACCTGATCACTGCATGGTCACCCCCTTCTGTTTTAGGCAGGCCGATGAAACTTAGCCGAGCCGCTGAGGAAGTGGCGACGTTTTTCGCCAAGATGCTGGACCACGATTATACACGCAAGAAGATTTTCCAGGACAACTTTTTCTGTGACTGGATGCAGGTATCCACCGGGGTAGGTGGGGGCTATTTGGGAGACTGTTATAGCAGAAGTGCCCCTCCCTTCCCCCAAAAGCAGAATGATGGGAAGGTGCAGCTGACAGGTAGATAAGGTTGCTTAGGATAGAGTGTCCAAACTTGGCATCTTCAAGACTTGTGGATTTCAAGTCCTAGAATTAAACGTTTAAGACTTGTGGACTTCAGCTCCTAGAATTAAACTGTAAGACTTGTGGGTTTCAACTCCCAGAATTCAACTTTAGGACTTGTGGACTTCAATTACCAGAATTCAACTTTAAGACTTGTGGGCTTCAATTCCCAGAATTAAACTTTTAAGACTTGTGGGCTTCAACTCCCAGAATTAAACTTTAAGACTTGTGGACTTCAGCTCATAGAATTAAACTTTGTGGATTTCAACTCCCAGAATTAACTTTTAAGACATGTGGACTTCAAGTCCCAGAATTCAACTTTTAAGACTTGTGGACTTCAAGTCCCAGAATTAAACTTTAAGACTTGTGGGCTTCAATTCCCAGAATTAAACTTTAAGACTTGTGAATTTCAACTCCCAGAATTAAACTTTAAGACTTGTGGGCTTCAACTCCCATAATTAAACTTTAAGATTTGTGGACTTCAGCTCGTAGAATTCAACTTTGTGGATTTCAAGTCCCAGAATTAAACTTTTAAGACTTGTGGACTTCAAGTCCCAGAATTAAACTTTTAAGACTTGTGGACTTCAAGTCCCAGAATTAAACCTTAAGACTTGTGGACTTCAGCTCCTAGAATTAAACTTTAAGACTTGTGGATTTCAACTCCCAGAATTAAACTTTAAGACTTGTGGGCTTCAATTCCCAGAATTAAACTTTAAGACTTGTGGGCTTCAACTCCCAGAATTCAACTTTAAGACTTGTGGATTTCAACTTCCAGAATTCAACTTTCTTGTGGGCTTCAATTCCCAGAATTCAACTTGAAAACTTGTGGACTTCAACTCCCAGAATTCAACTTGAAAACTTGTGGACTTCAAACTCCCAGAATTCAACTTTAAGACTTGTGCACTTCAACTCCCAGAATTAAACTTTGGACTTCAATTCCACTAGTCTTAAAATTGCAAAGTTTGGAGAGCCCAGGTGTAGGAAATCCCTCTTGGTAACACTGTCTTATATCTGCTTCTTCAAGGGTTCAAGGTACCTTCTTCAAGGTAGCTTCTATCCATGGGCTGTGAGACTTTTAAATTCAACCGCAATCACTCCATGCACATGCTAGTTTTTTCTTTTTTCTTTTCTCTCTTTTTTGTTTCTGTTATAATTTTGCACCAGTGAAGTTAAAACCAATTTCATTGTAATTTTTACAATGACAATAAAGATGATGATGATGATGATGATGATGATGATGATGATGATGATGATGAT